>JARHVA010004205.1:62500-412500 GCA_037957365.1 Torreya grandis
CAAATATGTTCACACAAACATCAAATATGGGAGTGTAGATGTCAAATTTATGTTTGTGAGCTAGCCATTTGAGTTCAAATGCTAGGTTAAGGCAAATATGATGGTCTATGTTCATTTGCACATCTTGATCCAACAATGCAAGCTCAAGTCAAAATGTCAAAGGACATTTGGTGGAAAGAAATCAATGGATAACATTCATTTGTATATCTTGATCATATGGTGTCCAAGAGCTCAAATAAGTCAAGATATAACAACAAGGATCTATATGCCAAATAAGTATAGTGACAACTAAGCACAATTTGATTGGTCTAAGTTGATTTTCAATGATTAAGGTTGAGCTAAGGAGTAGTTTTTGACCAAGGCAAATAGGTATTTTAGGGTCATCTCATCTCCATTAGAGCTTAGATAGTCACCATTAATAAGACATAATGATGTAGCCAAGGTAATTAATGACATAAAGGACCACCATTGGGAACTAATATGGACCTTTCGTTTAACATTTTATAGCTTACAAGGTTCATTTTATGATTGTGTTCACCATTATTGAAAGAAATATACATGTATACAAGTAGCTCTTTAATCCTTTAAGGATATAATGTGTCTATTTTAACCTATTTGGGTCAATAAAGAGGTTATGCAATCTATAGGTCTATATTAACATGAAGACTATATAAAAATTATTAATCTTAGATTGGTTTTCCACCTATAGAATGGAATTATGATCCAAACATGGAAATGGAGTAGATATGTGACTAATACAAAGGGTATCATCTATCCATGTAGCTCTATCATTGACAAATCAATTACTAACTACCATTTATGGCATAGCTTTGTTAGTTTCAATATTTGTGGATATAATTCTCATGAGCAAGTCAAGTGGGTTTGGGGTCCCGAGGTGGTGAACTGGTGGTTGAAGAAGTAGTTAATAGCATTTATTCCACTTAAACAAACTTTTTCATCATGTAGAAGAAACTCTTGTCTTCTAGTGGGATCTCTTAGCCAATAAAAGGATCTTAAGGACTATTGGAACAAAAGGAGGTTAGATTATTGATATGGATTGATCCTAATTTGAAGAAGGAATGCATAAGGAAAAGAATAAATGAACCACCACCTCACTTCTTTATCATGATGACTCTTTCTCCACTCTCTTAAAATGTTCCCATCTTTCTCTTTCTCCCTTTTTAATATATATAGAGGCTTTTGAACCTAAATAATGATCCCTTTATTCCCTCTCTGGGTATGACTAAACTCTACCAAGATTTAACTTGTAACCTCTTGAGATGAATACATGACTATTTTTAGTTTTCATTACTCTAGTATAGTGTGTACATGTCAGTTTGATTTGCATATGTGGTAGAAATCTCTCCCTTGTCAAGTCTTGATCTCACCTAGTTACTAATTGATCTTATTATGTAGGTCATATTTAGTGTTCAAATATATTTTGATTAAGTTTTGCATGTGGATACATTGAATTTTTAGTGTCTTTCATTAGACCTCTACACCACTTCCCTCAAATTTTAATCATTTGGTGAACATTTGCATGAAATGCTAATGAATGACAAATACTTGAAATCCTATATATAGTCTTTTTCTTGTCTCATTAGTGTTTAATAAGATCTCAAATAGAGTGGATCCACCATCATTTAAGTAAATCACCATTATTATCTCAATTTTAATATTAAATTTATCTCTCTCTCTCTCTCTCTCCCTTTTCCCTAGTCATTAGTAGGTTTTAGGTGTGAAAATGAGCTAAAATGATGCATTAAAGGAACTATCCTTTGCAAAAATACTAAAGTTCTAACCCCATTATAGGATACATATAGTTTTGGGTCATTCCCATGTTGAGATATTTTTATAAGTAGAACCTAAAAACTTCTCTTTTTAGCTAGGGTGCAATTTATACCTCCAAAAATCTCTTTATATCCAGATAAGGTAGCTTTGCATCTTACTAGAAGAGGATGAGGGATGCTCATTTCAAACAATAATTGCATTAAATGTTTTTTTTGATGGAGGGAAGTTCACATTAAATTGAGGAAAGGTATTTGAGATGGGATATTAAAAAAAAAATCAATGGGTTTCCATTCATCATAACCCATGTGGGATTACTAGATATGGGCACATAATTTTTCAAGAGATCATATGAAGGAGGGTTGTAAATAAAAATAAAATTATGTTGGTAAGGTATAGTTAGTTTGGGTTGAATAGAAATAGGTTGATTAAATTTAGGTGATGGGATAGTTTATTAAGTTATTTAATGTGGTTGGGTTAAAAAAATACTATTGGAAGGTTGGGGAACATTGTCTAGTTGTGTAGATGTTGGAGGAAAATTGGAGATAGTGTGAGAGGTATGATCAAATTTAGTTTTTGAGAGTGTTTCTTGGAAGGTTATAAGGTCCTCTTACCCTAGCTCCATGAGATGAGATGGGGAATTGTCTTGAATGATATAAAATGTTTGATAAGTTTGATGCATGGGTTTTGGATTGGTATCGATAAAATTAACTACTCTTCACATGTTAGTCATATTTACAACCTTTTCTTCATTAATAGGGAGGTCTGTACGACTTTTAACATTATTTTTAGAAGGATTAGGATTTTAATTTCTATATTTATGTTTTTTACAATATATATTTTTTATAATAAGATGAACATTAGCTTGATTTAAAACTTGATATTAATCTCAAAAATGTTGATTACAAGCAATACCAACTTTGAATCATAGGCCACTTTGAGGGGGTTACCTACTTTGAGCTGATATCAATTATAATTACTCTTTTATACATTACAATGGTCTATTACCTCTTATTTATACTATTCTAATCTACCCCAAATCCTTATTCTTATGCATGTGGTACTAAATCATTATTCACTACTATTCACTATTCTACTATTTATGTTGTTAATCTATCCCTCCTTAGGTATATTATAATTTTAATTTTGCATTTCATGGCCTTAAAAATTTATGTCCTATGTTTGGGCCAAGAATAAAATCCATAGCTATATTTTGTAATTATCTACAATTCTCCTGATAATGGCCCCAACTTACATGAAACCAACAATTTTTTTTTTGGATCATACCATGATTTCATTGGATGAGTGGGGTCAAGATCTCATGGTAGAGGTATTGGAAGATGATTATGAAGATGGGATAATGATAATGTTTTATGGGTATTAGTTTTTTTTATTTTTGAATATGTAGGATTGGGAGTGTTTTTTGGATTGAGATCATGCTCCATGGTATTGTTTGGAGTGATTGTTTGAATGTTATGAATAGTATCATAAGTATCAATAACACCATCAATGGTAGCATGATGTTTATTTAATGAGCATATGAGTTCTTGTTGTAGGTTGAGATGGTTAAAATTGGTGCATGAGAAATTATTGTCACTTATCTTTGTCAAAGGCTTCTTCTAAAGTTATTAGAGAGATTCCTAACCTGACATTGTAACTTGAGGTAGAGATAATTAGTGAATAGGTGGAAGAGGTTGTCATCTACCATATTATGCTCACCTTTTTTAGATAGGTTATTCTATCATTTTATTAAGGTTTATTTTATTTATTTTTCAAGTTGTTTACAATTTATGAAGTGAGCTAAGTTATTCTTAAAGAGATCACTAGTTTGAAATTCTTGGACTAGTGAGTGAACCAAGTCTTCAAGACTGGTGATTGATTGTACCAAGCTAAATCATCTTATCAAATTGTTTTAATTAATATTTAGTAAAACAAAAATGTATTAAGTTTAACCCAAACTTTATAAAGGTTACCAAATGTCTTGAAGTGCAATGTGGGATTGGTGGACCCATTATAGGTGATGGTAGGTGTGATACCTCCTATGTTGATATTAGCAATTTGATGTAAAAGAGGTTCATTTTGTAGATGTTTTATCATTTTATAAACGAGGGTGGTTGAGGAATAAGGTTACCATGGAAATCCCTAAGGGGGTGGTGTTGGGGGGGATGTAATTTGATTTTACACTCCCCATGAAACCTATTGGGGTTAGTTTTCAAGGTTAATGAGATGGTTTTGTATTTAAATAATTTGATTTGTGTTATTGTTTTGAAAGTATGAATTATGATTGAGTGATTGTAATAAAAGTTTGTGAGTTTGGGTAGTGTTTTGACTAGTGTGTGTAGTATGTGATGCATCTATATTATTATTAATGGCTTGAGTTGAATTATGAGTAGTAGCATGAATTACACTAGTGTTGTGAGAAGCACTGGTAGAAAAATAATTAATAGTATCATGATTAGCATTGGAAGAAAAATAAGGAATAGTAGCATGATTATAATTCGTATCAAAAGATGCACTAGTGGCATGATTAGCATTGGAAGAAAAAGAAGCACTAGGGGCATGATTAAGGAGAATGGTATTTGGAAAAGGACTAATATAAGTTGAACCTACCATGTTAGTGGAGATACTTGGCATGGAGGTTGAATAAGTCATATAAGAATTTGTCATGGTTTGTGAAGGAGACATAATATATAGAAAAGGTTGAGAGGTGAAGAAATTATTTACATGAAATCCATGAGAAAAAGTAGGAGAGAGTGAAAGAGGTTCTTCTAAATTAGTACTTATCATAACATTATAAAAGGCTGAATGGTCCTTTCCCTAATCTTGAGTAAATCTGTTAATGAATAAGAGTATTTTAGTTGTTTACTATAAATCATGCTCATCTTCTAAGCAGAACATATCATTATGAATTAAGGATGAATAGAGAGGAATCCCATTATTAGTAGTGTGAGTGGAAACATTGTCCTTGCTTACATCCAAAGTAGGAGCCACGAGTTTTGCCTTGGGAAATGTGTTAAGAATGGTAAGAATCATAATTATTTTTAGATTTAACTATATATTATCCTCAAACATGAAATTCATGATGAAGGAAAGAGGCTAAAAAGTTGATAGAAAGAAAAATCAATGGATAGGTTATAGAATAGGATTAATCAATAGTGTTCTATAATATAAGAAACATAATAGGTAACAATAAGACATAGTCAAATAGGTTGACTATGTACTACTAGATTGAAAATAAAACAAGATGATACGATAAACTTTTAGATAGGTCAACTATGTATGCTAGAGGGGAGAACTGAACATGCTAACAAAGATACATAGTTAGATAAAATGACCATGTACTTAAGGCAAGAAGATGAATAATCTATAAGAGACTGTATCAATAGGGAAAAAATGTTCTAAAAACTAATTTTTTTAGGGTAACATCTAAGTAAATAAAATGAAACACACAAGAGATTAAATCAATGTGATCGATCCAATTGGAACACACAACACAAACCTTACACTAATGCTAGGCAATGTAAGTTTTACAATACAAAATATAAAGATCAAAGATATATAAAAAATGTGAATGTAAAATCTAACTAATTTTTCATTCCTAAATGTTGTTACATTATAATAAAATTATAAACTAATGTGATGGTGAGTTGGCATAATAAGAAATTAGAAAGCAATCTATGGATAGTTTCAGGTATTTTAGGTTGAATAGGGTCTATGTTGACAATGGTACTAGATTGGTATTGTGGCCTACCCCCTCATTTCATAATCATGTAATTATAAGGGTGTTGGGTTTTGTCAAGGTCAACATACCCCCATTCTTTAAAATGTGGACCCTTATTTCAAATTATGCAAATTTTTGCTTGAAATTCAAAATTCATCTAATGAAAGTATAATTAGAGTGTTTTAAAAATTACATTTATTTGAAAATAATCCACACCATGGTTGGATTTGCATATTTACACATGATTCTAGTTCGATCTTCTCTAAATGTGATAACATTGGATGTCTATGTTTCAAGATCAATGGAATCCATCCTGAATGGACAATGTCTGATCTTCATAATTTAGTGTTAATTTTACTCTCTACTTTGAGTAACCTTTGGTATTTAATCATGTAATTGAATATATGGTTAAACAATGTTTAGCAAACCTTAGTCTAATTTTGTTAGCTTGGGTCTTTCTCAGAATAAGATTCAAATTAATGTGGCAACCTTTTATGTGGGAATCACCTTATTATATAAGCCTAAAGCCTTATTTTAAAGTATTAAATGTATTTATTAATACAATAAAAAATATTTAGGCTAAGGTTTATATCCTAATTCCTTTATATTTACCCAAGCCCTTAAAATATTTTATTATTTGTAGGAATAGGTTGAATGATAGACCACCAAGTAACAAGATCTCAGAGCCTAAGTCAAAGATCAAATGATATGTAGGCTCTCACCCAGCTCAAAATGTAAAAATACCTAAGGATAAATGCAAAGGCTCCACATGATGAGCTATCAGATCCTAGTGCAAAGAGATTAATGACCCACAGAGGCTCAATAAAGTTAAAAGGAAGATTGATGGTGTGTATTGATCCACACACCAAAGATCTAATAGTATAGGGTAGAGATATGAAGTTATTAGATCTATGGAGTGACTTGAGAGTGCCAAGTGGAAACATCTTAGGAGTTTAGATGGTAGATCAATGGTCTATGGGCCCTTCCCAAAGTCAATAAGTCAATAGACCAAGATCTTGTAAAACTACCTAGTGGTACACCTACAAACACTTTTATTATATTTGAATAGAAAAATTAGCTTAGAATTTATCCTAAGGTTTTTAATCATGTTTATTAACATGATTAAAAACCTTAGGATAAATTCTAAGCTAATTTTTCTATTCAAATATAATAAAAGTGTTTGTAGGTGTACCACTAGGTAGTTTTACAAGATCTTGGTCTATTGACTTATTAACTATGTCCTAGCTTATTTTTCAGGGAACTTTATTAAATTTTATTAAATTTTTACAAAAACAAACTTAGAAGTGACAAATTCCAAGGTCATAGAGTTAAAAGGTCAAGCACTAGGATCTACGATGCATGTTAACTTAGAAACCATAGATATGATGGTGCATGATCAATATCAAACTAAAAAATACTTTTAAGGTGAATTTGGTTGTGATAACTATCACCATCATGCCAACATTTAAAAAAAGATCAAATGGTGTAAAGGTAAAGCCTGAATAAACATGATTGTGAAAAGTGTCACAATTGTGATGAGAAAAATGGGATTCAATGATCTATGTTCAAGTGTACGTACATCAAATATAAGGTGAGTAAAGTTTTTAATATTTAAATGTCTTAGAACAAGGTAAAACTATCACGTGGTATAGAAATTCCCAAATGATGAAAAGAGATAAGAGATCTTGCAGAGCTACCAAATGGCATGCTCAAATTCCATGATGCAAAAGAGGATCTGATGGTGTGAGTCTTAAGTGGAAATTTTAAAAATCCAAAAATAATAAAGTGTTGACACATTTCCTATAGATAATATTCACATTTCAAAAGTTTACAAATATAATGACATGACATTGACACATGGGTAAAACATGTGGATCTTTTTACACTTGAATTATACTTATCATTAGCCAATGGGTCTTGAAGTTATGTTAGATAAGGAATATTACTCTGGTAAATAAGCTTGTTTAATATTTTGAAAAGGAATATTCTATTATTTAAAGGTATGGATAACATGTAATACACATTAATTTTAGGTTAGTCATAGTTAAACAATGCCATTGGTTCTAAAGCATTGGTAAAGGGATACTTGTATTTGACACCTATTTGAGTTCTATTTGAGAATAGATGACTTAAACCATCTCATAAGTTGATCTCATATCCTATAAAATTATTTTTTATCATTGTAAAAAGGGAGAGTGTTTTTAGAGCCAAAAAAATATTTGTAACTTTTGAGCAAATTAATATAACCAAGGAGTTCTACAAAGTTTGTCCACATATCTTGTGTGAATTGTTATCATGGTTTCTCCCTTATTTGTCTAGTCTCATCTTCAAATTTGAATGGTTATTATAAATTATGAATGTGCATATTTTAATGTAGAGTTGTTAATTTATGCCAATATTGGATTAGTTGAAAGTTGTTAGGTTTACTTTAATTTCTTTACTCTTCTTGCATCTGGGCTAATGCTATTTGTTTTTAGGGGTAAAATTATTAAAATAAATCTTTTTCTTATTTGAATATTTTCATACTTTCCTTAGATGTTTGCCTAATGTGTGGTAGGATTTGAACTTATGATACTTAATGTTGTATATTGGTTAAATGCATGTTCAATTGAAATTAAAAAATTTCATAATTTTTTAAACAAATATCTACAACACCTCTCTTTTCTACCCTACCCTTCCTTTTTCTTCTTTTTTACCAATTCACTTTAGTTTAGATTGTCATTATAAATATCCATATTAGCTTAGGGTTTAGAGTTTAGATTTTATACATCATTCATTAGAATTAGTTGAGATCACTTTCATATTCACAAATTTTTAGGACCATGGTTGCTCCTAACAACCATTTACATGTTCAATTTGTGAAATAGTCATTTAACTTAGTTGTTAGTCCACCACAGGTCTTAGGAAGAGCACAACTAATAACTCATGCAATTGATTCTTTGAATCTAAAAAGGGGAAGTTTTTATTAAAAACTATATAAACCTATAAATATATATAGGTGCATTAATAGGTACATTTTTGATATATATCATCAACTACATGTTTATACTTAACCAGAAAACCAAGTTAGCTTCCCCTTTGGTGATTAAATCTAACTAGGTATACCTTGGGAAGAAAAAAATTTAATGTTTTTTTGTTTAAAGTGATTTTGAAGTGTGTGAAAAAGAGAAACTTGTGTGATTAAATTCATAAATTGAAAAACAACCTAATTAATCTATGTTTGTTACTCTAAGCATGAAATAAAATGAAAATAAAAAAGTGAACGAATTATTATAAAAATAGGTGAACTCCTTAACTATAAAGAGTACATAAAAATTTTAGGTGGCACTATATGTAAATAATAAAAAATAGAGTTGATATGGTTTCTAATATGTTACAAAAGAAATATCTTAAAGAATATAGTGAAATAGATCAACTATGTCTTCTAGATAGAAGACAAGCTATATAACTATGTCAAACTAGTTGAACTAGTTTGATGTAGGGTTAAATTTTTATATACTACAAACATGTGAAAATAGTATTATAAATGAAAAATTGAAATGATAAATAAAGTAAGAATGAACCTTGGTGGTTTTGAAGATGCTTAGTTTTCAAAATTTTATGTTATTTTTCTCAAGTGTTGATTTAAATATTCTACAAATAGAGTTGACTGTCTTAATGGAGTTTACATAACCTATGTACTAAAAAATATGTGAATAGAGTGGAATATCTCAACTATGTCTACAAAATTATATTCTAAAAAATAAAAACTACAAACATAATCAACTGGTTTGAATATGCATGCAACCCTGTAACTAAATAAGAAGACTATATCAAGCTGATAGATCTAGTCACTTGTATTTAGAGAAGACCTACATAATCTTTTTAGGGTGACTATTTGATAAACATGTGCAAAGAGCGTTAGAAATTTTTTGACAGGTTCAATACAGTACTATAAAAATAAAAATATAATATGATGATAAAAATGAATGCATGAATAAAAAGCTATAAGGGTTTGATTCATGTCAAGTTCGCCATAATGTATACAAATAAAAATATAACTAACCTATTAATCAATCCTAAATCATATAAGATAAATCCTACTTCCACTTTCATTGTTGATACATTAGATATTTAGGGTCATGACCAATATAGATCCAGTAGACCTAACCAAGGGATCTCTTACCACAATAACATCACTACAGAGGGTTCCAAATTCTCTAGTCAAGCAACACTATGTAATAACCCTAGCTAGGTCTTATGTTTTCATATTCACTAAGTAAATAACAAGTAAAGTAAAATATAATCTAGCAATCATCAAATCTTGTTGTACAAAGTGGATGTAATAAACATAAAAATTAAACATGCATAGAAGATATATAATCAAGTCAATGTATAGGAACTCCTAATGCATGTGAGATAATTACAAATGCTAACCTATCTAAAAAAGAGGAAAAAATTTAGGAATACTTCCCTTTGAAGATAAACCTACCAAGCCTCAATCTCTCCCTTGGCCAAGGTGTTTCCTAATAGGTTGTTGTGGTATATAAGGATAACAAAGATAAGTTAGATCTAGGCTACACAACTTATCTATGCATATAAAATATTTATCCACAAGACAAGATTCATATCTCCAAATAAAGTATTGAAACCTTAGCAAATGATCCTCAAGTATAATGGGGGATAAGCAGAAGCATAATTTATTTTTATTCTTCTTCTTTTTCTCAAAATTGATAGAAATGGATGTTTATATATAGTTTAATCTGACCTTAAACCTTTATCAAATTTTAGCTCATAGGGTTATCCCAATTTGACTATGTATTGTTATTTGATAAGAAAAATAGGAACTAGTCTAGGTCAATAAACCCATAATGTGCAAATATCAATTTGAATATAGGGTCAACTTAAGCTAACAGTGTACAGTATATGTTAGAAAAGGTTTTAATCTTAGGAATGGGATAATTAAGGTGATGAATTTCTTTGAGTGTGTAATCGAGGTGTAAAATATTAGGGAAGTGTATAGGATAAATTTTTGTATATATCAAGCGATGGTATAGGAGACAAAAATACTACAAATCACCAGTGGTCTACCCATCCCATTCTTAGTGTACCCTTTAAGGCATGCAGTTAGAGACTTTGAGACTTGATGGGTTCTTACAAGCTAAAAATCATCAATAATTTATAAATTTTGAAAATGTTATGTGTATACATAATTGGTTGAGGTTGCTTAGGCTATTGTTCGAGTGATGGGGGTTGAAGATGTTGGCTTAAGTCTACATTGGTGTGTAAATTTAAAGTTGGTAACCATTTTTGATAGTAATCTTATAATGTTTTATTATGATAGATGAAAGGTAATGGAGATGGTATAATTATTTATCAAGCTGGAGTATAGGTTGAATCTCCTTGTGGAGATGGAGCTAGTCAAAGTAGGGCCATTTGTGAAACTACCTTTCTCTAGTAAAGATGGGATTGACCTTCTCCCAGCATCCATTTTTAAGGCCTTTGAGGAGTTATGTATCAAGCTCCTTATATTTTTTGAGTAATTTAAATAAGTTTATTTGGTATTTCAAGGGTAGGAAATTGTAAAAAGGTGGTTCTACTAGAGATTTCTAAGCTCATATCTGCTCTTATTGAGCTAACATTATGGAGAAAAAGTCAAAGATCTCCAACCTATATTGAGGTGGTGAAATTTATTCTCCAAAAATATTATAGGGGTTAATTTTAAATGCCTATTTAGATTGGTAAGTGGATTTTAGGGCCCATAAGGTCCCTGGTCTTAGCAAAGGTGATGCATAGTGGTGACAAACATAAAGTAGAGCTATCTATTTTAGAAATGGGTGTGTTGTCTGATCAGATATAGTTGACTATGTTTTTGTTCAAAGGAAAGGTGAAATATCAATAGATGGAAGTAGATACGCCCCTTTTGGTCATCAAAATTATGGATGTGAGCCAGTGTAGAAAACCCCTTACTATCTTGGATGAATATATTGTAGTTATTTAGATTTTGTTATAAGCTATTTTTTTGGTGTTTTGGTTATTTTAAAGATATATTCTAGTCAATTTTGTGCTTTCTTAGATCATAATTATATATGAACATTCTAATGATAAATATAATTGGTTCATACTAAGGGATTTTATTTTAGTATTCAGTCAGATGCCTTGAGACACTTTTTCCTTGAGCCAAGACAATTATTTTCTATTTTACTTTTATTGGATAGGGGACACACCAAACCTAAAATCAATACAAAAAAATATACAATAAATAGACATATGATAATAATTAAACAATAATAAACTCACAAATAAGGAATTAATCTACCAATCTGTGCAAGTGGGCCCTACATTGATTGGATTGGATATTGACTCCTCTCCTTATTAAGGAAAATGAAATATAGGAAGCTTATTTCATAAATATAATAATTTTTCTCATATAATATTTACATACTTATTTTATCACTTTCTTACTATCTATTTGACTATATTAATAATATTAAATTATGAACTGAAGATTCTATACAATAAAAACTCTTCTTATTATACAATATAGATAGGTTACTTATTTAGAGGGTCCTAAATTTATGAGGTTTTAACCAAAGAATATGTTTGTAACTAGATACAATATTAAATAGAATTACTTAAAACAAAATACATAACTAAATGAAGTAATTCATACATGAGGAGAGAATGATTTGGTTGACTAAATCACTCCTTCCTATATTGGTGGCATGATTTTCACCCCTAGAATCATGGAATATATTATTTATCCAAGTTTCCAAGTCATTATCAAAAAATTACAATAGGATAAAATAATCAGTACACAAATTTATATTTTAGATGCTATAGGAAGGTTATTTGGAAGATGTTATTATAAGTCTTCTAGGTAAATGCTATAGGAAGTCTACTAGGCAGATGTTATAGGATCTAGGTAGATGATACATGATAAAGAAAGATGCATAACATAATCTATAGGATGAGTATAAAAAATACTCCAAGATACAAGAGAACAAATTCTACATGATGAATCATAACATATTTAAGTTTTCCTCCTTAGAATCTTTTAATATTCTTAGATGACCTTAAATTATTCCATTAACAAACCACATAATAAAATCTATTAATCACACTTATTTACTTTAAAAATAGATATTATATAATAGAACATAAGGCATATGAAACAAGGATATAAATAAAAGTAAAATCATGGATTAAGTTTTATATTAATGGTCATGGTGGAAATATTTATGAAAATCATATTCCATATGAGTGCCATTTATTTTACTCATGACACCTTCAAAATTTAGTTGTTTAACATCCTCATGTAACCTTACAGGTAGCCTAAGGGATTATCAAAAACTATATTCAAATATGATTGTTTTTGGTTGTATGATTGTGTTTGATTTTGTTTATCATCTTATTTATTTTTTGGTTGTTCTTGTTACATAGAGGAAAATGAAGAAAGTCATCCAACCAACATTTCTAAATATTTTTACAATTTTAAGTTTTTTCAACAAGTTTATATGGTTACAAGGGTCATGTATATTTATATTTATTCCCATAATAATGTGCATGGTGTACCTCCATTATTAAAAAAAATAACATTTATTTATGACATGCATGTATAACATTTCAAGTGGAACTTAACTATTTACTTTGAGTTGATTAAACTTTTCAAAATATGCATAACATTATTAGTCCAAGAAAATAGAGTCCATCCTTCCCCAGTAACTTATTCTTTCCCTTGTCATGAAGTGGATAAAAGTGAGAAATAAATATGGGCATGACTTTGTGTAAAGGATATGCAAGGCACAACACTAGGGATAAAAATGCCAAAAAGGTGGGTATAAGAATATAAAATAGAGAAATAGAGAAAGGATATTTATGGACAATGGATGGTGGGGAAAAAAGGTATAAAAGAGAATGTAGGGCTAGAATTTATATTTTATAAGTTGGGATATAGGAATAATAGTTTCATATTACCATGTTAGGATAAAAATAATAACAAAATTAAAAAATAATGTAGTTATCTAAATTTACAATGTCTTACCAAGTAAAAACCATGAGTTAGTAGCTAAATTATGTAGCATTGTAGTGTTTTAACACCATGACAACCTCTTTATAGTGTGATAAAGTGTAGATATAAATAATCCATTATCCTAAATGATGGAAAGAATATGTGTGAAGGATGAAAGAAGAAAAATAACTCTCAAAATAAATAGAACATGTGAATTTTTATAGTAAAATGGATGTTCATCTAGATGAACATGAAATAAAAACATACTCATGATGTATAAAAATTAGTTATTAGATGAATAGGAAGCCTAAACCTAGTCTGTAGCATGTCAAGAGAGAGATAAACATATAGGCAAAGTAAACAAGGCAAAACGTCTAGAATTGCTAAAAAACTAGTGGTTGAGGTTGCATGATCAATTTCAGGAGTGGATTGTGGAAAATAGATGGGTAGTAATCACTATATGTATAAATTAGGAACCTCCAGATATGAGGCCAAAAGAATCAAAAAAATCATACACAAGGATTAAACATAGATCTACAACCCAAAAAAGATGTGAGTACTTTTAAATAGGGTCAAAGAGAAATAAAAAAACATAAAAAATGTAGGGATGACTCATAATAGTCCCTTAAAAATATTAATCATGTATCATTTGTAGTAAGAATGTTGTATTTATGATAAACGATCCTTACATCCTTCGTAAGGAATATGTAAACATAAATATAAGTTATAGGTGTAAACAATAAAAATATAATATGATGATAAAAATGAATGCATGAAAGAAAACTTACGAGGGTTCAATTCACATTGGGTTCACCATAATGTATACAAAGAAAAATACAAATGAACTATTAAACAATCCTAACTCAGAGAAGATAAATCCTACTTACACTTTCATTAGTTGATATTGTAGACACCCAAATCTAGTTACAACTAGATCCTACCTAGACTTCAGTCTGATTCCTACAAAACATTACAAATTAAGCCTATAAATCACTTAATGCCCAAATTTTGGTTGTGAAAAATTCATCAAATCTCAAAATCATGTTGAGGAATTTGTATTTTGTTTACTAGCTTGTATGCAATAACAACCTCTCATAGATTCACCCCTAATCACCTTACAACATAAAAATAATCAATTTGGCTTATAGGCCCATTAAGTGGGGCACTTGATCAAATCTTGAAAGAGAAAAAATGCTAATTAAAATCAATCATACAATTAAAAAATATTAAATTTTTAGTTAAATTAACAATTTACAATTAATGAATATCTAAAAATGGAAATTCTAAAATTCAAAATATCAAGCCTTCTCATCATTACCTTTATGAGTTGTCAAGCTCATCGAAAATATCTCAAAATATTTAATTTGAGAGCCATGACTAGTAATTGAAAACAATAATTACATGAAAACTTTTAACTCAACTCTAGTTAGTCTCAAACTCACCTAGGTTTAGTTTGAACCCATTTCATGTTTAAACTCAACCTTAACTCACTTTGGGTGAGAGTTCAATCTTGAGGCTATAAATACAAGGAAATACCTATTGATATTAAAATTTATTTTGGTGTAAATTTATTATGCACAAATATCTTCAACAAGCTTGGATATTTTAGAGTTATTATGAGGATTTACTCATAAGCCTCATGCAATTACTGTTACCATGCCTAAATCTTAAGACAAGTAATCAAAGCCAAGGTGCCAAGGAAAGGTGAATCCAAAAAATATCCATTAATGAATATCTATTGATTTACAAGCTGAGCAAACCATTAGAAAAACCCATTTGGGAGCTCCAAGGAAGGTAAAATTAGGTTTTTTATGTTTTAGTTGTGTTTCATATGCATGACTATTACCTATGCTCTCCCTAGTGTATAGGCTAGAGGTGTTAGGATTTTAGTGCATTTATTTTAATTTTATTTCTTGGACTAAAAAAAGAATAACCTCCCCTCTACGTATTCCTTGTCAACATCATGGCACTTATAGTGGGACCTACACCCTATGAAGTTTCTCTCAAATCCTTTTAGGACACTGTCATAACAATGTTCATGTCAAAATCTGAACTTGCTGATTTATAAAGGATAAAAGTGAAGGTTTAATGATGTTTTCCTATAATTCATAAATTTTCCCTATATAGTCACATTTTTTCTCTCTAAAATTTAGATATTACATAATACCATGACTTTTTAGTAGTGATATTACATGAAAAGTAGTGATATTGCATGATAAGTGGTGATTTTGTGTGATAAGTTATGATATTGCAACTCTTAGTTGCATATTGCAAAGTTAGTTACATTATTGTGAAATTATATTATTGACAATAATGTAATTAGGTAGTTACAATATTACATTTCTAGTTGTAGTTTTGTGTTTCTAGTTGAAGTATTGTATCTTTAGTTGTGATTTTGTGTTTCCAATCATGGTATTATATTTATAGTTATGGTCTTTTGTTTTTAGTTAAGATATTGCATGATAAGTTGTAATATTTCATGATAAGTAGTGATGTTGCACAATATCACAACTTGAGAGTTGTAATATTCCCTTAACTATTTCAATATTGTACTAACTATCATGATATTGCCTAGCTATGGTGGTTTTTTGACTATCTATTTTATGTTACAAGGTAGATTTTTGATTTTGCATTAATAGTAGAGATATTGTGTTAAGTGTTTTGATATTTCATTAATAGTTATAGTTTTGTGTTAACCCCCTATTTTTTATGAAACTTGTAGTTTTATCCTTATTATTGTGGTTTTTCAAGAATAGTAATGGTATTACTTTGTGTTTCCATAGTTTTGGACTCTGTGTAAAATTTTGGAAAATTGAGAGAAAGAATTAGAAAGTCATTTGTCCACTCATGATTTCTATCTAAGCACAAGGACCACCTAACATGTTTTGTAGGACCCAAAGGCCAAAATAAGACATTTAAAACAATCTAAGTTGTAAATTTCACATTTGAGTTTGATGTTTTAAAAATCTTTTTGCTCAAGTCATTTTCATTTTTTTTTAATGTTTTTCAACATAACGCCAAGGGGCTCAAACTTCATCACATATTTAATTTTAGCTCTATAAAAGTGAATTATCACCTTATTTACATACTCATAAGTTTTTTTTGTTTTTATACTTGTTTATTGAAGTGTTTTTTTTTTTTGAATTTTTTACTATTATCCAAAAGTGTGAAAGGAAATTCACTAAGGCCCTCGCCAAAATCTTCTAGATTTGGGTGACCCCAAAATGACCCTAAATTCCTTCCACTTATCTTTTTTTTCATGAATTTTATCTTGTGATGCAGATTTCATTACCTCCTAATAAATTTTATAGGGAATCATTGACCTGAGAATTCATCTCCTGGCATCATTTCAACAACAGTCCATAGTGGGGTATATAAATTGAGGGTGATTCATTGGGACACTTGTTTTGAGTAGTTAAAATAAGATTTGTTAATTACACTCAACCTCAAAATTTACAGGAAACTTAAACATCACACTATACTAAACAATTGATGGATGTAGTGACTATGAAAATGATAAGACCTTTTCTTAACAATCTAGTTTATGTGTATCCAAATGACGTGATTGTGCCCTAGTGTTTGACACACATATGGGACCATTTATAAATGAATGCATATTGATAGTTTATATAACCCCACTTGTCATAGTCATAGTGCTGATATAGGGAGAGTAGCCCAAAGTTCCATGCCATTATATGGACTTTTGAGAGAAAAGGTGGCCTAAAAACCCTAATTTTCATGTGCTTTTAATTTTTGTATTAAAAAATTAAAATCCTCTCAAGATAAATTATATAGACATAATTTGATATTATGATATAACCTTGTCAATTTTAGGATTTAGGATGTTATACTTAGGTGTTTTTGTCATTTTTTCCTTTTTACTTAAATCATCTTGAGTAAAAACTATTTGTTTTCTATATCATGTCCAAAACAAGTTATGTTTTCACATCACTGCTTTGTTTGAAGAGGAGTTATGCCATCCATTTGACATCACACCTTTACCTTAGTATTTTATCAAAAACATTTGTGTTTGTCAATTTTTTGAAATGGGAATCATTACACTACCCATTTCATTGCAAGTTTTATGCCTTGAAGTCTTGAAATAAACCATTTATCATAACTTTAGAGCACAATAATGTCCTTAAAATGATTAATTTATTTCCAAGACTTGTTACCTTGTGTCCAAATTATAATTTTGAAAACCATGTGTGCCTTTTGGATTTATGCCTAGTACTATAATACTATTTGTTCTAGCCTAGCTTGTTGTATATTTTAAGGAGCCTAGTCTTATAAATTAAGTTCAAAGTTAACCTTGACAAGTTAAGATCTAAACATTGATTGGTTTTTTCCTATGCCTTGTATAATTTTGGCCTAGACATTTACCTTTCAATTTTGGGTTGTGTAACTTAGACTAATTTCTTTCTCTATTTAAACACTATTTTTGCACCTAGATTTGGGGAAGTGGTGTATCTTCCATATGCCCAAGGTTCAATGTATTTATCCAAATGATCAAGTGTGTGTTTAAATATAAATGCCTAGTTTGTGTCAAAGTGTTTCAAATTTGTTAGATTAAATCTCTTTCCTTTTAGACCTCTTTTTGTTTAAAGTCTAAATTCTATTCCTTATTCCCACAAGACCTAACAATAATTATTTTGAGACTATATTTTTTGCCTTGTTTTCCAAAAGAACTAGCAACCTTTGTTTCTTTAGACCTAGCTTAGACTTTTTTGAAACATGTTTTACCTAAGTTTGGAAATCCAATTTTTATTCATCCAATTGACCTATTTGTATAATAAATTTGATGTTAGACATTTGATCTTAAATTGTTTTAGACCACATTTTAGCATATACCTTTCTCGAGATACAACTCCACTCCTTAGACCAAGTTAGACTAAGCTCAAACCATTTTAATTTTAGTCATTGAATTGGATATGTCTCATTACACTCATCGTGGAACCATATACAATGCATGTTATGATGACATGGTAACACAAGATGACTTTATTCAAGACCCCTATAGTGATGATGTAGTTTGTGAAATAGATCCTTATCCTCCTTAAAATACTCAATATGGAGAACAAATCCAAGATCCTCAATCATAGTATTTGGTGATAACTGATTTGGGCCAATTAATGTACCAAGTTCTCCCTTTCAATATTAATGGTACCTGATCCCCTACTTAAACCATTAACCCTCCTTTAGATTGTGTGAGAAACCAAGCTTCACAATGCCCTACTATTACCATTCCAAGCCCTCATAATTTGGATTTTGTGAGAAACCAAGATTATAAACATCCTACCCTTACCATTTTAGGACATCATCCTTTGGATCATGATTTCAACCAAGCTCCATAAAATCCTAGCATTACCATTTCAAGACCTCATCCTTTGGCTCATGATAGGAACCAATTTTCATAATTTCCTACCATTATCATTCCAAACCCTCATCCTTTGGCTTATGAGAGTAACAAAGATTTGTAATTCCCTAACATTACTATTATATTCCATTCCAAGTATGGTATCTCATTATCCCAAAAAGGTTATGCAGTTATGACTAGATGGGTCATAGTTATTATGTTCAACTAAAAACTAGTCTTTGTTAAGCCCATCATAGATGAGCTTATTTACAAAGAGACCATTACACAACCATCAATCATTATTCCTTAATTTACTACCTTTCCCTAATTTATAAAAATGATTCTAGTCTTTAATACATAATAGATATAATCAATGCCTCTCCAACATATACAATCATTTGAAGACCAAGATGTGTTTAAAACTAATATTTTACAACCACTTGTAATCCAAGGCCAAGAAATCCAACCAATCTGTGATGTTTTTATTTAAAAACCTATTTTTGATGAGTCAAACTATAATGAATAACCTTTTTATACTATCCCTATTGTTGAGGAGTCTCATTCTAACAATCCAATGTTTTTTGAGTCACTTTTTAATGATTATAAATTCCTTTGGGAAAATCATTATCTTAACGATTGTCCTATTTTTAAAGAGCCTCCATTTGACAAGATAGTTTTTATGAAGTTATCTCTCAACCTTTTTCCCCTTATTGAGGAGTCTTAATTTGATAAACTAGTCTCTGTGGACCCCATTATGCCATCATAGGTTGTTACTTACCCACTATCAAAAATTCAACAAGACATAATTATAGCATAATCCACACTAAATGAAGAATCATCATTAAATTTAGGTTCTATTTTTTAATAATATCACAACCATCGATCATTCTTCCTTAATTTCCTACCTTTCCTTACTTTATAAAAATGATTCTAGTGTTCAAGACATAATGGATCTAATCAATACCTCTCTAACATATCCAATCATTTGAAGACCAAGATGCGTTTAAAACTAATATTTTATAACTACTTGTAGACCAAGGCCAAGGGAACAAACCAATCTATGATGTTTTTTTTGAAAAACCTATTTTTGATGAGTCAAACTATGATGAATCACCTTTTTATACTATCCCTATGGTTAAGGAGTCTCATTATAACAAGTCAATGTTTTATGAGTCACTTTTTAATGATTATAACTACCTCTGGTAAAATCATTATCTTAAAGATTGTCTTATTTTTAAAGAACCTCCATTTAACAAGCTAGTCTCTATGAAGTTGTGTCTTGACCTTTTTCCCCTTATTAAGGAGTCTTACTTTGATAAACTAGTCTTTGTGGAGCCTATTATGCCATCATAATATGTTAGTTACCCACTATCAAGCATTCAACAAGACATCAATATAACATCATCCACACTAAATGAAGAATCATCATTAAAGTTATATTCTATTTTTGAACTGATATCAGATTTAGCATCAAAAGTAGAATAAATATTAGTCCCAACATCATATTTAGAGTCCCTTAGCGTATAATTAGTTTAAAAATTAGAATATGTTTGTGGTTATTATAACATTAGTTACACATGCCTTGTAGATCAGTTTGAATACATTAGGGATCCTTTTATAGTTTTTAAGGATCATTAATTTAGCTTTAACATAAGTTCTCCTAGTATCTTCTAAGATTATATATCTTCCTTTTCATTTTATTACCATTTAACATTCCATTAACATCATTCAACATAGTCATTATATTGGCATTCCACCTCCCACAGGTGTTGATTGAGATTGACAAAATCACACCTTCTTAAACTGCATACATGGTGACACATCAATTGAATAATATTAGGGGGACCAATACCACATTTGTGTAGAATAAGAATAACATCTGAGTGAAACCTTTCCAGAGGTGCTAGGGGAAATCAAAGTCCAAACTAAACATCTTCTAGTTAAACCTTGTTTAAGGTGCTATAAGACAATCAAAGTTAACAATCAACATTCCTTAGTGAAACCTTCTTAGAGGTTCTATGGGACAATCAATACATTGCATTTGTGAAAACCTCATTGAGGTTATAATAGTTGAGCAATAGTTATTCACTACTTGATGAATAAACTATTAAAGATAACATTGATAAAACTTACAATCTACAACATAATCAGATGCTAGCTACTCTCAGGCCCAAACAACAAAAAATATGGTGGTCTTATCAAGATAATATTTATAAGTCTTTCACCCCACCACAACAAAAAATATGTCAAATCTAAAATCAAAAACATTATGTGTTCTTGAAAATCCCACTCCCTATTTATTTCTCAACCATTATGCATTCCATTATGATCATCCTTTGCATTCCCAAATTAGACCATCATCTAATATTTATCCATATTTACCATCCTTGGACACATTTTCCTTTGTAAACATTATGAATACAACTTCTATTAAAGTTTAAAGGGAATAAAATCAATGACCAATGAATATCACAATAACATTTTTGGAGTTTAAATATGTAGTAGGTTCTTGATAGATCAGTTATTTAGAAGAGGTGTGGGCTATCAATTTACATGATTGACTATTCTATTTGTATCATATCTAGATTATGATGTGCATCTCTAGATCAACAAGAAAAAAATAATAATTCACCACACATTTACCTTACCTTATTATTTACATGGAATTTTCATTTACCTTACCTTTACCATTTTCCATTCACCTTACCATTATTTCATACCTTGCCATTTACCTTACCTTATCACTTGGAGGAAACCCTATTACCATTAAATCCAATTGTCATAACATCACCATCCTTAAACAATTCCATATTTTATAACATCCTACCATACCTTCATTATTGACCAAATTGGTTTTACCTAACCTACCCAATCATTTTGATCTTGTTTTCATTCATTCTTCAAACACCTTCCTCAATGGGATTCTGATCTAGTTTCAACATTTTAAAAATTACATGTTCAAATGGTAGTTTATGAAGGTAGTATGATAGTGGATCTAACAATTTCATATTTCATGTATTTTTACACTTGAGTAGTGCCACTAATTATAACCAGCTTTGGGTAAATTAGTATTCCACCTAGTATTATTAAGTATAACTTCCTATGATAAAATTAGTAACACTAACTTGTAAACCAAGGCTAATAAAACCAACCGATCCATGATGTTTTTATGGAAACACCTATTTGTGATGAGTCAACATATGATGAATCACTTTTTAATACTATCCAAATTTTTGAGGAATCTAAATCTGACAAACCAATCTTTGTTGAGTCACTTTTCAATGATTATAACCACCTTTTATAAAATCATTATCTTGACTATTGCCCTATTTTTAAAGAACCTCACTTTGATAATCCAGTCTCTTTAGAGTTATTTCTTGACCTTTTTTCCCTCATTGAGGAGTCTTAATTTGATATTCTAGACTCTATAGATTCTTTCTTAGCTAAGGCTATTCCTGAAGATCCCATTATGCCATCATAAGCGTTTACTTATCTAATACCAAACATTAAAAAAAACATAATTATAATATCATCCATAACATGTGAAGAATCAACATTGAATTTAGGTTATATTCTTAAACCCACATCAGATTTTTCATCAAAAAGAGAATCAATGTTAGCATTAACATTGGATTTAGAGTCCCTTAAGTCAGACTCGGCTTCAAAATTAGAATATGTTTGTGGTTGTTACGACATTGGTTACACATGCATTAGAAATCTATCAAATTCAGAATCAATAATATTGTATGTGCCTAAAAATCTCACTCTTCATTTGTTTCCCAATCATTATACATTCCATTGTAGTTAATTTATTCATTACAAACCTATATTACATTGCAAAATTAGACCTATCAACCAATATTTGTCTGTATTTACCATCCCTAGTCATACTTTCCTTTAAAGAAGCTACAAAGACATCTTGTCTCGTCATTTAAAGGAAACATAATCAGTGAACAATCAAGATCAGAATAACATTATTGGAGTCCAAATACATAGTAGGTTCTTGATATAGCAATTATTTAAAAGAGGTGTGGGCTAATAATTACAACATTTGACTATTCTAATTATATCATATATTGATCAAGAAATACATATCCACATTAGTGAGAAAGACATAATAATTTACCACACATTTACCTTACCTTTCCCATTTACCATTCACCTTATCATTACTACATACCTTGCATTTACCTTACCTTATCACTTGGGAGAAACCCTACTACCATTATCTCTAATTAACATAACATCACCATACTTAAACAATGCCATATTTTATACCATCCTACCATACCTTCATTATTGACCAAAATTGTTCTTACCTACCCTACCCAACCATTTTAATATTACATATAAAAATGGTAGTTTATGATGGTAGTATGATAGTGGATCTGATAATTTCATATTTCATGTATTTTTACACTTGACTAGTACCACTAATTATAACCACCTTTAGGTAAATTAGTATTTCACCTAGTGTTACTAATTATAACTTATTATGAGCATATTAGTAACACTAACATGTAAACCAAGGCTAATAAAACCAACTAATACATAATGTTTTTATGGAAACACCTATTTGTGATGAGTCAACCTCTGATGAATCACCTTTTAATACTATCCCAAATTTTGAGGAGTCTTACTCTGACAAACCAATCTTTGTTAAGTCACTTTTTGATGATTATAACTACCTTTTTAAAATCATTATCTTGACTATTGCCCTATTTTTAAAGAGCCTCACTTTGATAATCCAATCTCTTTGGAGTTATCTCTTGACCTTTTTTCCCTCATTGAGGAGTCTCAATTTGATAGTCTAGACTCTATATATTCTTTCTTAGCTAAGGCTATTCTTGAAGACCCCATTATACCATCATAGTCCATTACTTGTCTAATACCAAACATTAAAAAAACATCATTGTAATAGCATCATTACCAGATGAAGAATCAACATTGAATTTATGTTCTATTCTTGAACCCACATCAAATTTATCATCAAAAGGAGAATCAATGTTAGAATTAACATTGGATTTAGAGTCCCTTAAGTCAGACTCAGCTTCAAAATTAGAATATGTTTATGGTTGTTACAACACTAGTTACCCATGTATTACAGATCAATTTTAATATATTTTTGATCCCTCCATAATTTTTTGGGATGATTACTTTAACATTGATACAAGCTATCCTAGAATCTTATATGACTATTATGATTCCTATTTCCATTCGAAATACCAATCCACATGACATTAACACCAACCAACCTATCCATTATATTGACATTCCACCTTCCACAAGTGTCGATTAGGACTAAAAGAATCACATATTTTTGAATTGCATCTATGGTGATATATTAGTTGAATAATATGAAGGGTACCAAAACCACATTCATGTAAAATAAGAATAATTCCTAGTGAAACCTTTCTATGGGTGCTTGGGGGAAATCAAAGTCCTGAATCATCATCTTCTAATGAAACTTTGTTTGAGGTGTTAGATGAAAATTAAAATCAAAAGTCAACATTCCTTAGTGAAACCATCTTAAAGGTGCTATGGGACAATCAAATTAACTTCAATGGTGAAAAATTCATTGAGGTACCAATAGGTAAACACAATAGCTATTCACTACTTGATGAAGACATGATTAAAAATAACATCAATAAAACTTTCAATCTACAACATTATCAGTTGGTAGCTAATCTTATGCTCAAAAAAAAAAATGGTGGTCCTATCGAGAGCATATTCATAAGACTTCAGCCCTACCAAAACTAAATATATGTTAAATCTAAAATGAAAAATATTGTGTGTGCCTAAAAATCCCACTCTTAATTTATTTCCCATCCATTAAACATTCCATTACAGTTAATTTATTTATTACAAACCTATATTGCATTGCCAAATCAGACCTATCAACTAATATTTATCTGTATTTACCATCCCTAGTCATGTTTTCATTTAAATAAGCTACAAATACATCTTGTCTTGACATTTTAAGGAAACATAATCAAAGAAAAATTAAGATCACAATAACATTATTGGATTCCAAATATATAGTAGTTTCTTGATAGAGTACTTATTTAAAAGAGGTATGGGCTAGCAATTACAATGTTTGACTATTCTAATTATATCATATATTCATCAAGAAATACATATCCACATTAATGAGAATAATATAATAATTTACCACACATTTACCTTTCCTTTTCCATTTTTGATTCACCTTATCACTACTTCATACCCTGCCATTTACCTTAGCTTATCACTTAGGGGAAACCCTATTCCTGTTATATCCAATTATCATAACATCACCATCCTTAAATAAGGCCATGTTTTATATCATCCTACCATACCTTCATTATTAGCTAAATTATTTTTGACATAACCTACCTAAAAATTTTGATATTGGTTTCATTGGTTATTAAAACACCTTCCTTAAGGGTATTTTGATCCAGTTTCAACATTTTTAAAATTGCATGTTCAAATGGTAGTATATGAAGGTAGTATGATAGTGGATCTGACAATTTCATATTTCATGTATTTTTACACTTTACTAGAGCCACTAATTATAACCACCTTTTGCTAAATTATTATTCCACCTAGTGTTACTATCCCAATTTTAATACTAATCACCTTTTAATACTATCCCAATTTTTGAGGAGTCTAACTCTGACAAACCAATCTTTGTTGAGTCACTATTCAATGATTATAACCACCTTTGGGAAAATAATTATCTCAACCATTTCCATATTTTCAAAGAGCCTCACTTTGATAATCCAATATCTTTGGATTTATCTCTTGAACTTTTTTCCCTCATTGGGGAGTCTCAATTTGATAGTCTAAACTCTATAGATTCTTTCTTAGCTAAGCTATTCCTGAAGATCACATTATGCCATCGTAGGCCATTACATGTCCAATACCAAACATCCAAAAAGACATCATTATAATATCATCCATACCAAATGAAGAATCAACATGAAATTTAGGTTATATTCTTAAACCAACATTAGATTTATCATCAAAAGGAGAATTGATGTTAGCACTAACATTGGATTTAGAGTTCCTTAAGTCAAATTCAGCTTCAAAATTAGAATATGTTTTTAGTTATTACAACATTGGTTACATAACCATTATAGATCAATTTGAATATATTTTTGATCCTTTCATAATATTTGTGGATGATTACTTCAACATTGACACAAGTTCTCCTAGTATCTTACATTAGGATTGTGATACCTCTTTCAATTCCAAATACCAATCCACGTGACATTAACACTAACCAACCTAGTCATTATATTAACATTCCACCTCCCACAAATGTCAATTGGGATTGAAATAATCACACCTTTTTAAACTATATCCATGGTGACATATCAGTTGTATAATATCAAGGGTACCAAGACCACATTCATGAACAATAAGAATAATTCCTAGTGAAACCTTTCTAAGGTTGCTTGGGGGAAATCAAAGTCCTAACTCATCATCTTCTACTGAAACTTTGTTTAAGGTGTTAGAAGAAAATTAAAGTCAAAAGTCAACATTACTTAGTGAAACCATCTTAGAGGTGCTATGGGATAGTCAAGATAACTTCATTGGTGAAAACTTTATTGAGTAACCAATAAATAAGCACAGTAATTATTCACTACTTGATAAAGACATTATTAAAGATAACATCAATATAAATTCTAATCTACAACATTATCAGATGGGAGCTAATCTTAGGCTCAAATAAAAACAAAAATGGTGGTCCTATCGAGAGCATATTCATAAGTCTTTAACCCTACCAAACCAAATCTATGTTAAATCTAGAATCAACAATATTGTGTGTGCCTAAAAATCCCACTCTTAATTTTTTTCCCATCCATTATACATTCCATTATAGTTAATTTATTCATTAAAAACCTATATTGCATTTCCAAGTAAGACCTATCAACCAATATTTGTCTGTATTTACCATCCCTAGTCATGCTATCTTTTAAAAAAGCTACAAAGGAATCTATTCTCAACATTTGAAGGAAACATAATAAATGAACAATTAAGATCACAATAAAATTATTGGAGTCCAAATATATAGTATGTTCTTGATAGAGTAGTTATGTAAAGGAGGTGTGGGCTAGTAATTACAAAATTTGACTATTCTAATTATATCATATATTGATTAGGAAATGCATATCCACATTAGTGAGAACAACATAATAATTTACCACACATTTACCTTGCCTTTTCCATTTTCCATTCACCTTATCATTACTTCATACCTTACCATTTACCTTACCTTATCACTTGGGGGAAACTCTATTACCATTATATCTAATTGTTATAACATCACCATCCTTGAACAAGGAAATATTGTATACCATCTTACCATACCTTCATTATTGACCAAACTTGTTTTTACCCACCCTACGTAGCCCTTTTGATCTTGGTTTCATTTGTTCTTCAGACACCTTCCATGAGGGGATCTTATCTAGTTTCAATAGTTTTAGAATTACATGTTTAAATGATGTGATATGTAGGTAGTATGATAATGGATCTAGTAATTACATCTTTCAATTATTGTTATGCTTGACTAGTGCCATAAATTATAACCACCTTTGGGTAAATTAGTGTTCCGCTTGGTGTTACTAATTATAATTACCTATGGGAAATTAGTATCACTAACCCTTTGTCATTGTTTCCTAATCATTACCACTATGGAAAAATTATGAAAAACACCTTTACTATGCATTATTGCAACACATTATTATTATTATTATTATTATTATTATTATTATTATTATTATTACTATTATTACTATTATTATTATTATTGTTATTATTATTTTTATTTTTATTGTTATTTTTATTGTTATTGTTATTGTTATTGTTATTGTTATTGTTATTGTTATTGTTGTTGTTATTGTTGTTGTTATTGTTGTTGTTGTTGTTGTTGTTGTTATTGCTATTGTTATTGTTATTGTTATTGTTATTGTTATTATTTTTTTTATTGTTATTGTTGTTATTATTATTATTATTATTATTATTATTATTATTATTATTATTATTATTATTATTATTATTATTATTATTTGCCTTTCCATTCACCTATATTTATGAACTTGTTTCTACCTAGTCAGATCTCACTACTTTTTGTTTAAGTGGAACTAATGTGACTTGAGGTCCTAATTGGACTATGTAGGTAATGATCTATTATAATTGAGGTTACCCCTTTTCTATTGCACTCACCATTTAGTGATCATTTCACCTTTATATGCTGTCTCTACTTTCAAATCATTTTAATTTTTTATGGTCTCTCCATTTTATGAACAAACTAAGCCATGCTCTTGCCATTTTGAGAGTTGGAACATGTCATCTCTTGTAATTATCTATCAAGTTGAGATGCTTAGAAAATTAAAATATATATATATATATATATATATATATATATATATATATATTTAGAAACATTTCAAAATCCTAAAAATTAAAAACTTGGCTTACCATCTCCTAGAGAGATATAAAACCTCAAAATACAAAACATTTATTCTATTTAAACGTAGTCAATCATCCTCAATCCTCCCTACTAAGGTGAATACATTGTTAGTTCCAATACATTACACTACCACTAAGGGTGTGACCTTCCCTTTACATGTATCTCTACTTGGGGGCACCTCTTATTTATTATTCCATTGATCTTTCATGCATAGGTATTGACTTGGTTGACATCGAGATGATTTTTGTTGCTTTTAATATCAAGTTTTTTGTTTTTTTATTAGTTATTTATTTGTTTGTTTGTTTGCCTTTTTATTTGATTTCATTATTGTGCCTTGAATTATTTTAAATGAATTGATTGGGTGATTCCTTGTTCATTATTCTTGAGTTTATTCATATTCATATGTCAACATTATCATCATGGTTTTTATCATTGGTTCATTATTTTCAATTATTTATTGGATCGGGAGCCAATCCTTATGTATATTATGGTTAGGTCATCATGGTTTTTTATGGAATCCAAATTTGGGATACTATCATATATTCAATAATAATCTCTCATGGATTCACCCCTAATCACATTATGACATAACAACTATCAATTTGTCTTATGGACCCATTAAGTGGGGAACTTGATCAAATCTTAAAAGAGTAAAATATAAATCATCTAATTAAACAAGATTAAATGCTTGGTTGAATTATCTATTTTTAATTAATTAATATCTAAATATGGAAATTATAAAATTAAAAATATCAAGCCTTTTCATCACTACCTTTGTGAGTTTTCAATCTCTTCCAAAATATCTCTAAATACCTAATTTGAGAGCCATGCCTAGTAATTGAAAATCATAATTACATGACAACTTTTAACTCAAGTGGAGTTACTATCAACTAACCTAAGGTTATTTTAAACCAATTTCATGTTTAAAAACACCCTTAGCTCACCTTGGGTGAGATTTAATTCTTGAGACTATAAATATAAGGCCATACCTATTAATATTAGAAGTTATTTTGGTGAAAAGTTATTATGCAAAAATATCTTCAACAAGCTTGGATATTCTAGAGTTATTATGCATGATTTACTCCATAGGCCTCATGGAGTTAATGTTACCATGCCAAAATATTAATAAAAATAATCAAATCCAAGGTTCCAAGGAAAGGTGAAGCCAAAAAAGCTCCATATATGAATATTTATTTATGGGCAAGCCAAACAAGCCATTCAAGCAGGCCATTTGGAAGCTCTAAGGAAAGTAAAATAAGGTTTTCTTTTATGTTTTAGTTATTTGTCATATGCATTCTTGTTACCTATGATATCCCTAATTTTATTTCTTGGACTAACACAAGACCAACCTCTCCTCTATGTATTCTTTGTCCATAGATACATTATATATTTGGGGTCATGACCAATATAGATTTGCTAGACCTAACCAAGGGATATATTACCATGATAACATCATTAGATAGGGTTATAAAGCCTCTAGTCAAACAACACTACAATTAGATAGGTCTTATGTTTTCATATTATGTAAGTAAATAACAAGTAAAATCCAATCTAGTGCTCACCAAAGTTTTTGGCACAAAGTAGAGGTAATAAACATAAAAATTAAATATCCATAGAATATATATACTCAAGTCAATGTATAAGAAATATTAATGCATGGGAGAGAAGTAAATATGTTAATATATATAATTTAACAAGAGGAACAAATTTAGGAATAATTACCTTTGAAAATGAGCCCAAAAACCCTCAATATCTCTCTTAGCCAAGTTGCTTCGCAAGAGTTTGTTGTGGTATGTAAGGATAACAATAAGTCATCTCTAGGCTACACAACTTATCTATGATTATAAAATACTTATCCACAAGACAATATTTGTATCAATAAATGAATTATTCAAACCCTAAGCAATGCTCTTAAAATAGAATGGTGGATAAGCATATGCTTAATATATTATTTTTCTTATTCTCTTTCTCTTAAATGATGTAAGTGGATGCGTATATATAGTTGAATTTAACCATAAAAATTTAGCTAATAGGGTTGGTCCAATTTAACTATGTATCACTAATTTATAAAAATAAGTTAGGTCCCAGTTTAGATTAGCCAAGGCTAACCTAGACCCATAACATGTAAATATCAATTTGAATATAGGGTCGGCCTAAGACAACAGTGTATAATAAATATAAAAAAGGGTTTTAATCTTAGGAAGGAAATAATTGAGGTGAAGAATTACCTGGAGGAGTGTGTAAGAGAGGTTTAAAAAATTATGGAAGTGTATAGGATAATGTTGTGTAGATAAAAAGTGGAGATATATGAGACAACAATTGTGAAAAGAACCAATGGTCTACCCACCCTTTTCCTACTACATCATTTAAGGCATGCAGTCAAAGAGATTAAGACTCGATGGGTTACTACAAGATAAAAAACATCATTAATTGATAAATATTGGACATATTATGTACACAACATCTGTTGAGTTTTATCAAGATGTTTTTTGAGTGGTGGGGGTAGAGGATGTTGACCTAAGTCTACATTAGCATGTAAATTCATAGTTGGAAATAGTTCTTTATAGTAATCCTGTGATGTTATTTTATGATAAATGGAAGATAACAGAGATTTTCTAATTATTTATCATTCCAAATTATATGTTTAATCTCGTTTTGAAGATAGATCTATTTAAATTAGGGTCATTTATGGAACTACCTTTCTTTGGTAAAGATGGGCTCAACATTCTCCTAGTATCCATTTTTAGGGCCTTAGAGGAGTGTTTTGTAAAGTTACTTAGAAATTATAAGGAATTATAAGAAGTATATTTTCTAGTATAGGGGAAGGAAACTAAGAAAAAGTTGGTTATACCATAGATTTATGAGCTTATATCCCCTCTTGTTGATTTGCCATTATGGAGAGTAGCTCAGAGATCTATGGCTCATATTAGATGGTGAAATTTTTATAGGGATTACTTTTCATTGACTATTTAGTTTGGTAAGTAGGTTTTAGGGCCCATATAGTCCCTAGTCTTGGCAAAGGTGATGCATGGTGGTGATGAACACAATGTAATGGTGTTTATTTAAGAATTATGTGTGTTTTCTAATCATGCATAGATGACTATGGTTATAGTCGAAGTAAAGGTTAAAAATCAACCATTGGAATCAGATATACCCTCTTTGGTTAGCAAAATTATGGATGTGAGTGGAGGTAGAAAACCCTTGTATCTTGGATGAATAGATTTATAGTTGTTCAACTTGTCTTGTAAGCTAGTTTTTTGGTTTTTGGTTGTTCGTAAGATATACTAGTCACTTTTTATGCTTTCTTAGCTTATACTTTTATATGCATGTTCTAATAGTACAATAGAACTAGTTTTTACTAAGGGTTTTTATTTTATTATTTATTTTGATGATTGGAGGAATATTTTTCTTAAACTAGTCCATTTTTTCTCTTTCTACTTTTATTGGACAAGGGACACACCAACCCTGAAATCGATCCAAAAAAATATAGTAAATAAACATGTGAATAATAAGTAAACAATATTAATATAAAAATCAAGGAATTACTCTACCAATCCATTTGATTGGGCCCTACCTTGATTTGGTTTAATCTTGACTCCTCTTCTTCTTAAAGAAAATGAATTATAAAAAGCTTATTTCATAAATATAATAATTCTTCTCATAACAGAGTTACATAATTATTCTCTCACTTTCTCACTAATTATTTGACTATTTGAATAATAATTAATTACTAATTGATGATTTTTTACAAACTAAACTCTTCTTATTATATAGGATAGATAGTTCCTTATTTAGAGGATCCTAAATTTATGAGTTTTAACCAATAAATATGGTTCTCACTAAATACAATACTAAATAACATTAATTATAACCAAATAAATAATTAAATGAAATAATTCATGCATGAGGATAAAATGATTTAGTTGAGTGAATCACTCCTTCCTATATTCTTGACATGATTCTCACTGCTAGAATCATGGAATATATTCTTTATCTAAGTTACCAACTCATTGCAAACCAATTACGACAAGATAAAACAATATCTACTTAAATTTATATTTTAGATGATATAGGAAGGATATTGGGAAGATGTTATTATAATTCTTTTGGGTAGATGTTATAATAAGTCTACTAGATAGATGCTACAGAATAAAGCAAGCTATATAACATAAGTTATAGGATGAGTAGAATAAATAGCACAATATGCAAGAGAAAAAATGTTATAGGATGCATCACAACATATGTAATTTTTCTTCCTTATAATATTGAAATATTCTCAAATGACCTTGAATTATTCTATTAACAAACCATATAGTAAATTCAATTAATCACATTTTTTACTTTAGAAATCACTATTATATACTAGAACATAGGACATATTCAACAAGGATATAAATAGGAATAAAAGCATGGATCAAGGTTTATATTAGTGGTCAAGGTGGAAAGGTTTCTGAGTTAATCATGTGTCATATGAGTGACACTTATTTAACTTATGACACCTTCCAACTTAAGTTATTTCACATCATCATGAAACTATGCAAGTAGCCTAATGGATTCTAAAAAATTATATTAAAATATCATTTCTATTGGTTTTATGACTGAGTTTGATTTTGTTTAGCATCTTATTTGTTTTATTATTATTATTTTTCCATAAAGGAGAATGAAGAAAGTCATCTATCCAACATTTTCAAATATATTTACAATTTCAAAATTTTCAACAAATTTTTATGGTCAAAAGTCTCATGAATCTTTATATTTATTCCCATAATAATACAAAGGGTGCGCCTCCATCATGCAAAAAGTTTAATTTTTATTTATGATAACATGTATAACATTTCAAGTTGCATTGAACTATTTACTTATAATTGACTGAACTATTCAAAATATATAGAATATTGTTAGTGTAATAAAATAGAGTCCATAATTCCCCCCTAACATAGCCTTCTAATTATCCTAAAGTGGTTAGAAATGAGGAATAAATATGGGTGTGACACAGTGTATAATATATGCAGGGCATAAGACTAGTGATGAAAATGGCAAAAAGGTGGGTACAAGAATAAAAAATTTCAAAATAGAGAAAGGATATTTATGGATAATGGATGGTGGGTAAAATAGATAGAATAGAGGATTTAGGGATATAATTTAGCATGTGGAAGTTGGGATATATAAATCATGGTTTCATATTATCATTTTAGGATAAAAATAATTAAAAAATGAAAAAATAATGTAATTATCTAAATTTATAATGGTTTACTAAGAAAAAACCAAGAGTTAGCCAAATTATGTAGCAATTTAGTGTTTGAAAAACTTAAAAATATCTTGTTAGTGTGATAAAATTTACATATAAATAATCCAATATCCTAAATGATGGAAAGAATATATAATAAGGTTGAAAGAAAAAAATAAATAAAATATGTGAATTTTGATAGTAAAATGGACATTCAGCTAGATGAACATGAAATAAAAACATACCCATGATGTATAAGACTTATTTTTGGTGACTAGGAAGCCTAAAATTCGTCTCTAACATGTCAGGAAAGAAAGAGCAAGCATAGAGGCAAAGTGAACAAGGAAAAGCATCTAAAAATAATAAAACCCTCGTGGTAAAAGTTACATGATCAATTATAGGATAATCTTGTGGATAATATATAGGTAGTAAGAGCTATAGTTGGGAACTACGAACCTATAGCTACGAGGCCAAAAGAATGCAAAATAACATACTCAAGGATGAAACATACATCAACAACCTGAGAAGGAACATGATCAATTTTAAATAGGGTAAGAGAGAAATACAAAACATGATAAATATAAAAATGACTCATAATAGTCCCTTAAAAATATTAATCATGTATATTTTACAATAAGAATGTTATTGTTATCAGCAACTAGCCTTATATCATTCATAAGAACTATGTAAACACAAATCTAAGTTTTAGGTTTAAGCAATAAAAATATAAAGGGATATAAAAACTAAAGGACATAACAAATTATTTCCCTAAGTTTTATTTTAAAATTTTTACTCCTAGGTGGAAAGTAAGGTATTTTTCCATTTAGGCCCATTTTATTTAGTTTTGGGAAGCTTGTAAGATGATTTTCTAACCTAAAACTATAAACAATGCTCGAGGGTTTTCACTTTTGATTTATTGTATATTTTTTTCTAAAAAATGATAAAATAAGGGAGAGGTTAGGAAGAAGTTTTAAGATAGACTCTAAATAAACCTAATTATCTATATATAATTATCTATAGGCATTAATGGAAAGTGATCGTTGTTGACAAAGAAGAGAATCCTGATCAAATGAGCAATACATAATTGCCATGTGCAATTTTCTAATAACCAATCATTTTTTTACCAACTCATGAATGTATAGCTTGGTAGTCTTTTGGTTTGAAATTTTTTTTCAATATTGTAGTAAAAATCCTCTTTTGGTGTGTACTCATCATTCTATAGGAATTTGTGTTGAATGACATGTAGGTGATGTGAATCTAATTTACAATGTGAATCAAGATGTTTGGGTTTTCCCACACACCAGTAGGTATCACATTTGTGGGTGTTATTGTATCAATAAAGAGAAATTTCTTATGCAAAAACATTTTAATGATCTTGCGCATCACATGGATCAAATTTCTTATTGGTGTATGTGAATGAATCAATCTTCAGTTGTCATAAGATCGCCCTATAAGAACTTGAAAAAAATATGCATAGCATGTGTTACATCAAATAAATTTGTAAATTTTTCATTAATCTCAAGCATGCTCAAGGGAATCTATAAAAATTATTTTATGTTTGAGGTGTGAAAAAATTAAGTTATATCAACCTTAAGGAAATTGATGTGAAAATTATTAGGTGTTGTGATTTTTTCTCTAAAAGGACAAAAAAATCGGTGGATAATAATGATGTAAATAAGTTAAATTTGTTTTTTTGATAATTTTTAAATAATTAAAGGGAATGTGTATTCATTAGGTTTTTGTTATTATAGCTTCTCATGAATTATTGGAATATGATTTTGGTCATTTTTATGGGATTTCCAGCCACATGATGGTTTTTAGTTCAATTAAGGATTAGGTGGCTATGATATTTTAATCTTAAGAATGACAAAGTTTCTCTATAATGGATAATAAATTCATATTTTAGGCACCACCCTATCTAAAATATAGTAATTTTTTAAAACTTTAAGTTTAATATGACTAGAATTTATAAAAGTTACATCACTTATTGTTATAATAAGGTTTGGGCAGGTCTATTTTTGTAAAAGTCTAGCTAGTAGTTTCTATGGGCTAGGAATGTAGTAACTATAAGACTTTTATTGATTTGAAAATTTAAATCAGATATCGATGGGTGAGTTTTAGTAAGATGCCACTAAGACATTTTCCCATGAATCCATTTAAGTATAGAGAGCTTTTTAAAAAAAATATATTTACAAAAGTGAAAATTTTACAAGGATACTTATTATAATAATGAATTTTTAGTGGTATACCCTAACTTATTAAATGGATGGAGGCTAGGATGGCTAATTTATTTGTATGGATTGTTTATTTGGATTGAAGTAATTTCTCATGGTAGCCTATTTATTATGATGGCCATGGATATGTAATTTTATGAATTTAATGGGGTGTGTTATCATTTACTTATTACAAAATAGGTAGGCTAATGTTGTGTCATGACCAATTTTTTTTCCTATACTAAATGACTTGAAGACATAGACACATAGAGGATCATGATAATAAAATATGTAATATGTGATAGTTTACTAATTCAATTCATCATGGTACACAACCCCAAGGTATGAAATTGCAATGAAATTCAAAAGACTAAAAACTATGCAAAGATTAAAATTAAACTTATTCAAACATCCATAACTCTATAAGTGAACTAGATAACCAATTATAGTGTACCCTGACAAAACTACCATAACCAAGGCATAAGTAAGCTTAATTAGCACATAAAAAATAGTATGCAACTTGATAAATCATCTTTAAAATAATGTTAGGAAAAACACATTCACAAGGTTAAATTTTATTTTGACAATAAAAACCAATTACATTATCTACAGGTTCAATCTATGAACCCACAAACCAAACCTAGACAAAGGAAACACCAAATTATACCTACTTTCCAAACTATTTTTTGGTGAAAAGTCACAACATTACACAATTTTTTGTGAATAATTTGGGTTTAAAAATGGTTTTCTAAAAATAGTAAATAAGATCTTCCTAGATAGTTACCATTCCCAAGTGTAAAATAAACCTCATAAAAATCATAATTAATTTTTGGTTTATTAAAATTCACCCTTTAGACATAAAAATAAGGCACCATTTTTGGAGCAACCAACCTCTATGTTCCTAGACAAGTTTATCAGGAAAATGATTTAGAATATAAAAGGAAAAAATACCACCACAAAGTGGCCTTTTAGTAGACCAAGAGCCTCATGACTACTACAATTGGTTGTTTGAAATCCTACCCAACCAATAACAACATATTTCCATGAATATAATATTATGTAGTTATAAATGATATAGAATGATTTTCACATAATCTATAATTTAAACCAATATTTTTCAACCAATCATAATGCTTCAACACTTAACACAAAACACTAAAATTAGCTTTTTACCATCAAATTTATTCAATCATTCAACAAAGAATTTACAAGAAAAGGTAAAAACTAGTAAGTTCAATTATATATATATAATAATAATAATAATAATAATAATAATAATAATAATAATAATAATAATAATAATAATAAAACTTAATTCTACCAAATGTGGAACTATAACTGGTATACTCAATTAAACACTCAAGTGCCTCATTACTAGATGCTAATCATACCACTACCACCCATTATGGATTTCAAATGATTAACAAAACTACATGCATCAAAGGATTATTTAGCATAAATATTATAAAATATGGAGGAATTTGTATATAAAAGAGAAATTGAACACATTCCAACCATTTACTCATCTCAAAAAAATGTTTAGAAATAAAAACAATATACTTCTTAGGTGACACCATATAAGAAGGAAAGAAACAAGAACAACTTTGTAACCTCCAAAATAAAACCATATGTATTCTTTCTTGACAATTAATCTATGAATTCATATTTTTGGATGAGATGCCATACTTATGACTTTGTGATAAATTCTTTCCTTTACAAACTAGTATTATAAACACATAATTTTTTATCTAATGACAAGAGATTCAAATTTGAAGATGATAGGTAATATTACTTGCCTAGATATAGATTAATGTTCCTTGCTATTAGATGAATTATAATACTAATCCAAATCACATTCCATTATTCCCTTTCCATTTAGAGCTCCTAATCCAACTGAGCATCCAACTAAGTATAAAAAAAACTCCCTCACAAAACTCTCTCTCTAAATATGGCATTGTTTTCCTTGAGTAACCTGCACTCTCCAAAGGATGGCATACACCTTATTCAAACACATTAAATGTCTCCTTATTTTTTCAAATGGCCTTATACATATTTAATTCCATTGGTTCCTTAAACATCATAAATACTAGTTTCTTAAACACCATAAATTATTTTACTAGGACAAGGACCAACTAGGTGAGGGATTAAATGGATTTAGGCAATATTTGATGTTGTGGTGCCAAGCCCATCCTATCCACCTACTCCTTAACCAACTACCCATGCCTCTTTCCTCTTTAATATCCTTTTAAACATGATAATTCATATTAATAAGGTTCTATTTAGCATATCTTTGATTAACATTTGTATTAATAGATATATGAATATGTCAAATGTGTTTCTCTTTCCAAAATTACATGTTCCTTATTCAGGTAACATTAATACAAGTTGGTAAGATGAATTTGGGGAAATAATTATTTAATGTAATACTTGTAATTTCTTTCCCCCAACATTTATTCCATTTTTCCCTTCTCATGCCATTTAAGTAAGTGGAGGAAATTTATAAAATTTAAAATTATCTAAATAATTAAATATTATTAGAGCTCATGTATATACTAATTTCATTTAAATACTCTAACATTTATATTAATTAGGACTATGCCTAAATCCATAAAAATAATAGATGACCACTAAATAAATATTCAAAAAGTAATTATTGTTGAATTTATTTAGTACTATCTATAATTAGAAAAATATATACATATACATACATACACACACACATACATATATATCAATATAAACACACACACACACACACACACACACACACACACACACACACACAAAGTGGCACAATTGGCCTAATACTAATGATGGTCTCAAACTATAATTAACTAGTCATAGAAAAATCAATAAAGTAGTGTCTCAATTAGAAACTCGACTTCCCAAACTAGCCAAACTAATCAAATACACTTTTATCAGAGTGGGATATTTAATTATCCCCCTTATATAAGATAAAATCATCCTTGATTCACTAAAATAATCAAGTGGTGAATTCCACAATGATTATAACTATACGTTGACACAAAGCATACATAAAATTATGACATAAATACAAACAATTTTTACTTAAATGATCTCCAAATTGATCACACAAAATAAAACTATCAAATATTTGAAAATACTAATGCATAACATACTTAACTAATGTATAAATCATGCCATCCTATGGTAGATGTACATTGGGCTATGAAAAATTGCCTAAATAAGTTTTATCCTATAGTAACAACATATTGCATAACTAAGAAATAATGATAACCCAGTAACTATATTGATCAATAATATTGACTGAAACATGAATAACCTTTAAAATGAGCAAGTAAGAACAAAATTCACCCTAATGTAAATAATTAAATATCACCAAACAATTAAAACCCAAAATACTTTGAAGTTAGAATGAGATCTCCATTATCCATTTAATGTAAAAATCACATTGAGAAGAAAAAATGACAAATGTCAATCTATGGTGAAATTACACTTCTAAGATAAATGTCCATCCACCACCATACAATTTTGATCAAAATTGAACAACACTAACCCATACTAAATCATAATGAATTAAAACTCAAATATATGTGCTAAGTTACCAAACAATCAATGTATATCAAACCACCTCCGTAGACCTCTTAAATAAGAGTCATATGTCCAAACAAGTATCATATATATATAACCACCATGTCTGATGGGGTGGGAAGGATGGTATCATGAACCTACATGAGAATTTACCACCTTAACCCACTAGTTATATTCCAAACTACTTATCCTCCCCCATATCATACCATAGTTGTAACAATCATGCACATACAAACACATTTGAAACCAAAACCAATAATCATTAAAATAAATTTTAAAATTAAACCAGTCATGCAAAACTAAAATCAATAAAATGAGGCCAAGTGGCCTAAAAAATAGAATATAAATTTTCAAATAATAAAAATCTTAATGATCAGTTAGTTGATTAGAATATTTGAAACCAATAAAAAAGTAGTGCTAGTTTCAATTAAAATTAAAATGAGGCATTTAGACATATTAAAATTAAATTTGGCAAAACATAAGAAAAAATAGATCATAATACAAACACTATGTGACTTCACAAGTCACCCAAGGGGATAAAGAATAAGGTGAGAGGACATATGTGGTATAATATCCATCATGGAGAATCAAACTATGTCATCGAGTATGAGGGTTTGGTCCACCTACCATCACTAATATAAAGGTAATCCACTAGCTATCTAGATAATCAAAATATTTCATCATCATAGGGACATGGTCCACCATAACACGAATCAATTGATATAGATGAGTGATAATGTCAATAAAAACTCATGAGTATCACATACCAATTCTTTGTAGGTACCAAATGTAACTATATTAGATCACATCTTTGAATTTCATGTAACCAAGCTATTGTCAACTAACATAGTTTGTAGAGAACAACCCTATAGAAACATAACTCATTGAAAATATATGGCTGAAGTATTATAAGGTGAAAAATATTATTATGTCTAAGTATTTTTCACTAAAAACTATCATCTGTTAAAAATATTGACCTATCAAGATGCTCTAAGCAATCATTACCTAGAACAAAATAGTGCATCAACTACACTACCTGGCAACTCATACTAAAAAAATACACAACTATGAATAAAATTATCACCTAGATTACCCTAGAGGTAAGAATCATTCTATCACTTGGCCATCAGAGAGAAAAATAACCTACCATCATGACAAAACAAACTTAGCCATGGGAGGGAGTAAAACACCTACCACTATGAAGAGTGCAATTTTTTTGTACTACATACTACCTATTCTATCTTGTATGGGCACCATCTATTTATATTAGGAAAAACCATGTCCATGACATGAAAACAAAAGTGGGTTGCCTCCATGGTTGACACTATAGTATCTTGTATAGTACCAGCAATTTTAATCATATGCTATAACAACTAGCATAATTCAACTAAATAAAAGATACACTCAAATAGTTTCATACCCAATAATGAGGAGATAAACTCACTCAAATTGATTGTTTCCAATTATTTGATGCATATTAATAATTCTTCTAAGTTATTACCATATAGTTTAAACACTCATTAAATTATAACCATTACAAGAATCCAACTCTATCTAAGAGGGGTTTAGATCGTTATTGTTGAGGAACTCATATAACTGATACCAACAAATTCTAGTAGTTAACTATAGATGATTTATAATAAGTATACATACTACTTTCTAATTAATGAAGACAATGACCACATTCTTCATAAGGTTAATCATCAACCAAATCACCTCCATAAGACATCTTACATAACAAAAGATAACATGTCATAGATATATTCAAAATAGAGTCTTAACCTTCCAAGTTTGTTGAACACATTCATTAAATATCACATCCAAATAGATCTGAATACCTCATAATGAGGAATATACATAGGTTCTTAGAGTCACACTCTAACATAATCATAACAACAAAGGAAATGAATCTCACTCTTTTTGGATGCCATAAATGTCACAAAGGCCCTCATTAACTCTCTTAATCAACCCATTATCCAAATCCATAGGATAATCCATCCATTGAATGGCTAACCAAGCACATCACACTATCAAAGGATACACCATCATTCACTACTAGGAGACAAAACATTAGAAGGTAAAATACCATAGGTTAAGTATCAAGGATAACCATATGATAACACTAATCTATTACACTTTCAGAGGGCCATCTAACACACTTTAATGTAAATGAATAGACATAATAGGAAAACCATGTATAACACTTCAGTTTCATGATCTAAAATTGGAATAAAATGACTAAATCCCTCAAAACTTCACATAAATGAGGCTTCAATGAAGGAAAGAAAAAAAAAGTTTGAACTCCTCCTGAAACTATTAACATAAAAAGAGTTCATATGTACAAAATTAAAGAAAATATTCCCTAGCACTTTCAAATTAATTCAAATATAATCTCTTATCATGAGAGAAAACATCAAGACATTAACTAATCTTGTAACACACTTATCTTGAGTAGCAAGTCATCATTTGATTGAAATTAGGTTACTAAAATTGTAAAGGCCCATCAACCTAGACAAAAAGAACTTTTATAAAAAACTAATAGTAATTGATCCATCACAACCATTTAAAATCTTATAACATGGTTGAAACCTTGTTCCAAGCTATTTATCAAACCTCATCTACTCAATTAAATGGGTGAAATTTCTACAAGTTTAACATTGGTCTCCCAAGTGTCAAGATGAATAAAAGAACCAAGCATTTGTAACTTGGTAAGAGAGTCCAAGATTCCGAGGACCTCTTTAGGTGTATTTTAATTACATCCTCTATGAGGTGTAACACTTGACATTCACAAAAATCAATTCACTATGGACGAAGTAGTACTAAATAATAAACACTAGAGCTCTTGGTGTATAAACCATGCTATGATACCAAAATGTCATGCCAAATTTTTTAATTTCATTACATGACTCAAAGACATACACACACATGATCACGATGATAAAATATGTTATATGTGATATTTTATTGATTCAATACCTCATGGTACACAACCCCGATGTACAAAAACATAACATAAGTCAATAGACTACAAATTATGTGAAGTTAAAATTAACCTTATTCAGACCTTAATAACTTTAGAAGTGAACTAGAAACCTAATTATAGAATACCATGAAAAAAAATCACAACCAAGGCACAAGTAAGATTAATCAACACATCACAGCTGGTATGCAGCTTGATAAATCACCCTTAAAATGATGTTAGGAAAAACACCTTCAAAAGGGAAATTTTTTTTCAAAAATAAAAACAAATTCCTTTATCTACAAGGTAAATACATGAACCCATGAATGAAAAATTGGACAAAGGAAATGCAAAATTATACATGCATTTCAAACTAATGTTTTTAGCAAAAAGTCACTGCATTACACATTTTTTTTAAATAATTTAGGTTTAAAAATGGGTTGATAAAAATAGTAAATAAACTCTTTTTAGTTGGATATCATTCCCAAGTGTAAAATAAACCTCACATAAATCATAATAAATTTTTGGTTCATTAAAATTCACTCTTTAGCCACAAAAAAAAGGTCACTTTTCTAACAACTTTAAAAACTAGAAAAATCAAACTATGTAGAAATCCTATGATAGTACTCTAGTATGGGATTTGAAAAAATAATAAACCCACCCAAAAGAGTTAAAAATAATTTAAAAGGATAATTTAAAGGTTAAATAAAAAATATCAACCTTTGGTTTGGCATAATACTTCTCTTATCTATGTTTTGTAGTTGATTTTATATCGACTCTACAAACTGTAAAGGAACAACAAATGCAAAATTTTGATGGATGCCTATATAAATGAATCCAAAAAATGAAAACTAAATGAGAGATTAATAAAATTATTATTTTTTATAATTTTTATTTTTATATTATTTTAACTCTAGGTATTACTAGCATTAAATGATGAGTTTAAATATATAATTAAGACTACTTAACATGTTATTTTGGGCCAATTTTTCTAGCAGGTAAATCAACACTTAACTAGATTTTATGCATAATAAGGAAAGATTAATTTGGTCAACCATTTGTCTAATTGACTAAAGTAAGACAATAACTAATAATATCATATCCAATGCTATATTTATTCCTTTTGAACTAAGCATGAAACCTAAGGAACATTTTTGCATTAAGATAGGGAATCATCTATGGATAACTTGCAATAAGACTTCAAGGTAGGAAAAAAACTTAACTAGGAATATATTCTATCTCACACTAAATAAATATATAAAATAATACATTTATACCTTAACAAGGTAATTTTTATATTTATTTCTCATAGACTTAGTTCGTTTAAACTCCAAATTAGCTAACTAGAAACATGTTCACATAAGGTATTGATTTCACCATGACTCATTTTGTAAAATAAATAAAGTATAAAATTATCATGTAAATGTATTATTATTCCTTAATAAAGATAAAATACAAATAATACAACTCTGTTATATGTCTTTTAAAACAAATTTAGTAAAAAATGGATGTAGTTAATTATTTCACAAAAATAACCTTTTCAGCAAGATAAAATGAGGATTTACAACCTGGTTATATATTCAAAGTACAACATGATGAAAATATATCAATATGAAAATCCATTACATAAATCACTCTATGATTTGAATTAATAAAAATTCTATCAATGTTTCTACTTCCCATATGTAACAAAAACACATAACAAGTGTCAGCATAAAGCTGAGCAAATGATTTTTCTTATCATAACTAAATTTGATATTCAAAATCACAAATAAAATTTAAACTTATTAAGTATACAAAAGTTTATTTAACATATGTATAATCTATCATAAATAATCACTGAAATAATTATAATATACTCTAGATATAAAAAATACACTTATTAAAACCTTAATAATTATATACACAAGAAATGGTATTAAGCATACCTTCATTCAACATTGTATGGTTGAATTATAAAATTTCATCAAAATAATCATGATTCAAGAATGTCTCTATAATTATAATAATCATTTAATAATAACAAATTATCAACTTTCAATCCTTTTAGCATGAACTGAAAGTGTATTAAAACCACTTATATTTATTGCAAGAAATAACATAAAAAACATTATTCTTAACATGCTCCCATAACATGCTCATGCCTATTATAATCAGTTTAGTGTAAATATTTGGTAATCAATTGGTCAAAAACATGATGGGATTTCTCAATCCCATGAAAATACCTTGTACAAAATGATTTAGATTCATAATCTACCTATACACTATCTTGGCACCAACAAATTAAATTTAAAATTTAGAATTTTGGAAATAACTTAGTGTCCTACCAAATTTTCCACCAAAAAATTTACATATGAATTTGATAACCTACAGGTCAAGCTAAATTTTGTCTTCAAATATAAAAAAATATTCTAAAAATTAATTTCGTTCTCCTTTTTTAACATTAGTTGTTCATTGCATATAAGGCACCATTTTTGGAGTAGCCAACCACTATGATCCTATAAATGTTTATCAGGTAAAATATTTTGAAGAGAAAATGAAAAAATATAGTCAAAAAGTGGCCTCATAGGTAGATTATGATGCTCACAAATGCTACAAGTAGTTGTTCTAGAACCTACCCAACCAATAGTTCTATATCTCCCTAAATACAATCTTGTGTAGATATAAATGAATAAAAAATAATTTTTACATAAAATATAGTCTAAAAAAATATTTTCCAACCATTCAAAATGCTACACCACTCAATATAGAATAATAAAATTATATTTTTACTATGAAATTGATTCAATCATTTAGAAAAAATGTTCCAACATAAGGTAACATCAAGTAATGTCAATAATACACACACACACACACAAACACACACACACACACACACACACACACACACACACACACACACACACACACACACACACACACACACACACACACACACACACACACACACACACACACACACACACACACACACACACACACACACACACACACACACATGTGGAGTTGTAACTGGTACACTCAATTGAACACTCAATCTACGGTCTATGCCTTATTACTACATGCCTACTCCATACCAGTACCATGCATTATGGATTTCAACTGACTAAAAAAAACTACATGCATCAAAGGATTATTAAGTGTAAGTATAATATAATATGGAAGAATTTGGAAAAAATAAATAAATTAAATGAATTCCATACATTTACTCTGCTTAAATAATTTAAAAAATTATATGCTTCCTAGGTGGCACCATACAAGAAGGAAAGGAATAAGAACAACTCTACAACCTCAAAAATAAAGTTGTATGTATTATTTATTAACAATTAATCTATGAGTTCATAGTTTTTATGAGATTCCATATTTATAAATCTTTGTTAAATTCTTTACTTTAAAAACTATTATTATAGACAAATATAAAATTTGATCTAATCACTGAAGATTTAGATTTGAATATGACAGGAAATATCACTTTTCTAGATAAAAATCAATGATCCTCGCTATTAGATTACTTATATTACTACTATTCAAATTTCCTAATCACCTGAGCATCCAACTAAGTATCAAAATAAATCCATCACAAAACCCTCACTCTAAATATGGCACAATTTCCTTGGGTAGCCTATTATTTCCAAAGCATGGCATAAAACTTGGTCAAATGCATTCCATTTATCCTTATCTTCTCAAATAACCTTACACAAATTTAATCCCATTGGTTCCTTAAATACTATAAATTATTTGACTAGGAAAAGGACTAGCTAGGTAAGATTTGATGTTGTGCTGCTAAGTCCATCTTGTCCACTAGCTTCTTAACCAACCACCCATGCCTCTTGCCTCTTTACTAGCCCCATCAACTTGATTTTTCATATTAATAATGTTTTATTTAACATGAATTTTATTATTATTCATATTAATAGAGATATGATTATGTTAAATGTGTTTCTCATTCCAAAATAATGTGCTCATCCTTTGGGTAACATTAATACGAGTTGGTAAGATTAATTTGGGAAAATAATTGTTGAATGTAATACTTGTCATTTATTATCCCCCCCCCACATTTATTTTATTCTTCCCTTCCCATTAAATTTAATTGGGTGGAGTTAATTTTAAAAAATTAACATTATTTAATCAATTAAATATTTTTATATCTTAAGTATATGATAATTTCAATTACATATGCCAACATTTTTATTAACTAGGATTATGCCTACATCCGTCGTAATAATAAATGACCACTAAATAAATTTTCAAAAGAGTAATTATTATTGAATTACTTTATCAATATCCATAACCTTAAATACACACACACACACACACACACACACACACACACACACACACACACACACACACACACACACACACACACACACACACACACACACACACACACACACACACACACACAAAGTGTCTCAATTGGCATAGTGCCAATGATGGCCTTTGACCAAAATTAACTAGTCATAAAATAATTGATAAAGTAGTGTCTCAATCAGAAACTCAAAATTTTGAACTAGAAAATCTACCCAAATACATTATTATTGGAGCATGGTATTACATGTTATGTGGAAAATAAGTATGAAAATTTATAAATTTGAAATTTGAATTTATTAAACAATATTAATCAATCAATTCTTAGCCATACAACTGATCCATCATATTTACATATCAAGTAGGTTGATTAATAATTTAATATAACTCTCTCATCCTATAGGTTGGGCTAGGTTATTGGATATTTTAGACCAAAAAACTTATGATGGTTTTCTAAAATACAATTTTTTTTGTGATTGTTAGTTTTGGGGTGGGGACTACCATGAATGACCTTGATACTGACGCCAACAAACATGTGGTTTTTGGTAGGTTTTTAGAAAAAATTGGGATGGCAATGGGATGTAACTTTAAGAATAAAATTCATAACATGAAATAAAAACATAAACAAAAGAATTAAATAAGTCATTATACATACTAAGTTTTACATGTATTAGAAACTAAGATCTAATTTGAGATATAAATAGGTATTGTTCTCTTTTTTTCTTAGCTTGTATCTCCTTATTTATGATTCCTTCCTATTGTCAATTGTATTTAAATCCATGTGCATTCTTTTTCCTACAACTATCAAGGTGAGAAATAATAAAATCTTCTTTAAGATGCATTTGAATAACATACCCTTTTTGCATTATATTATATAACAAAATCCCTTTGTTTCTTACATCCTATTTCAAGCTTTCACCCTTAGTCACAAGAAGAAAATTCTCATACATTTGTAGCTTTATTGGTAGAGAAATAAATAAGCTTTAACTATTTTTTTAAGAAAAGAGGTCATAAAATTGCCATTTTGTCACACTTTTCCTCTTTCATAGCCTTATAATTCTCTTTTAAAAATGAAAATTTATCCCAATCTAGCTCTATCCAAACTTCCCTCAAAATGATCCAATTTTGATATTTTAGGTGATTTTCACCACCCATAACACCATGATTTGTGTAAATAATGGATGTAATTTGTTTATCCTTCTAACTAGGTGAAAATATAATTAATATAGATTATTCCATAAAATCAGGTGTATGGATTATCATATCAATGACATCCTCAAGACATATTCCTTCATTAGCAGGTGTGGCATCAAAAAAAATCATGTCAATATTTCACATGGATATGCATATTGTTAATTTACTTAGGTTATTCTCCTCCACCTATAGTGTCTTTACATGCATTGGAAATTACTACAAGTTGTGATTTCTCATGTACATAGACATGCCTCTGTAATTTATCAACATGTATATGTTTTATTGAAATCATTGCATATTCTAATTTTTTTGCACGTTGATTATTACTACTAGGCATCTGATCTTCTCTAGGAGTAATATAAGCATGCACTTTATCTTTATTGATTGATATGATATGAATTACTGATTATAAGCACACATTAATAAATGATACACATTTATTTACTTTCTTAGAATATGCATGTGATATTTTTATAGGTTTGATTCTAGTAGCCATCACCATAGATATTTACAAATATGGTAATTATTCATCAATAGTTATATAAAAAATGGCTGCAATTCTATTATTTCTATTAGGTACAATATTCTTCCTATGGACAATGTCTATAGACCAATTTTCCTTGATGCTTGGTGTACATATGATTACTATAGGTTAATTTCCTTTACTAACTATTATGGTTAGGTTATATTCATCAAGATATGGATAAACATTTATTGGAAGTTATTCATATCTATCAGTCAATGCATAATAATAGGTATGTGGATTGCTTAGAACAACTTTGACATGATATTATTCACTATTTACTATGGATGTGATTATTATGTCATGTTATTCTATTTTATTGGTTGTATGAAACTCCATAGTAATGTTTCTAATGAGATGGTTTCCGATAACTACATAGGTGGATGAAGATAATTCAACACCATTAATTTTAGGTTGATCATCTTTGCCATACACTGAAGAAACTACTACATTCTAGTGTCACCAACATGGTTTTATATTTCTATAGAATAAAATATGGTAGTCTAACTTTTATCAACATGCATAATGATAGTTGCTATAGGATTATATTGTTTGCTAACATATATAGAGGAAAATACCACGTGATCTTTAATAATAATTTTAAGAATATTGTAGGTAGGATTACATCAATAAGTGCATATATCCCCATTTTTTCTACCTAATATTTATTACAAGGTACATAGAGAATAATTTTAGGTATAAGGGAATGGTATTCCTTATAAAAATATATTACAAGATATTTTTTACCAGTAAATACAAATAAATATTATTCTTGATGTCCATTCCCTATTTTGACTACACTACTTAAGGCTTGTAACCTCTCTCCATGATTTTGTACTGTGGCCTTAAATGCCACTAATTCTTGGTATAAATCGACCTCCCCTTAATTATCTATATTATTACCAATTGGAACTCCCCTAAATTTATTTTTGTCATCCATTTTTTTATATTCATAGGGTTAGATTATTTTTAAGATTTATTTTTCTAATTTTTGCCTAATTAGTGATATATCACATAGAGATAAACAAAGTTATGAGCTAACATTATTTATTTATTGTAATGAAAGGTGAAAATTATGATATTTTAAATTCTTAATTGAAAAATATGAATTTACTCTACGAAATGATAATTAAATATAATAAATCATGAAACTTGATATAGGAAAACATGAAATTTAATAATGTTCTTAGATTACTAGTAATTGGCACCTACCCAAATAATAATGACAAGATGAATTGAACCCCAAATTAAACCAATGCAAACTAATTCTTATAAATATAAACCTCTCAATGGAATAAGGTATCCTCATAGATTATCAATCATGATACCTCATTAATTATTGACTAAGGTGCATTATCCTGATTAGGTGTCAACAATATATGTGTAACACTAGTGTAAATTTGAATGTTGGGTCATAATAATTGAAAAAAAACACTATCATAAAGTAAATTACATGAAATTAAATGATAAAAAGAAATATAATCTATTCTAAAATTGAATTATGAATAATACATATAATTAAATATGCTTACATGAATTAAATGCCATATTATAATTGAACATAAGATAATAAATATATTAAACAATACTAAACTAAAAGAAAAATAATTAGTTTGTCAATCTACGTGAGTGGTTCCTACCTCAATTATGTTAGATCTTGACTCCTCTCCTTAAGTAAAATGAATTATACAAATCTTATTTTATTTCATAAACGTAACAATTATTCTCATAACATAGTTACAAAATTATTCTCTCACTTCCTTACTAATTATTGTCACCAAATATTGCACCCTAGAATAGGAGGTTGTTTAAGCCTACTCTAATATTTGGGTAACATTGGAATAATTCTAGGTATGTGGGTTACATATAGTATAAGTAAACCTCTAGGTTTAAGGGATATATCCTTAAATTAACCTTGAAGTTATTATCATGTATTCTAATTGATTGATTGTGTGAAAATGGATATAAGTATGCATGAAATAAACATATCCTAAGGGATAAATACACCATGAACATTTCCACAAGACCATCATACTATTGAACTATGAAAAAAGAACTACAACACTAACATCAAAGTCTTAATATGTTCAAAAAATGTTATATTGTGGACTTTAAGTACACTTAAAGACTTTAAGGAATCCAAACACACTAGCTACACTCCATGTGACCTGTTATAATGATAGCATCTTTCACCAAACATGAAAAGACAAAGATAAGAGAAGGATATTTATTTATCAATAAACCTCACCATACATCACTTTTTACACTTAGAAAATATGTTTATGTACTCAAATTAAAATTCCATATATTATTCAAAGGAAAATTACAACATCAAACTAGTAAGGCTTTGCCATACATGGTGTGGAATTATAAAACAAGAGCCAAAATGGTATGTACTTATAGAATATGAGAGAAGAGAAAGAGAAGTGGAGTTAAAGGGTCAAAATTCCACTTGTCAAGGAATGATAATGATTTATGTTTTATATTATTAGATTTTTAAACAAACCATGCAAGGTTTCTTTTGATAAATGTCTCTCCAAGGCATAAAAAATCCTCAAATCTGGTATAAGACCCTTTAACTAGCTGTTTATAAAATACCTTTATCATTGGTTTCTCTTGAGTGCTCCAAGGTAGACTAAGAATAATTACCACATGTTAATTATGATGGGAGGGTTAATAAAAATCTCTATCATGCATTATATGTGTCCTTAATCATTGATATCTTGTAGATAAGTGTTCTCATTGCATGTAGTCACTATCATCCTTATTTCATTTATTCCTCACACTTTTCACTCAGGTGACCTTAAATTTTTCAATAAAATCCATACATGGGGTGGTATGAGACATATCAAGATCCATCCTATACCTAAATCCATTAGGTAGACCTTAAAATGTCTCTCAATTAGAGTTATCACCTTCTTAGTTGGTGATCACCTTCCACTCACTATGCCAGTTTAGACTACCTAAAGTGAAAGTGCTTGCAGAGGTACTTATGTTATTTTATGAATAAATAAATGATCATGAGAGGTTATATTATGTCCCACTTATTCTCATAAATTAATTATCATCTTTCAACTCTCCCTTGAACATGCAATACATAAAAACTATCAATAAAAATAGTTGTATACCATGTTTGTATAAATAGGGTACAATACAATCTAATGGGAAGAATAATGAATTATTATTATATAATTCCTAATAACTTTAAAATTCATACCAACTAATTTGGATGGATTTTATTCTTTATCATTCCCACCAGGTCATTATTAAGGGTTTTAGTGGGTTCTAAGTGGTTTTGACCCTTAAAATTTATTCATAAAAATCTAATGTTCAACCCCAATATAAGTTCCACTAGTGCATTATTTATGACAATATTAAACATCTAAAAAATTCTTAGGTATCCATGTTAATCATTTGTATAGATGTGCATTTTTTAAGATGGCTTATTGAGCCCTTCCCTATGTTCTATGTATCCTTAACTGTACTCAAGCCAATAAAATGGATTTCTCATGACTCTATCTACATGGTTAAGGATAAAAATCACCTTATAACTCCTCATGAAGGTGAAACATTTTACTTCAAGGCTCACCTATACATAAAAGTGGTATTGGCCCTCTAATTGGGATTTAGGCCTAGACTAGGCCTAAAGGCTTGAACTATGTTTTATTGCTAATGAACACCTATGATTGGTGTTTAAATATTAAAAGGCCATAATTAATTTTTTAATGTCTTAAATAACTCACCATACCATTTTGTAGTGCCTTTAAGACCTCCCATCTCACTTTCTTCCTTCCTCATGTCAAACCTACAGGGCTTGTTTCTCTAGTAGTGCCCTCCATCTGAGACAAAATAAAGGCCACTTCCACTATTATAATAGGAAAAATAATGATATGAAGGGATTGGTAAAGTAATTGGGACCATATATACAAATTTTAAGGGTTGGATCACACTTTTATCATCCATGAACATCATGAAATCCAATGCAAACTTTTGTGGCACTAACTGAGTGCAAAATTGGTGTGTTAACTATAGGTGGTTATGTTGAAACCCTCCATGATATGTTTTACATATTCTTTAGAATCTCATAATATAGTAAATACAATTTATGGATGTACTCCAAACATGTTCATCATCCCATCCTTTTCCACACTCTTTAATGTCTACCTTCCACTTTGATAGGCCCAGTTGGTAAGTTATGTGACTATGTTATTTTCTAAGAAAATGGCATACTTGTAGATGTATACTATAATATCAGACCTTGTATCATGTTTAGATAAATCCATTTAAGTATTTTAACTCACTTCATACCTATTTGGGTTTAGAACATCTATTCCTTAGAGTTTGTCAATGTCTAAACTACTTGCTCCAACCTATTGTTACACTATAGTTGTCATTTTATGACTAAAAGGAGACCTTTAGGTGATGGTCTACATCAAGTATTGAGTATCAGCCAAATTTGATCATTTTTGAGAATAAAGTGTCATTTCCCTTCAAAATTAATCATTTACACAAAATTTAGGCTTCCATTGTATCTCAATATATTGAAGGGCCATTTGAACCTAAAACACTACAAAGAATATTGGCATTATTCATTGAAAGGATTCATGGAATGGTAGTCTTATAGAATCATACTCTTTTGATTAAAAAATTAAACTTTCTTGTCAAATAATTTCCACTATGACAGGTCTCTATGATGGAAACATTTAGACCTACTTAGACACGATGCATTTCACTATGGGAGGACCCAAAGAAAAATTAAAGCCCTATTTTCGAGACTTTAAAGTAATTAATCCTTTAGGTTACCCTTTCAACTTGTGGTGGGATAGCATAGGTCTATTTATTATCTCATGGATCCTCAATGTTTAATATGACACCTTCAACACTTCAATATATTAGGGAAGGTTTAAACCTATCTCAAACACTTATTGTCCAATCTTGTTGTACCTCTATGGAGAACTTTAGGTGCATATACATAAGGTCAATAGGTGAAAATAAGGTATGTGACTACATGCATGATAGGTTGATTATAAAACTAATATTAAAACTCCACCATGATTATTATGGTGTTATCCATCTTTCAATACCTTAATAAATATACAAACAAACTTAAGACACCTCATATCAAATATTCACCCCTCTATTAGGACACCTCTAGGTGTATGTGCAAGTCATAGGGTAATATGAAAATAATTGGTTGAAAATGCATCCAAATGAGATTACTTGGACATTCCATCATTTTTATTCATATTTTAAAAGCTTTCACCACCTTGAAACTTTCTCATTACATCACCATGGTTGTTTATATCTCTCTTTACTTGTTTGTAGATAGACACTTATAGAAAAATCCATTATGTAATGTATATGAATGTGTTATTCATTAATATACAATTTTGAGATCACATATTCACAAAATATATTTTTCATCATGAAACAAGGGGTAAAATCACAACATATGACTTTAATTTCCATCTATATGAAGGTTAAATTTATATTCAAGCTCTTGTAAGTAATGAAATTGTTTGTAGACTCCTTAATGTCCCTCAACTACCATTTTTAGATGTTTGTGATCTTCTCTTTCATGACACACATTTAAAAAATTTAAATAAATATGTGTTAATATTATTCACACTCCTCATAACCAATTACATCCACTAGTTTATATAAGACAAGGCAAATAGAAGAGAAACTTGCAGGGTATGGGGATAAGCATTGAAAAAGGAATAGTCAAATTCTAAATAATGGTTAGTAAAGAATTAACAACTAATATTCAAAATTATTTAATGAATATTAAGCATACTAAGTTTTATAACATTGCTCAGAGGCATTTGACCCAATTTCTCTCCTATTTCCCATACCATGAGAAAACCTGTTGACCAATTATACATGCCAAGAAGAGTAATGAAGGATTATAACGATTTTAGTCTAATTTCAGAACTTATAAAGATTTATAAAACATATAATTTAACTAATTTAGGCTTAAGAGTCATTTAAAAACCTTCCACATGTGCTAAAACATTTTCATAAGCTGTACAACTACCCAAATTCTCCCTTTCCCAATTGTTTTCTTGATCTAAATTAGGATCCTACACATTTTCAATTATATACTATCATATATGATAGTATTATAACAAATATTACATTTAAAATTATATTTATACACTTTTCTACTTAGTAAAACCATACAAAACTTTATAAATGGCTCAAATAGTGACCTTATGTGACATGAAGTGACTTAGGACTAAAATTGACTATGACCAAGGTTAATAACACATTTAATGACATTAATAGACCATGTTACACTATAATATGTCCTAATATACCCTTATATAAGTTTTTAACTATAGGGTGTTGACCTATTGTGAATTTTGGTCAAAATAGTCAACATTCTTGGTGATTTCCAAAGGTGATATACTTGTTATGCTAATGATCAATAGCCTATTCCTATCTATTTGGATATGGAGTCACATATTAAAAAATATGAAAATAAATTTTCCTTTTAAAAATTACCAAAACACAATAAACAATAGAAACAAAATGCACAAAAATGCACCACACACTTGTGCTTTATGAGCACTTATGGCACACACACACAAACTAGCTAACTCAAACACAAACTAACCCAAAATAAAATCTTCCTGATGGGTCAAAGGGGAAGTTTTAAACCTTCCTTTCTTCATGAAATGAAGGAGTGAATGAGGCATATTATTTCATAATCCTTGACACTTGTATCTCTAACTCCTTCATGATGTTTTCCAACCTCTTTGGCATGATGCTCAATAAAATTAATGAAACTATAAGTAAATCACCTATAGAGGCAAAATACGATTGAATTTAAATAGCCTCATGCTTCTCATAATACTCCTAAACAATAAACTTCAATATTTTTTCAACAAGACATACCTTCTTGACTTATATTGTGTTCTTAATAAGGTCATGTTTCTTTTTAGCTATAATTTCTTTAAGATCATTGACGAGCCTTGCATAGTCCACCCAATCTTGGTCATTGTCTTCCATGGATACCTTTTTCTCTATCTTATCATGTACTTGGCCCTCAACTTATCTAAATTATTTAATCTCTTGAAAAATATTCATTTATTTTTGCCAATCATCCTTGCTCTCCTTGTCCTTGAGAACCACCATATCTTCCACTTTATCATCTTGGTCTCGATTATCTTGATGTATGAGATCATCAATATTGCCTTCCTTATTCTCCAATACCTATAAAAATTGTTCAATCTAAATTTGATATGTTAAGTTTTATTCAAGCAAAACACCTTATACCTTTATCTCATTTGATTCTTTCATGACTATAGCTTCTTGAATAATGACTTGATGTTCATTTTCACTTTTAATAAGTCATTATTTATACTTGATATGACACTAAAATTCATGATTTTTAGGATCATAAACAAACCTATTATCAATTATGAACTTCATAGGAAAATAAGTTGACTCACTTAGCTACTCAAACTCCTAATTTATGGCATTTAACTTTTTCCATAGATCATCTTCTTCATGATTGCTACCTTTAATAACTCCTTAATCATGGTCATCAACCAATTGAGTAGATGTGGGGTTTCTCTTAAACATTTATCCTTTTATACCTTGACTAAATTTTATATGGACAAATATAATAGGACATTCAACATTATTTTCTTCACTCAAGAAGATGTAATTTCACTTATCTTCACCAACGGGGTCCCTATGGTGATTTACTCTTCATAGTCACTTGGAGTATCCTCTGAATCAACTATATCTTGAGCTTGTTATTATTCAATTTCTTCACAAAAAGGTGGTTCTCTTTAAAGATAGGATGAGGTGGGAGGGAAGTGGGTTGGATATGGAGTATGAGGTGTGGTTGAGGGCTTGTGAATGGATTTGGGAAAATGGACTTCTTAAGTGAGCTCATAGTGGAATGACAAGTTGGGTTGGTCAATAGGAAATACACTTCCTCCCACATGAATTTCACCTTGGTAATATACTCCTTGAGTATCTTAAATAGATATAGGCTCACTTTTAAGATCTTTGTCTTCCCACATACTTAGCCTATCTATTAAGCATTAGAAACACTTATTTTCCAAGTATATTTGCTCCTTGATATCCCATTGATTTTCCTCCTCAACCACCTCTCATGTTCCCATCTACATTATAAAAAAACCTATTAACCATTCCATGAGATGGTTAGGGAGTGCATCAAACTCATTATCCCATCTTCCCATATTATCTTCACTATCTATCAAACTTATCATGAGTTCCAATAAGGATTTGACATGCGATGGGGTTGATGGAGGAGGAGAAGGGTAATGATGGGGATTTAGGCCAACTTTTTTTTTTTGATTTTAGCTTGTAAGAATTCATATATTTCTTTGTAATACCTTGACATACAATTAATAAGGTCATTTGATTCCTCATGGTAAGATTGATAAGAATACTCTTGAGGTTGATAAGCCTGATGGTATGGTTGGTAGGGGTTATATTAGGATTAATAGGAAGGCACTCCTTGATAGGATTAATTAAAAACATAATTCCCATGTGGAGAAGGAAATGGAGTACCATATAGTTTCCATGGATCATAGGACTAATAGAAACTTTGATAGGTCTATTAAGTGGTGTAGCAAGGATCATAAAAAGGTTGATAGGGAAGTAAATAGTGGGGATTTTCATCATATATATTCATATCAACCTCATGGGTCAAATTAAAAATAAGAATTGATCAAATACTTCAACAAGGGATACATAGGTTATTCACAACCAAAATATTTCATTCAAAATCACCATAGGTGTTATCTTGCTTACTTCCAAAATCTAATTAGAGGAATGACACACCAACTATCTTTCCACTCTCTTGGACCTTGATCCCACTAGGTGTGATAGACCCATTATCACCAAATATTTCACCCTAGAGGATGTTTTCCAAGCCTAATCTAATATTTGGGAAACATTGGAATAATTCTAGGTATGTGGTTTACCTATAGTAGAAGTAGACCTCTATATTGAAGGGTTAGCTCCTTGAATTGACCTTGAAATGTTTATCACATATGTTAATTGATTGATTATTTGAAAGGGCTAAAAGTATGCATGAAATAAATATATCCTAAGGGAGTGATATACCATGAAGATTTACATAAGACCATCATACTCTTGCACTAAGAAAGAAGACCTACAACACTAACTTTAAAATTGTAATATCTTCTAACATTAGTATTCAATATAAAAGTGATATGCATGAGACTAATAAAGGTAAGTACCAAAGGTCAAATTGTATACTCTAATTACACTTGAACACTTTAAGGAATCAAAACACACTAGCTACACTCTATATGACATGTTAGAATGAGAACTTCTTGCACCAAACATGAAAGGACAAAGAGAGAAGAAGGATATATATTTATCACTAAACCTCACCATACATCACTTTAAAAATATAGACAAGATTTTTATAGACTCAAATAAAAATTTCATATATTATTCAAAGGCAAAGTATAACATCAAACTAATTGGGATTTACCATACATGGCGTGGAATTAGAAAACAAGAGTCAAAATGGAAAGTACTTATAGAATATGATATAGGAGAGAGAGAGAAGTAGAGTTCAAGGGTCACAATGCCACTTATCAAGGCATGAGAATTATTTATGTTGTAGAGGAGTAGATTTTCAAACAAACGATGCAATTTTTATTTGGAAAAATTTCCCTCTAAGGCATGAAATCTCCATAGATCTAGTGTAGGACCCTTAAAGTGGTTATTTGGGAACTACATTCATCATTGGTTTCTATTGAGCACTCAAAGCTAGACTAGGAACAATTAACACAAGTGTAATATGATGGGGGAAGTTAATAATAAGATCCAACATGAATTATATGTGTTTTTAATCATTGATATTTTTATGGACAAGTTTTCTCACTACCTACAGTCACTATCATCCTTATTTCAATTATTCTTCATACTTGTCATTCAAGTGACCTTAAATTTTACATTAAAATCCATAAAATGGATGGTGTGACATCTATAAAGATCCATCCTATCCCTAAATATATTATACAAACCTTAAAATGTCTCCCAATTGGATTTATCACCTTCTCACTTGGTGATCACCTTCCATTAACTATGCCAATTTAGACTGCCTAAAGTGAATGTGATTGTAGAGGTACTTGTCAAATTTTATGAAGCAAGAAACAAGCATGATAGGTTATATTAATTCCCAATTGGTCTCCCAAATTAATTATAATCTTTGAACTCTGCCTTGAACATGAAATACATCAAAAAATGTTGAGAAAAATACCTTTATACCCTATTTGTATAGATAAGATATAATCCAATATGATGGGAAGAAGCTTGGGTGAGTTATATTAAAGTCCTAATAAGTTTTTAAGTCATAACAACTCATTTGTATGCCTTTTCTTCTTTGTCTTTCCCATCATGTTATTATCAAGGGTTTTGGAGGGTTTTAAGTGGTTTTGACACTTAGCATTTGTTCATAAAAGTCTAACATTTAATCCTAAAAATAATTACATTAGTAACTTATTTAGGACCATATTAAACATATTATAACTCCTCAGGAATCCATGCTAAGCATTCGTATAGATATGAGATTCTTAAGATGGCTTCTCGAGCCTTGCCCTACATTTTTTGTATCCTAAGTTATCCTTAAGCTAAGAAAATGTATTTTTAATTAATGTATATTCATAATAAAGGATTATAATCACCTTATAACTCCCCATTAAGGTTATAAAATGTATTTCAAGGCTCACCTAGCCATAAAAGTGGTATTGGCCCTCCAATTAGGATTTCGACCTAGACTAGGCCTGAAGGCTTCAACTATGTCTTATTGTTCACAATCACCTATAAATTGTTTAGAAAGATTAAAATGACTTATTTGGGTTTTTTAATGTCAATAAAAACTCACCATACCATTATTTAGTTCCCTTAATTCATCCCACCTCACTTTCTTACTTCATGTTAAAACTATAGGGCTTATTTCTCTGGGACTTCCCTCTATCTAAGATATAATAAAGGGAACATCCCATATTTTCATATGAAAAATAATTATATTAATGGATTGGGAGATTCATGGGGAACCTATGTACAATTGTTTTTGGTTTGATCACACTTTTAGCATCCCTAATCATTATGAAATCGAAGGCAAACTTTTAAGGCACTAACTGCATGCAATATTGGTGTGTTGACTATAGGTGGTTATGTTTAAACCCTCCATGATCTATTTTTAATTATTTTTATAAACTAATAATTTCATTATATGGTAATTATAATTTTTTTATGCACTCTAATCATGTTCATCATCCAAACCTTTGCCACACTCTTCAATGTATACCTTCCACTTTGATAGGCCTAGTTGGTAAGTTATGTGACTATGTTATTTACTGAAAAAATGGCATACCTATAGATATATATTGAAATATTAGACCTTTTATCATTTTTATATGATTACCTTAAAGTATTTTAACTCAATTTATACCTATTTAGGTTCAGACAAACTATGCCTTGGTGTTTGTCAACGTCTAAACTATTTGCTCCAACCTATTGTCACACTACAATGAGACTGTAGTTGTCATTTTATGACCAAAAGGAGAATTTTAGGTGATGGTATACATAAAATATTGAGTATAAACCCAATTTTATCATATTTTTAGAATAATATTGTCATTTACCTTCAAAAAGAATCATTTACCCACAATTTAGTCTTCCATTGTATCGCAGTATATTGAAGGTCCATTTGAACCTAAAACACTATAGATAATATTAACATTATTCACTAAAAAAGATGTATGTAATGGGAATATTAAATAATCATACTCCTTTGATCAAAAAATCAAACTTTCTTGCCAAACCATTGTCCCTATAATAGGGATCCATGATGGAAATGTCTAGACCTACTTATACTTTATGCATTTAACTATGGGAGGACCAAAAGAAATATGAAAGCCCTATTTTGGAAACTTTAAGGTAATGTATCCTTTAAGTCACCCTCTCAATTTATGGTAGAATATAATAGGTTTTTTTGTTACATCATGGCTCTTTCATGGTTACTATAACACCTTTAACAATTCAAGATCTTAAGGAAGGTTCAAACCTATCTCAAACACTTGATCTCCAATCTTCTTGGACATCTATGGAGACATTTAGGTGCATATACAAAAGGTCTATAGGTGACAACAAGGTATGTGACTATATGCATGATAGGTTGATTCTAAAAACAATCTTAGGATTCCACCATGCTTATTATGGTTCTCTCCATATTTCAAGACCTTAGTGAAGATGAAAAAAAAATTTAAACACCTTATATCAATTATTCACCCCTTTTTTAGGACACTTGTCGGTATATATGTAGGTCATAGGGTAGTGAGGAAATAATTGGTTGATAATGCATACAAATGAGATTACTTAGATATTATATCATGTTGATTCACCTCAGAAAATATTTCACCACCTTGATACCTTCTCATTTCATCACCATGGTTGTGTATATCTCTCTTTACTTGCCTATAGATGGATACTTGTAGGAAAATCCACTATGTACTATATATGACTATGTTATTAATTAATATATGACTTTGAGGTCACACATTTACAAAATATATTTTTCATCATGAAATTATGGGTCAAAATACAACATATCACTTGCATTTCCATCTATATGAAGGTTAAACTAAGATTCAAGCTCCTACAATTGATGAAATTATTTGTAGACTCCTCAGTGTCTCTCAACTAGCATTTTGAGATGTTTGTGCTCTTCTCTTTCATAAAAAAAATGTGTAAACCATGTAAATAACCATGTTATTATATATTCACACTCGTCACAACTAATTATAACAACTAATTTGTAAGTAACTGGGCAAATAGAAGAGAAACCTATAGGGTGTGGGGATAACCATGTAAAAAGGAATAATCAACTTATAAATAATGGTTCATAAAGCATGATAAACTAATATTTAAAATTATAACATTAATATTAATTATATTAATTTTGATAACATCACTTATAGGCATTTAATCTAATTCCTCTCCTACTGGTCGTATCATGAGAAAACATGTTGACCAATTTTGTATGCCAAAAACTACAATGAAGGATCAGAATCATTTTAGGATTATTTTTTGGACTTAAAAAGATTATAAAATGTATAATTTAACTTAGGTAAGACTTAGATTCATTTCTCAACCTTCCACTATTTTCTTGATTTGACTTAGGAATATACGCATTTTCAGTTAGATACTACTATCTATGATATGCTTATGACATATATGATGTTGAAAGGTATCTTGATACACTTTTATTCTTATATAAACCATACAAAACTTCATAAATGTCTCAAATATCTACCTTAAGTGACTTAAGACTAAAATTGAATATGACCAAGGTTAATATCACATTGAATGAAATCAATTGGACCATGGTAAGCTATAATACATCATAGTAGACACCTATAAAAGCTTTTAACTATAGTAGGTTGGCCTATTTTGAATTTTGGTCAAAATAGTCAACACTAACTATCTAACTATCTAAGTAATATTGAAATACTAATTAATGATTCTATGCAACCTAAACTCTTTATATTATGTATGAGAGATATGTTCCTTTTTTATATGATCCTAAATTTAAGATGTTACAACAAAAAGCTATGTTTTTAACTAAATACAATAATAAGTAAAATTAGTTATAACCAAACACATAAAAAAATGAAATAGTTCATACATGAGGAGAGAATTATTTGGTTGAGTGAATTATTCCATATATTCATGACATGATTATAAATCCTATAATCATGGAAGATATTATTGATCCAATTTTTTTTTGATAGATGCTACAAGATCTAGGTAGATGCTAAGGGATAGAGAAATTAATAGAACAAATGATACATGATGAGTAGAATAGATTTTGTATGATATATTATAATAGATGCTACATGGTGTAACATAACATATTTAAGATATCCACCTTATAATCCTAAAAGCTTCTCATATGACCTTGAATTCTTTCATTAAAAAACCATAAAAGGAAATTAATTAATCACATTTTTTTACTTCAAAAATCACTATTATATATCAAAACGTAAGACAAATACAACAAAGATATAAATATGATTAAAATAATGGATTAAGGTTTATAATAATAGTCAAGGTGAAAACGTTTATGAACTAATTATTTGTTATATGAGTTCCATTTATTGGACTCATCAACAAGTAGTGACCTAGTTTGTAACTTGGGTGATGTGACTCATGAATTTATCTTTCAATGCATTAGACATGTGGGAATACTAATACTATGACTAATATAAATAGGGATGAGTAGGTAATATTTCTCACTTGAATACTTGAATGAGTGCCTCTTGGTATATTACCTTGTGAGTTTTTAGTATTTTCTAGGTGAGGAATGAATGAGGGTTGATCTTGTATATATAACAATCCTTTTTTGAAATATCTTACACTAAATCACTTAGGGGATCAGTGTATAAAGTTGGGGAAAAAAAAATAACATCCCCCAACTTTGTAAAGTTTTTTACAAAGTGCATAAACCTTAAAAATGGCATATGCCATTTATTTTAATTGTTTAAGGCTCAATCTTGACACCCAATGTTAGGAGAAGAATCCAAGTTGTAAAGCTATGCAAGATATTTATCTAATATTCATGTGTTATGTATTCATTTTGTTATATATATATATAAGTCTATTATATCCTATATTCATGACTTGTAATAGGTTATAATATGAACATAGTCCACTTTTGGTGCCATGTATGAGAATAATATGAACAATCATAGATTGGAAATGTCTATATATAATTATGTTTGTAATAAGAATAGAGTTCCACTTCTGAAGAGATCGATAAAGACTTATGTGGTTATGGTTACTTGTGTGGTTTCTTAATTTGTTCCTTGTGTGTCTTATTGTGTATAATGTTTTCTTACTTTCTATCTAAATTAATTTAAATAATATATTTAATTTAATGAATCACTATTTATTCTTACTTCCTATTTAATGCATGATAATTCATAATTTCTATGTTTCTATTTTCCATCCTTTTTTATGAATATGATACATTATATCACACACTAAAGTATATAATAGTTATCCTCCTCTTTAGAATCTTTTGATGCTTCAATAACCTCTACTAACAATGGTATGATGAGCATGGAACAATCCTTCTAGTAGAAATTATGCTAATATATTTACCAAGACATAGAGATATTGAGACATGGTTAAGCTAAAGAGTATGTAATTTTGTAGAAGAAGAATCAAAGTGGGCTGGTTTTACTATATAGGAAATCATTAGACAAAATATTTATGTAGAAATTTATGAAATCATTTGGTGAAAATTGCCTTAGTTAATATCTAATTGGTTAGCATGCTTAGAATATTATTATTTTAACCCAAAAATAGAAGAAATAATAATCTTGACTAAAGAAAAGATAGATCAGTTGAAAAATTAGAAACTTACTGGAAAAGAGTGATAAATTATTAGGTTGTTATTACTATATATGGATACATAACTAAGTTTATAGTACAAGGATACATAGCTTTAAAAGGTGTCTAGGACTTGTTTTTAAGAGGAAATAGAGGAAATTTTGTTTAGTGACTACCTATCCTTGTGAAAATGTTGGTTGTAGATAAGGCCATGGTGCCTACTCCATCCAATATAGAGTAGTCACTTCAAGCATATGGGGGTTCATGTGACATGATAGTGAATGATGATTAGATGAGTAGATAAGGATTTAACCTAACTCTAGAATGGAGACATGGGGGAAGAAGAGTTATAAGAAAAGTTTGGATTTAGAATATGAACAATAATAAAAGAATAGATGGAGTAAACAGAAGAATACCCAAGTAGATGTGAGTAGAGTTAAGAGTAGTAGTAAAATAGATGATGAACAAGTAAGAAGACATGATGAGTGAAATGAGAGAGCTGAAGAATGAAGGATAGAGAAAAAATATTATGAATGCCAACATATATAAATAAATGACAAAGAATGAGATGAAGAAGATATATTAAAATAAAAATATGAGAATAGTGTAGACGTAGAGCAATTAGATGATAGATGTAGTGAACATAGATAAGAATAGGTATTATCAAAAGGACATAAGAATTAAGAAATTAAGTAGAAAAAAATCATAGATTCAAGCATAAAATAATAATAATAATAATAAGTCATAGGAAAGAATCATTCACCAAAAGAGCACATGTCCCCATAGCCCAATTTCTTGTATTTCAGTAGAAGTTTTCACCCAGGCGGATGTGAAGATAGTAGTTGGGAAGGTCCATTTTCATAAAAATTTCATTTTTGGGTACTAAAATTGAAATACCATTAATTAAAAAGGATTTAAAGGCAATTTTGTTTTTTGAAACCAAGTACAAAAAAGAAGGAAACATAGAAAAACAAAGTGTGTAGGTTGACTCTCCTAGTGCATGGAAAAATATTTATAGTATGCAATTAGTATCACATAGAACACAACCTCATCTTATAAAAAAATTCACAATAGATCCCATTAACACCATTTTAAACAATGGGTGTTGTTATAAAATTTATAAATCTATTGACATATGATGGGTCTATGGACCCTAAATAGTACTTACTAACCTATGAAATGAGATGGCAAGATTAGGGTCTTATTGATGAAGATATTAAAAAGTACAAGTTAGTAGGGATTCCAATGGGAAGAGTAGTTGAGTTTATATGACATAAAGAAATTCAATAATTATAAAATAGGTTAAAGAATGGTTTTCACAATGTTCAAGATAAATAAATGTACAAGTTAGACTATTCAAGACTTGAAGAAAATAAGGCAAAAGTCAAGATAATCATTTTGTGATTATGATCACAGGTTCTATACAGTTATGAATAAGGTGGAATTTTTAATAAAAACAAAGATAAATATGCATGTATTTTCAAAGGAATACATTCCATAATCATATTTAATAGTGCAAAAACTCAATATGCCACTAAACCAGATGCTAAATCTCCTACCCTGCAAGTGGAGTAAAATGAAAACTATGGGGAAGCTCATGTCATAAATTCTAAGATTTAAAATACATTTTAAACTTTTATGAAGTGGATGGATAAATATCATGAGTTAGATAAACCTAAGATAAATCTATGGTGCATGGGTGTGGGAAATAAGGACATCACAAGAATGATTATCCTAAGATCAAGACAAAGTTCTATGAAATCTATTGAGTAGTAGGGCATGAAATAATGTAGTGCCATATCTTACAATAGTATGTCAAAAACTTGCATAGTTTATATTATAATTCATATAATTCATACAATCATGATGAAAAGAATTTTAGGGATTTTTAGCATCTCAAAGAAGACATCACCAAAAATATATTCACTATCACTGTGTAGCAAGTGTCCTTGGTGAAACAAACAATTCTAGGTTTATAGGTTGATAAAGGTTGTGTGACCCAAGTAGGTCCATAATGGATTCCTATTTTACCATAGTACCAACCTCAAATTATGGTCAATTGGACCCCTATTTTTCTAATTTAGACACCTACATCACTATAATACTAGTATGTAACACCTTGGAGTACAACCATGATGCATTAGCAACAAACTAATTAGACCCCATTGGTTGCATAACAACAATTTAGAATTGGAGGTAATACTTAGTAACATTATAATTTAAACATAACACAACAAAAAGTAGGGTATAAAAGAGCTTGTCATTGGAATAAAAGAGGATCTATGGGTAGATATATAAGAGGTTACCAAGGTGGCAAAGGAAATATTTGCCAATGCCCTTCTTTACAATTTTATTTGTGTGGAGAGTGAAATAATTGGAAATATAATTACCCTTTGAATCCCCAAATATAGTCTTACTATGCATACCATAGAATATATGACTTACATGAAATAAAAGGTTTTCTTATCTTGGAAAATCAAATAAAAGATAAGGCCATCAAGAATGTTAATATGGTGAATACATAGTCTAAGGAGGATGCATTCTTGAATTTTGTTACATAAAACCAACATGCATAAATAGGTATACATACTCTTTAAATTCCTATGGACTATGGAATCTAAAAATTTAAATAGGATAAATACCAAACCCATCTATAAAAAAATGGGCTCATGTATGAAGATGCATAGATATTGAAAAACATTCAACACCAATTCATTACTAAAGGAGATGTTGTAATAATAGATGTCCAAATGTATGTATATATTGCATACATTGTGCATCAAGATGGAATTGTTATTTTTCTAACAGATTTACTAAAATTTTTAGGCACACTATAAAAGAAAGACATCTCTTAAAAAATCACAAACTTACTACATTATCTAATAGATTGTGCATAACAAGGACAACACAAGATAAAAAATCTTACTTCATCCATAACAATAAATAATCCATGGGATGTAGATGTATTAATTGACATTCAAGTTGTAGAATATGAAATTAATTTTTTTTTGTTTAATTTTGGTAGCATAGTCAACATGATTCCTAGATCTACATGGGAGGCTATTAAATGGCTTGTTCTAAGTTACAACCTAATAAATTTGAGCTTAGATAACTATTTAATATTTAATCCCATTGGAAGATTACAAGATATTGAGATCAAAGTCACAAAATTGACCCTGTGAGGTGACTTTTAAGACATCGATATGAAGACAATAATAATACATTACCTTGAAATAATTGGCAAAAAATGGGCATATGATGGTAAGATGACTATCTATAATATGTAAAATCAAATAGAGTCACATCAAGGAGATAAGTTTTTCTTCATTCCTTTGAATAGGGTGCACAAATCCTACATCATTTCAACTGAACCAAATTCTCCATATGTCACACAACAAACCAACTAGATGAAGGTAAAATCTAAAGATAACCTAAAAGATCTACATGAATCTAAGTGAAACTTCTTGTATGAGCATAATAAACCTTAGGTAAAATATTTACTCACTCAATATTTGAAGACATCTAAATAATAGAAGCCTAAAGCAGTACTTACTTAGTAATTGGTAACCCAGTTGGCCATAAAAGGTTGTGCATTTATGTTTGCTAAATCCCCTACTCATTTAGAATTTGACTTCTTCTATCAAAAAGATGATCATATGTAGGATTATATAGAGTCAACTAAAGAAGTAAATTTTCCTTGAGAAATGTATCTAGCTATTAGTGGTTATTCAAACATTCACCTACTCAATTGGGCTCATGGTGATCATGAACTTTGAACTATGAGAATGGTATTCACCCATGAGAGACAAATTCATGTGTACTATGTGACTAAGGATATCAATAAATTCATTATATGCCTAAAATTTCATGTACCTATGATTATCCAGTAGGTCATCACTATGAATTATGCTCTTAAGGGAGTTATAGTGACATGGTGGATAATTCATATAAATGATCATCTCAAGTAGGATGATGCATGAAAACTCATGACTACTAGCTTCCAACTACTCCAAGTTCTCAAAAGTAATTGTCCTTTCTTCCAAGAAGGTGAGTTTCTTAAAATACATATTCACATATTTGTTGAAGTCTAGACTAAATAATGTATGGCCCTAAAATATTGGGTTCACATCTTTCATCATACACTAGATTCTTTACCATCAACATGTTATATGCATAAAGATCATAGGAGGGAGACACAACATTAGGCATACGTACATAGTGACTCCATGCATATGTTTGTTTTTGAAGATGATAACCCTCTATTTCATAGTGCATTGTTGAAAATCAAACATTTACTATGCCATGGGTACACAAAATATTTAAACACCATGATGGAATCCACTACCTAGAAGATTGCATCTTTTGATCTAAATAAAAAATTACAAAGATATAACACTATCAATAAAGAAGAAAAATCTCTCATGCACCCATGCCACCAAATACAAGATGAAAAAGAGGACATTAAAGATTTAAATACTAAAGCTGATATCAATTTGACTAATTTGTTTTAACTTGAATGATAAATAGAACTACTAAAGGATCTTGGCATAAAACCTATTGAAGAAGACAAGCTACACAACATACCAATTATAGAATAGGAAGGGTAGTGAATGATATAAGAATTAATTGATGAGGAAAATCATAAGATTTACTAGAATCCCATTAAAAATCATGTAGTAAATATCAAAACTAAGGAAATTCCTAAATTGGCATACATAGGTGACTACTAGATTGAAGCTAAAGTTTTTGAAACTATATAACTCTTACAATATTATTAATATGTATTTCCCACTAAATTTTTAGAGGTTAGATGAGTTGATCCATCTCTAGGTGAAATTCATTTTAAACTCAAGGAGTGTGCATGACCCATACATAAATGGCCATACAAGTTGAATCCAAACATGAAGTTAAAAGTGAAGGTTGAACTCAATAGAATACAAGACACATGTATAATCTATCTTATAGAAAAGCCAGATTGGGTTATTCCTATGGTAGTATAATCTAATAAAATAGGGGAGATCAAAGTATGTGGTGAATATCACATTCTAAATGATTCATGTGTGAACAATCCATTCCTCTTTCCCTTAACAGATGAAGTTTTGGAATTTATTATAGGCCACGAAGTTTAATCATTCATTAATGGATTTAGTGTCTATCATCAAATACCCATCACAGAATAAGACAAAGTGAAAATGGATTTTTCCATAGAATGGGGATCCTTTTTTTACAAGGTGATGGCTTTTGGCATCAAGAGCACACCTGCATTCTTTCCCACATAGTGGTGACTACATTTAAGGACATTATTCACAACTTCCTAGAGGTTTATCTCAATGATTGGGTAGTATTTTACTTATTTAAAGAACATTTGTCTAAATTATACCTCATGTTAGAATGCTACTAATCTTTTCCCATTTATCTGAATTTAAATAAACTTTTATTATTTACACCTTTTGCTGTTATGCTAGGTCATGTAGTGTGCAATGAAAGAATTTTTGTAGACCAGGCCAAAATTATAGTAATTTTGAATATGCATCCACCATTTAGCTCCATGGAAGTGCAATATTTTATTGGCCATATAGGGCAATATGAAAATTTTATCAAGGGATATACAACCATTTCATCTCTATTAGAATACTTACTACATAAAATTGCAAAGTTTATCTAGATTTTAGAGTGCCAAGAAATCTTTATCAAACTAAAGTAAAAATTGGTCACTATGAGTATCCTCATCTTTCTAGATTGGAGCAAACTCTTTCATGTGCACATTGATGCTTCGGGTATCCCAATCAGTGTTGTGATTATGTAGTAAGGGGATGGTGGAATGGACCACCCCATTAATTTTGTAAGTTGAAAGTTATATGACATAGAAAATAATTCCATGATAATCAAAAGAGATGCATTGGTTATAGTGCTCACACTACAAAAAATTTGACACTATCTTATTGAAACACCATTTACAATTTTCAAGTATCATCAAGGTTTATGCTACCTTGTAAATAAGATAATGCTAGGATGACACATCTCTAGGTGGTTGATGCTATTTCAAGAATTCCAATTTTTCATTAAAATTAAACTAGATGGAGAAAATGTGGGGTGATATCATCTCAATCCCATTGTCAATGGCAATGAACTAGAAGAATTATAGGAAGATTTTCTTGATGCTCATCTATTTTACATTTCTATGATCCCTAAAGTTTTTGGAATAATTTCTACCTTCCTCAAATAATAAGTATTCCATATTTATTTCTAAAGAAGAGATAATAAAAAAATTTCACTAGAGCTTTGCCATAGACTATCATCAATGGGCTTTTGTATCATCTTTTGAAGGATGAATTACTACACAAGGTAGTTCTGGAACATGAACGACCATAGCTCTTACAAGAGGCACACCAAGGAATAATAGGATGACATTTTCTTATATAAGTTACTACCAAGAAGTTATTATAAAGTGGGTTATGGTAGCTTAATATTTTATAGGATGAACATAGAGTAGTGAAACACTATGATGTATGTCAATGCATGGGTAAACCACTACAAAGATATTAAATGCCTTTGCATCCTTTACTACTTGAACAACCTTTTGAATAATAGGTCATTTATTTTTTCAAACCTATCAATCTAAAAAGTAAATATAATAAATCAAGGTATATTATCATTGTGAAATATTACTTTCCCAAGTGGGTTGAAGCTATTGTGACACCCAACTATGGTGGGAAGGATGCAACAAATTTTCTCTATGAGAACATTATTACAAGGTTTGGATACCCCATCAATCTCATTAGTGATCAAGGGATACACATATTAAAAAACACCATCAAGTCTCTTACTAATTAATGCTTGGTTTCTCATCATATAAGCATTGTGTACCATCCACAAGCTAATGGTTAAGTTGAGTATTCTAACAAAGTGTTGGGTAAAATGTAGACAAAAATCTATGACATTAAGAGGGATCATTAGGAAGATCACATTCTTATAATTATATGGGCATATTGCATGTAATATAAGAGGGCTATAGATTTTAATCCATTCTGGTTGGTCTATGGGCTTGAATTAGTTAATCTAATGGAATATTTGGTACCTAATCTGTGCATTATAATGGTCATGAGACTAGAGGATCATGAGTCTCTCACTAACAAAATTCTTAGATTGAATAGGATGGATGAGTCTTGATGCATAACATATTGGACACAATAAGATCATAAATAGATCTATAAATCATGGCATGATAGGAATCTATACCATAAATAATTTCATAAAGATCAACCAATTGTTTTATATGATAATCATTTTAGAGCATTTCTAGGTAAACTATCAATTCAATGGAAAGTGCCTTATGTTATAAATGACATATCACAACAAGGAACCATTATTTTGAGAGATATACGAGGAACCATTTAACTAAGAAGAGTGAATGGTTTTAGGATTAAGCCCTACTACCAATAGTCTTAATTTATCTCCTTTTGATAAGTGAGTGGGTGTTGAGTAACACTAAGTAGATTAGGATTTCTCATTTTTGCATGTTTTATGTGTTTATTTCTCTCTCTCTCTCTCTATGTGTGTTTTTTTATATATTATCTCTTAAATACCATAAGGGAAATAAGATAAAAAGTATAGCGTGCACCAACCATGTTCAACAAAATTCATGTGATTTTTCATAGATGTCAATAGGAGCGATATAAAGTAATTAAGTTTAATAAATATACAGATAAGTCACATTAATAAGATATTTGACATATAACAATCATACCCAAGTAGTTAATGTTAGATCCAAGGTTGGATTGAAATGATATTCCACAAATCAATGGCTAGTCAATGCTATCTACTTGTACTCCCATATGGATAATAAAAATCATGATGACATATCTCCACACATGTGATAATGACTAACTATCATAATTATCAAATTAGATAAGTTTTGCCACATCAACCATTGCATTCATGTTTAATGGATAACTAAGCATGACATTTACATAAAATATAACAATTGTGAAATATATAAAGTCGTAATATTGCAAACTAAGTTTTCATTTCATCCTTGTAAATATCTTCATGACCTATAATTTCAAATAGTTGAGATAGTTTTATTGCACAAAGATCCAACTAAATTTCAATTTTTTTATCACAATAATCATGGATACTTCATAACTCGTTAGGGGTTTGAAAAATGCATAAAAAGAATCAATGGGTATTAATATGGCACCAAGGAAAATAAAATTAAATGATCTAGAGCCATTTGATTTCCTTTTATCAATAAATTAGAAGCTATTTTACCTTGATCCCATCAATGTTTCATAACCACTAGTTCTCAGAGCCCCCCACTATTTCCACAATATAAATCTTGAGTGCCTACTTTGAATGCCCATTTTTGGCAACTTGGGGGAGATTGTAAAAGTCTTTCTCAACTGATATAATGATGGAAAAATCTACATTGGCCCAAAAAACACTATCATCATCAACATAGAAGCCATGGCCTGAGCTTTCAGCATGTTTATGTGAGGGGAATTCCTTACTCCACATAAGATAAGAATGCCACTTATTCTCTAAGAGGTTAGAGATTTATATGTTAGGGGATGTAGAGAGATACCAATTGAATAAATTTATGATGAACTAGAGTACATCCTTATAGAATGTATGACATAAAGGTTTTGGTAGATGACCAAGTCTATATAAAAAATTCTAAAAGGGGTCATGAACATTGCCCATAACATGATCCATTAGAATGAGAAATTTAAATGGATTGAATATTTTATTCAATATTTATTCACAATCATTGACAAGTGTCACAAATCACCCAAGCTGAGATTTCAATACCAGTTCCTCATTTTTATCCTATGCTTCAATTTCATGGAAGTCCCTAAAGGGAGAAGTTTACCCTGACACTAGTTATTGCCTAGTGTAACAATTCCCCAACCTCAATTATACACCCGAGCATAGATCCCTAGCTCATGAGATAAAATTCAGTTCATGGTGGGAGGAGTTCCTAGAGTTGATCACCACACATAATTAATTACCATTAGATGTAATGTGGAACTTATTCCAACACACTACTATCACCTTATTATCAAAAGGTGTATTCATACACATCCACAAGTTCTCAAGGTTTCTATTTCAACCTATACCATTATTTGTCTCCATGGACATGTCATAAGATAAAGTTATCATATATAAATATTTTTTAACCAAGCATGTGACACCACTTTAAACTATATCACCTGGCATAACTATCCCTACAACACAACAACAATAAAAATCCACTAGTTCAGAGCCATAAAATGGAAAGTACAAGCTTTCCATCAAGCATAAATCTATCTCCTTTATTGAATAAAAATACAAAGATCACAACAAAATAGTTAGATGATCCTAAGGTGCCCTAGATTACATTGTTGTGTGGCCTACTACATATGGGGATGGATGAACAAAAATTCTACTAGGTAATTATTGTTGACCTGGCTAATTACTTCTATGACAAAGATGAGAAGGAATTCTTCTTTTATAAGGATGTGTGCATGGTCCAAGTACACAAGAAAGTTCCAATAATTCTATGGGTGGACATACCACCATGAAGCACATCCATCATAATCACTACTATGTAAGAATAAGCATAGCAACTATCATTAATAATTGACTTTTTTAGCAACAACCTTCTACCACCTTTGCAATTAAGGATGTATTTACACCACTTCCATAAGCCCATCAAAGTCATTCATGTGTAGACCATAAACTAGGTGTGAGGTTAGGGTCTCAGCTACTCTTTAATAATACACATATGGTCAACCAACCAATGCACAAACTACTCCATCTTCCACTTCACCACCACCCAAACATAGGCTAGTTACCCTACGATGTAAGAAAGTAAATATTTTTATCTCCATGGTCTAGAAAAAATGATTCAACACCTTTAACATAATATTACAAACTTGAAGAGATCACACCTGAGCAACCCATAGTATAAAACAATAATATTGAAGAGAAAAATAGCTCACATAGTAAAATAGTGAGTTAGAAAGGAGGATAATAAACACCACAAGGAATAGGTTTAATATCAACATTAAGCAAGTTAGTAAGCTAAATAATTAAAGGCCACACAAAAGTCCTAAGAATTAGAGGATAATGGATATAATGTCATCAAAGTGGCTAAGAAGGCACAAGAAGTTACTAAAAAAGCCAAGCAAACATAAGAAGTACAAGCACAAAATGATAACGAAGTTGAATTCATTGCCAAGGCTAAGGTAAAATAATAAAAATAGAAAGAAGACACATCAAAAAAAACACAATAGGCCATATAAGATACCATGTGTGAATAGGAAAAATTAGTGGAAGCTACAAAAAATAAGAAGGAAGAAGAAGATGAAGCCCTGCACCAATAACATACCCAAACATAGGCATAGTAAGAAAGTGCATCCAAATCACAAGCACGGGCATAGGTTATGGTTAAACAAGCTAAGGCTAATAACATAGAGGAGAAAAATAAAGAATAATAAAGTTTGTATAAGTTTAAAGAATATGAATAACAAGTGAAATATAAATCTACATAAGATGATGTGAATCAAAAAGTAGAGGAGGTCCAAAGAAAATAAGTTGAAGACTCTACATAGAAAATCAAGCTTGTGACAAAGGCCATGGTGAAATAATAATAGGATCTTAAGTAATAGCAATCCAAAGAAGAATAGCCATAAAAAGAAGAATAACTCACTATAACCCAAATAGGTCCATAGTTCCTATAATTACCTTTGGGAGGCATGTGGCTATGGGACATCCCAACTATGGGTGCTTAGCATACTAACTTATCTCTCTCACTTGCAACTATGCCAAAAACTAATCCTTCAGTGACTTCAAGCATATTGGTAGCATGCCCCATCAATTAGGAAGCCTCATTATATGTCTCCAAACTCCCATCAAAGAAATAAATCAAGGTTACAGTAGCATGTTAGGATTCAATTACATATGAGGGTGCCTGTGTAGAGATGGAAATAAATCAATGCAATGCAATGAATGTCAAGCTGAAGGTTCATAAACTAAAGTTTCAAAGCTTATCCAATATTCCTATCCCAATTTGGTCACTTGATAAATCAAGGACCAAGTCATGTCTAACTAATGTAGACTCAAGATTCTAGTCTCTGTGTTAGACAAGGAATGGTGCACAACCTAGAAACTCCATGCATTTTACACATTGGGACTAGATGTCAAGACATGGGATATAATCCTCATCATTTTATTATAGGATTACCAAGGCATGTTTGAAACTTCTACATTTCAAGAAAAATAGGTTACACATAACTTGTTAGAATTGAAATAACAACTAGATAGTTCTTTATCCAGTTCTAGCATAGACCTTGTCATGATTTCCACTACCAAAGTAACCGTGGTCAACTACAATACCACTATGGAAGATAAAGATGAATTAATTTATGATTTATTCAACACTAATAATAATGATCATGATAACCTTCTCAATTGGTAGAGTTAGCTTTAGCATAATTCCTTTGCCAGTCTCCAAGCCCAACATCATGTAGATAAGATGCAGTTGTTGAGTAGAGAGATTTAGACTAGGGTCACCAAAACCAAGGTAGATATGAGCATAATTTATTATAAAAATCTCAAGTAAATCATTTTTTATCATACTCTATTGTGCACCCTATTGTAGATGATCTAAAAAGTCATGCTAGACTAGAGTACTTATAAAATCGATCTAACTCCCTTTCTAGAAAAATTGCCCAGATTTTCAACACAACTATGTAAAATCCACCATCAAAGCTCCAAAAAATCATTACTCAATGCAAGGTTTTGAATTCCAAGTCCAAGGATTCTTTTGGATAGTCATCATCTATGTCCACACCACCTCCATCAAGCTAAGTACTATGTAGAGTATGAATTTAATAAAATTTTGTAAAGCATTTTGTATTGGGGATGAATTACTAAGATAAATGGGTCCAGGTTAGTTGAAAACCTATAAATGGTGGACACTTAGTTTTTCTATCCTATAAAAAACCCAAAAGGGTGATAGGTTGGTATGCTACTTAGTTGAAAACCCAAAAGGGTAGCTAAGTAGTGTGGAAGAGGTGAAATCTAAAAATGGCACCTTGAGTGATTACTATGACTCTTATTGGTCTAACCACTACTTTGACTTATACTCACTTGTATAACTTTGGAGATCCTACAACATTGTCTCAGGATGAGACAACATTTTAAGTTTGAGAAAGTGTTGGGAGAATAAATTGGGTTGTAAAGTTATGTAAGATATATGTCTAATATTCATTCATCATGTATTTATTTTTTCATATATAAGTTTATTTTGTCTTATCCCCATGACTTGTAATAGGTTATAATATGAATAAATTCAAATTTTATAACCATGTACAAGAATAATATGAATAGTCATAGACTGGAAATGTCTACATATACTTAGTTTTATAAGAATAATAGAGATCTACTTTTGAAGAGATCAATAGATACTTATGAGTTATGGGTACCTATGCGGTTTCTTAATTTTTTCCTTGCATGTATTATCTTATATAATGTTTTCTTAATTTAAATATAAATTAATCCAAATACTCTATTTATGTTAATGAATCACTGGTTAGTTTTACTTCCTATTTAACACAAAATAATTCACACTTTCTATGTTTCTATTTCTAACCTTTTGTATGAATATGATACATAATCCTATACACTAAAGTATATCCTTGATATCCTCATACTTACCATGTTCTAATGATTTAGGAACCTATATTAACACCCACACTTAAATTTTGGACACCTTTTTCAAAGGGTGTAAACCCTTTGTAAATTTATAAGGGTGTACACCCTTTTCAAAGGGTGTACATCCTTTGTAAATCTATTAGGGTGTACATCATCTTTAAAGGGAATACACCCTTTGTAAAGCTATAAAGGCATACAAAATTTATTTTATTTACATTTTCCCCACATTTTGTTCAAAATTATGATGATTTTATATAGGTTTGTATTTCACTAAAGGGTTTTAATAGTCCATATGTATGCTTCAGATTTTCACCCCACTAATGGAATTTGACATTTTGGTTTCTATCTCAAGTATGTTGATTTTTAAATTTTATTTTTTCCATTTATATTTATATTTATTTATCAACATGGGGTTTTAAAAATATGTTTGAAATATATTCTCTTCAATTTCCTAAAAACAACACACACACACACACACACACACAGAGACAATTGAATGATGGAACCATTACGTGAAGAAAATGTAGAACAAGACACTAAACAATTTGATTTTGCACAAGAATTTGAACTATATGAACAATATGATATAAAATTTCAATAAATTTAAATAATCATCAATAGTTTTTGTCATTCTTAATCTGATAGTTTACCTAATCCAATTGTTAATACACTATAGAATGTTTTTAATGAAACAATAAATGTAACATTACAACTTGATGCAATGTTGCATAAAAAAGAATTCTTGAAAAAATATTATTCTGAGAAATTATCATATTAGTATGTTATGAACAAAGATAACAAAAGGATATGCATTCACTTTTTTTTTAGGCCTAAAACCAACCAACCATCACTGATGAATTGCAAACATATTAGTATTGATTGGTGTGTTTATGAGGGGATAAAAGATAAAGTTTGGGATAGGTGGTTGATGGTGTTTAATGAGCCTCCATGAAACAATAACAAGGTTTCATTATAATTTTTTGTAAACCTATATTATGATTTTATGATTTAATAAATTCCAAATTATTTTGACATGAAGGCCTCCCAAGGTATGAGAGGTGGGTATTAATTTGATAAACCTAGAGTAAGGTTAGACCAAAATCATCCTAATTGAGTTAAAGTAAATAGAAGGATAATAAAATATGATTATTTCCCTAAAATATTACATTGTACCATACATATAGATACCTTGAATCAGTTATGAGTCTGACACAAGTTATGATTGACCATGCTATGCATATATTTAGGACTTTTTCTTTGCCTATAAGTGGTGAGATGTCTAGTAGTGGTATTGGTGCTAGTGTTAATGGTGCTAGTGGTATTGGTGCTAGTAGTAGTGGTGGTAGTGGTTTTGGTGGTAGTATTACTATTGTTAGGATCCCTCCTCCTTTTACTCATTCTATAATTGTTGTACATCATTTAATATCATGTGGGAGGAAGGGTACAGGACCTCCTATTTAGGTATGACATACATATAATACATTTGTGGATATTGGACCTAAAATTTTGTAATTTACTAGTACATTTAATTATATTCCATCTTCAACTACTTTAGTACCTCAAGACACTAGAACACCTAAGTGTATTCCTTCTGTAGTTACTTCAGGACCTCAAGAGTCTAGCATGCCAATGCATATATCACATGTAGATGTTTTAACATTTCATAAAACTAGCATGCAAGACATTATACTAGTTTTATTAGATCTAATAACTCATCTTGACAAATGTTAGCTTGATTTTTAGGAGTTATCTACTTCACTATCTATATTTGATACATAGTTTTAATTTTAATTATAGTTTGTTTATATTTGTAATAAATATTAATTTTATTTTCTATTATGTCTTTACTTAATTGACTAATTTATTTGAGTAAACTTGTTATTTTTTATTTTTATAGATGATTATAAATATTTTGGGTAGGCCAAAATATTTTATTATATAGGATACAATTAGCACTGGTGTACCATATACATAGGTTTGGAAACTTTCAAATCACATATTTATTCATGTATATTTATTATCCCTTGAAAAAAAAGTATGTTTTAAGATATTTATTATATTCATATATTTTTATCATGCTCATTGGATTCACACATTATTCATATATTGGTTTTTATATGATGGGGGATGCTATGGGAAAACCTCATGGACAACAAGGTTTTTCTAATGTTATGGTTACATCTAAAGATAGACTATCTCTAAAATAGGTCATGATTTAGAGATAGATTCTAGTGAGAAAACATAATAAAATTATTTTTTGTATTTAATAAATGATATTATATGTCATATTTACGTAGATGTATACATATCTAGATCTTTTATACACTCTATTTTCCCACATCTATGTCTAAATTGGATATTAGACCAATTTCTACCAAACAATGTAAATTGAGCCTAAAATTACCTTAACATCCCAATTTCATCTAAAATTTATACATCAATGCCTAGATTCATGTTGAGGCATCCCTATTTGGTGTATTATCTTATATGCAATAATATCCTCCTACATATTTATCTCTAGTTAGATTGAGACCAAGCAAACTAACACTTTTGACCTACCAATTGAGGCACTTAATCCAATTCCTAAAATGATAAAAAAAACCTAAACAATATTTACTAAGTAATAAAATCAATTAAAATGCTTCATTAAATATTCCACGTTGAATTATGAAAATATAATTTTTAAAAATTTAAATTCATCAAATATCAAGGAAATGATTTCATGTTGACATCATCATTCTCAAAGTCAAAAATGGAAAATATCAACATAAATTACATAAAAATTAGAAACATTAACCTATGCCTCCATTAATGCATAATTAATGGACTTGTTTATTGCATTTGGACTCTTAAGGTTGACTCAAGGTTAACCTAGACCTAACTACACCTAGGTTGGGGTTAGTCCAAATCCTATAAATACATGGCTTCCACTCACTTTCAACAATATTTTTTAGGCAATGTTATAATGCTAAATTACTCCTAGAAAATATTTAAACAATATCGATTTCCAAGGCCATAGACCAAGTGGATAAAGTGAAATGATGCCTTAACACCATTTACAAATAATCATTGCTCAGAAGCTGAGCTCAAGCCCAACCTCATGAAAGCTCTTCAAACTTACAAAGAAGGTAAAAATGCTCATTTTTCTTCTATTTTTAGTTATTTTTCTTTGTTATTTATCTCCCGCTAGAACCCAAGATTGTAAATATAGATTTGTTTGATTTTTTTGTTTATTTGGACTAATAAATAGAAGCTAACCTTATTTTTCCTTGAATTTCTTGGATACATAATGGCATGCTTGGTGGGATGTGAAACAATCCACAAATCATCAAAGGAGTACTTTAGCACTCATCAAAATCCCAAAAAGACCATTTTAGACCTTAGTTTAACTATTTCCCTTCAAAATTCCATGTTTTTGTTGATTGTGTATCAATGACTTCACCCTTGCTAATCAGTGACTTCACCACATTTCTTGTATTCTAGTTTTCTATATTTTTTTATGGAAAATGAGAAATTCACCACTACATATCATTGACTTCATATTAAAACAATGAATTCACCCCTGATAATCAATGACTTAGCCATGTGATCATACCTTTTGGAAAATAATGACTTTGATTAGAGATAATAGTGACTTCATCCCTTGAGAATAACAACTTTGTCAAGTGATAATTTCTTATATGTTTGGTGTTTTTGATTAATTTTTAATGAAAAATATTTAATTTTTTGGTTATAATTGGAGACTTTACCCCTACTAATTAGTGACTTTGCCAAAGTTCTATCTATCTAGTTTATTTTTAGGAAATTGATGACTTTGCCTGAAATAGGTGACTTCACCCTATTGAGCAAATGCTGACTTTACCATGTGACAAAGACAACTCAAAAGTTATATTTTTTTAACTTTTATTGAAAAATAAATCAATCAAATCAATCCACTAACATTTTTTTAGGTAATTACATAAGTTAAAAAAATATTTCACATCCTAGTAAGGTTGTTTCACTTTTTAATTTGGTGTTTAAAATAAGAAAAAATAACTTTCATTTTTTATTAGTTTTTAGTTTTCACAAAGGTTAAACTACTATAATGATTCAAATTAGTGCTTAAAATAAAAAAACACTCTAGATTTAACACTCCTAAGAATACTTAACTTTCTTGTCCTTCATTTTCAAAAGCACTTAACTATTTTCATTTCTAGAATATTTTCTTTTTTTAGTATAAATTTTTTGTGTACGCTTTGCCCTTTTACTCATTAGGAAACTTGGGTGACCAAAAATGCAATTATTTTACTTGTTTTTTAGATTCACCAAAACAAATTTCATGTATGCCCTCTTCTCATTCCTAGGGACTGAGTGACTTATAAATGATTGATTTATTTATTTTTTTTTCTCACATTATCATGTGAGTGGGAGTTCATCACCTCCTCATGAGTTCTTTAGGAGGAATTTGACCTGGGGTTTCATATCTCGACACTATTCCAACCCCATTCTATGGTGGGGTATATAGATTGGGTATAGCATTGGATTGGATATTGAAAGAGTAGTTAATGTGACAATCCAATTGGGTCCCTAGGCCATGTATCAGTCTAGACATTAGAATTCACTAAGTAGTACATAGTTAAATTCATTTTGAAAAGGACAATAAATTTGCATAACAATATATATGGTTTTGTCCAATTGACATGAATCTTATGCTCAAGTGTTTTTAGGCACTTATGGACCATTTAGAAAAGCCAAAATGAAAACTTAGTATAATTAACCCCACTTACCATATAACATCTTACCAAATGTCAAGTTGCTTCAACACTCTAAGTTCCTTGCCATGTACCATTTTTGATAGATAGAGGGGAGACTAAATAATATACCTACATGCACTGCTTTTTTATTGTGTTAATAATTAATTCCTTTTGAGGTTGGTATATCGATGGAAATTTTAGTGGATATGATGCATACCTTGTGTTAATTTTAGAATAGGAGTGTGCACTTAGGTGAAAACTTTTATTTTACTTGTGTGTTATTTGAGTATGAAAGTAATTTTTTTAAAATCAAAACAAATAAATAGACACATGTTACACACACCATTTTCACAAAGAAGTGTTACACTGCCAAAATCATTCCAAACATTTGCCTTAGCAAAAAAAAATCAAAAACTAATTCATGTTTTTTATTTATAAAATATGTTCTTACATTGTCCAAATTATTTAAACCATTTTCCTTAGTTAAAAATAAGGTAAAAAACAATTTTTTCCTTTGTTCCTAAAGAGAATTATTATGCTTCCCATTTTATTCTATACCATTTATTATTTGAAAATTACAAGTATTTCAAACTAGAGTTCAAAATTCATATTTCAAAGTTCAGATCTAAAGATGATTGGTTTATTTTTGAGTCTTGCATGTAACTTGGGCTTGATTCATTCACCTTTATATGTTTATATTATGATAATTGGATCAATTTTTAATTTTATTTTTATATACCTTTACCTAATACTAAGTTTTCTTTTATACTAAGATAATGCCTTGCCTTGATTCCAAGTTTCTATTTTAAACCAGGTTTGTCATTTGTTTAAAATCAAGATCTTTAGACATAAGATTTTTTCAAATTCACATGCCTAGACCAATTTTCTTTTCAAATACCTAGTTAAATTTTTGGGTGTCAAGACCTAATTCATGTGATTAGACCAATTTTATTTTCAATATTGATTTTACTTTGCCTAGATCAAGTTTATTTCCAAGACCTAGTTTTTAAGACCAATTTTATGTGCCTAGTTCTAGACCTTAGTTTATTTCTTGCTTAGTTCAAATATCATGTGCCACATTCCAAGTTTTGATTTTTTTTATAACATTTTTGAAGACCAAAATCCAAGTTTACCTATTATTTACCATTTGTTAAAAATACCTCAGAGTGTTAGTGATAATTTAAACCAAGTTTTGATTATAAGTTTTTAAGATCCTTTGGTAGACTATGTTTCCACTACACCTTCATATGTAGGGCAAGTAAAATACCAAATGACAAAATACCTATAAAATGTGTCAAGTTCCATATAATAAGATCAATAATAACAAATTCCATATTATATAACTTTTCCAACTAGCATGACTTATGATCCATTCTTTTTCGATCATAACCTCTTAGAAAATAGGGATGAAATAATTATTAGAGTGGTGAAGGTAGGTGCTCATTTTCCTTTCTAATTTCCTCTTGATAATTTAACTATCTTGGTATGTGCACCTAGTAATATTAATCAAGTAAAAACAACTAAATAATCTTCATCTAGACAAAGTTAAGCTCTAATACAAATAATCAACCCAAAGTTAGCTACACTCAAAAAAGGAAAGGGTCACATGGAAAACTAAATAGAATAAATTTAACAAGCATACCAACAATACTTGGACATAAATATAAATTCCATGATGATATTTAATATATCACTCATATATTTATCTCCTTCCACATGGATACAAACGGACTTATTAGGTTATGACAACCCAACAATAGATATGTTTGTTTAAACAATGAATGTTAAAGACATGTTTCATGTTTATTTATTTAAAAAATAACCCATAACATAGACTAAATACCTTTATAAAAACATGGTGGGTGACATACAATTGTACCCCAATCTAAACTATGCTCAACAAAATATTCAAAGGATCAATTCATAATATGTTCTAATGAACACTATGAGTAATTTGCAATAGTAGTTAAGAACATAAATTTATCAACTAAAACACACAACTATTCTCCCTAAACTATATTCTTATTTAAACACATAATAGGAAGACAAAATTCAAACATAGACTAATCCTCAAACTCAATAGGTGGTGACTAATATTTTGTAATAGCTAACTCATACCAATGTGTCACCATAAGTGGTAAATGTTCCATAAAAATAGGTTCTAACCAATAACATAATATTGTTTGGTTAAAAAAATCTCACAATTGGACAATAATAGATAACTAGTGGGCAATAAGTATTCAACCAATGCCAAGTGACAAATATGAAATAGGTACCTTTTAGATAGTCAGTGTCTTACAACCACCAAATATCATATCCAAACAAGTGCCAAACATGAAATAATTTTAACAACAAGAATTTTTCCAATAATAGATAGGCTTCATAATATAGGGTTTAACTAGTCATTAGGGGTTCTCATTTCTAACCCAACAACCACAATTCATCCCTCATATGCAAATGCCACCACACACGTGTCATTTACCTTGAAATCAAAGCTAGGTTACTAATCCCAATTCTTACAAAAAACAAGTACCACCTAAAAAATAAATTCTTGACTAAACATCATGACTTTATATTATGAAAACTAAGTAGGTGAATACATAATAGTCTACCATATTTGTGTTATACCCTACTGATAATAATCTACTTGGAACCACCCAAGCCCAACTACAACCATATATACATTCCACCTTTATATGCCAAGAAATGTAATAGGTAAATAATTAAATTATGGATTTTCAAATGGTAAAATAGGGATATAAATTTAAACTTGTAAAAGTAGGTTCATATCCATTTAACATGGATTACCTAAAAATATCATTTCCTCAAGGATTTGAGCCACCCAACTTCAATAAGTATAAGGGCAAAGGATACCCAAGGGAACATTTAAAGGAGTTTTATGTTTCTTTCTAGTTAGTGATTTTTAGTGATGTTTACTTGCTTCTCCTTTTTCCATGAAGTTTATATGGAAAGACCCTAGAATGGTTTCTTAAACTACCCAAAACTCAATGCCTAATTTTGATGACTTGTCAAAAAAGTTTGTGAAACATTTATTGTATAATATTGATCATGATATCACTATGGTGGATTTATGTTAAGAAAAATAAAACCACAGGGAGAGTTTTAAATTTATCTACAATGGTGGAGGGCACTTGTAAGATACTTCATGCACACTTTATTGGATAAATAGTTAGTTTTAATATTCACACATAAATTAAAAAGTGATATATCCTATCACTTGGAGCTAGAATGTGCCCATACATTTGAATATATAATTAACAAAGAGATAAAAAAATTTAAAAATCCCTTATCAACAAAGGTGTGATGAAGTTGTATACCTCAAACCTAGAGCCAAAACTAAAATTTTGGACCAAGTCAGAACCTAAACCTAGTCTAAACCTAGGCTTCTACACTATCACAAGATAAAACTTTGAATACCTAAAATCATATAAATATAAAAAGAATGTTATTGGTAATGGATTTATAGATTCACTTCATGTAAAAATGGTGAAAATACTATTTACTTAAACTATTCCATTAATGCATATTGTTCTATAAATGAAGCCTATTCCAAAACCATGGTTAGATCTAAAGATACAATTGTCTATGCACATGAATACATCTCAGCCTTGACCTTTGAAAAACCTTCCTCTAAGAATAAAATCTATAAATTAAGTGTTTAACAACCTTGGTGAGCCCATTTAATTAGTGTTTCAAAAATTATTTACAACCAATATGATTAGTTGGCCAATCCTAAAACACTTTATTGAAGGTACACCTTACACTAACTAGTATAAAGAGACTGAGTTATAAAACTACAATCATGTTTATCATCATTAAATACACTGATGTGTGTATTTTAAGCACCTCATTGAGAACATGTTGGAAAATAGAGAGATCTAGCTACATAATTAGGATTCTACTTCCAATAAAAACTTGGATATTTACCTAGACCCTTTTCCATAACATAATGCTAATAATTAAATATAGAAATAATGAAGGCCTCCACCACCACCATCACCACAACAAAAATAATAATAGTAGAAACAACACAAACCATAAAATAGATAGAACCAAGGCCAAAATGACCCTAATAACCAAGGATGAAATGATTTTAATAACTAAGAGGCCTATCACACAATCATACATGACTAAAATAGAGTTTAAGATCATGTTTTGGGTGGTAATATATCCATAATTAACATCAAATATAGGTTAATAGATAATTGCCAATGATTAGTGTTTAACAATGCCTATCAACCTCCTAATACTAGTAATCCTCCTTTTAACCATGACCGCAACCAAGTACAATGACAATCAATAATTACCATCTCAATCTCTTCTCCTTATTATAGCTATAATGGTCCTTTAACTAACCCAAATTATGCAATCACAACTCAATGGACTAAAGTTACCATTGTAGGACCATAAACATGTTCTATCAATGAACCCATTTAATTCCCCATACTAGTTAGAAGCAATCCAATTACCAACAAAAAATAGAGAACATATGATATTGTGTAACAAATTCAAGAGATTCCTACACAAATATCCATTATATATTTGTTTTTCACATATACCATCCATAAAAATATCCTTACCAAACTCTTGAATGAGTCTCAAGTACCCAATGACATTACACTAAACAAATTTCAAGATTTGGCTGGACACCTAGCCATATGAGAGAAATTAACTTTTGACCAAAGAGATATGTCCTCCCTAGGCCCTCTCCACAATCACCCACTATATATCAAATTTTCATAACACATCATAAAATTAAACTCCTCCTCATAGACAATGGATTAGTATTTAATATTGTGTCTCTAAAGTTAATGAAACATATAGGATATATTGTAGTTGACCTTCAACCAAAGACTATTACCATCAAGGCATATGATAATGGAGATAGGTATTTTCAAGGAAAAATTTGTTTGCTAGTTTCTATTGGGCCTTTAACCCATGACACACTTTACCATGTCTTGGATCTAGATTTATCATATAATTTACTTATAGTCTAGCCATGGATACACAAAATCCATGCAATACCTTCAACCTTACACCAATGTATCAAGTTTCCTCATTATGGGATGGAGGTAACTATTCATGTAGACTTATAACCATATTATTTATATAAACATTTGAATACTGAGTATGACAACTATAATTATTATTTTATCTTAGATATTGCACCAAAGAAGGATAAGGATATACTTAGTGAATCCCAAGAGTCTAATTTCATAGACCCCAACATCCTTACATCAACTTCATATAAACCTCCTATTAAAATTATAAATCATTTTACTATTTTATAAAATGGTCTAAGAGAACAATTTACACATAATACCTTCCATATAGCCAAACTTATGAAAAACCACAAGTCTTATGGAAGGCCTAAAGTCAATATAGTTCATACAAAATGGCAAAAAAGGAAAACTTCATATCCCAATGCCTATTATTTTCACACCAACCAATATCCAAGGATAAGATCCACTTACCAAAGATAATTATTGGTTGAAAAATGATGATTTGTCTATTTACTATTAAATTAAAAAGAATCTCATCCTTAACAGGATTATGGATAACAAAGATTACTAAGGTAGAGGCCTAAGGGAAAATTAGTAAGGTATTATTGAGCCTGTTTCTATAATCAAGTAAAAAGGAACTCACATTATTAGATTTAAACCATCTAGGGGTTACCCTACCTATATTATTCATGGTCCTATATTGATCACTAGTGATTATGATGCCACCAACATAGTAGAGTCTAATCATAATACATATGAAAACCTATCCAATACTAACTTATTATATCTTTACACCATTTCTACCATCATGCTAGTAGTCCACTATTTCACACTTGTCATTTATCACCCTCAACACATAGAATATGACGAATAATAATCTACATAACCTCTTGATGAGTTTGAGAATGATAAGTCTTTTTATGATTTTATGTGCATGAGAGGCAATGTTCTTTTGGGAAACCACAAGCAATGATTCTCTATCAAATTGGATCCTGATACCTATTTTGGAGAGTGGGTAAACACCCTTATACAAAATTAAAAAATAAAACATTGATGTCCCAAAGTGAAAACTCTTTGAGGTAGTTCTTGACTAAGGAAAAAGTAAATAAAAAGGCTAGTCACCCTTCCTCAAATGAAGCTAAGAATGCCACCAACAATGAGATTAAATTTGGGTTTGAACTCATTCTAGAGGAGTAACATGATATTTAGAAAATTATTCAAGAGTGTCCTGAAGTATTTGTTATATGACCCTAGACACCATTAGGAGAATCTAATTCATCTTGTTTGGGAGAACTTGAAGAAATATTCTAAGTAGAGGAATTTTCTATTTCCAACCAATTTACATCTTTATCAAATATTATAGAAGATGACTCTACAATCCTTGTAAAGGATATCTTAAAAACCAACATTGGAAATCTAAATGAGCCCAAGTGAATAAAACTAGGTGTGTCCCTCACTGAGGAGGAAAACAAAGTTATTATAACTCTTCTTAGAAATTTAATATACATTTTTACATGGTCTTACTCTAGTATACTAAGTTTGGATCCATTGTTGGTTCTACACCATCTTGTAGTCCATTTAGATGTTGATTTGGTTAAGCATAAACTTAGAAAACTAAACCCTCAAATTACCATATTAATCAAGAAATAAATATAAAACTCTTAGACACATGATGTATTAGACCTATTGATTATTCAAAGTGGATCTCTAATATTATGTCAGTTAGTAAAAATCCAAAAGGTATCATATTGTGTACTAATTTTTGAAATATTAACAAGGCTTACCTAAAAGATGAATTTATTCAATCAAATGTTGACATGCTTATTGACTCCACAACTAGGTATGAAATGCTTTCCATCATGGATGGTTTTTTAGGATGAAACCAAATCTATATTTCACCAAAGGACCAATAGAATACATCATTCACCACTCCTTTGGGAATGTTTTGCTATTAAGTCATGCCTTTTAGCCTAAAGAATGTAGGGGAAACATACTAAAGGGACATGATTATTATATTCAATGATATGATACATGATATTGTTAAAGACTATGTCGATGACATACTGGTTAAATCTAAGACCCATGTAGACCATCCAACTATACTATAAATAATCTTTGAAAGGATTTATGAGTAAGAAATTTGGCTTAACCCCAAAAAGTGGATCTCTAGTGTTACTTCAAGAATATTGTTAGGATTTATTTTTTCTCATCAAGGTGATAAATTTGACCTTGCCATGGTTAAGACCATTATTGAGATGTTTCCACATTCTAATTTGAAGCAACTCTATAGTTTTTAGGTCAAAATATAGTACATTAAATGCTTCATTTTAGAGTTTACCAATAAATGTCACCCATTCATTAATTTATTGAATAAATTCACTACCTTTTCATGGAATGAATATTGTCAAAATTACTTTGAACACCTAAAATAATTCTTCAACAATCCACCTATTATTCTACTATCTACATTGAGAAATCCATTCTTACTTTACCTATCTACCACTAAAAATACTCTGGGGGTACTTTTGGCCCGACATGATAAACATAGGAAATAACATGTAGTGTACTATCTAATCCATACAATGGTAGTGTATGAATATAATTATACACTATTTAAGAAATCTTGTTTATCGATGGTCTTCACATACCATAAGTTACATCATTACATGCTGAACAATGAGACCATCATCATGTAGTGTACTATATAATCCAAAGTAGATCCAGTCAAGTATCTACCATCAAAAATATCTTTATAGGGTTACATGGCGATGTGGATCATGCTTTTGAATGATATTGATATTAAATATGTCAACCAAAAGGCCATTAATGGATAGGTACTTGAAAACAACATTTCTAAACTTCCCATTCAGATACTCAACCACTTACTTTTACATTTATATGAGTCTATCATGACCCTAGTAGAAACACCTCCTTAAGAATAGCAATGGAAAATTTATTTTGATAGTTATTTCATGTCTCATGGTTTAGGAGTATTTTTTTGTTCATAAAACTATAGGGGAATATTATTCCCAAGTCCTTTTGTATCATCTTTCCTTATTCCAATAACATGGCTAAGTACAAATCACTCATTATAAGACTTGGTCTAGTAGTACAATGAAACATTCAACATTTTTAGGTTTATATTGATTCATAGATTATCATTAATTAGGCTGGAGACCAATTCCAAAACAAGGATGACAATTTGGTACCTTATAAATCCATGGTGGAAACTTTCAAGCAATATATTACTTACCTTTGGTTTAAACACATATTTTGTGCCAATAAATAGACAACTAATGCCATGGCTACAATTAGTTCTATGATCTACATCATAGATAAGGTAAGAGACTATTAGTTCATTGTTGAACATCTTATATCACCTATTCATGAACCCTAAACTATTACAATGATATATGATATTATTGGTCCTAGTTCTACTTTGTATTACCAACTATATAATTACCTCCATGACCAATTCCTTCCACTAGACCTTTACCATAAGAAACAAAAATCCTTCACACACCAAGCCTCTCAGTATACCTTACTTGTCCCTACAATTTACCATATAAGCTTTGATGTTACATTGTTTCATTATTGAACTTAGACATAGTTTGGATTAACATTGAGGTAATTTCATAAAAATGGTTTATGGGTCCCACACCAATGAGGTCATCCTTTCCAAAAAGCTCCTACGTACTAGTTATTATTGGCCAATAATGGAAGCAAATGTAGTTGCTTGTGTTAAAAGGTGTAAATAATGCTAGAAGTATGCTAATTTGATCCATGTTCCAATACAAACACTCAAGTTAATGACCATGCCATGGACATTTTCAACATGGTGACTTGATCTCATAGGGAGTATTAACCACATGTAGTCATATAAAATGTCCCAAATTAGTAGTTTGATTGTGGCTTGTGATACCCCATCCATAGGTCCTTTTTCCATGCTCTTGTGACCCTTATAGACACCTTTTTACTCATTACTAGTCATTTACAACCTTATTAATGGTCATTCCACCTCAGACATATAATGTTCCCCATGTTAATCCTATTCCCCTAGGTCTTGATCCTGTAGAATAGGAGCACTCCATTTAGACTATAACACCCCATAAAAAAGTGCCCCATTTTTGGTGGTCTTATCCATTTACACTTTCATCTCCAATGGTCATTTTCATCTAGTCCCCATCCTTAATTAGGTTAGCCTAGTATGAATACATTTAACCCATGATCATTATTACCTATAAAATCCCACTCAAAGCTCATTTGCAAAGGGAAGTGGGCAAACTTACAAAGCAATACAAAATTAAAAAAGAACTATGGAAAACTTCCCTATTCTTTGCACATAGTCACCGAACAAAGATAAAAACATACTCAAATACTCATACCAATCCCTAACCACCTCAAATACTATCAATTTGACATTTGCATCTACATCACACTATTGCATAAAGCACACTAAGTGGGAGAACTACATATTGCTTAATCCCTCTTTAGAGTATTGGTATGTAGGTAGCATGCTAATGCAAGGGGTGTGGATTGCATGTTTATTACATCTTATATTCTAGCCCCCAATCTTTCTCAGTATCAAGCACGATGGAGGGTTAGGGTTTGAAGACAAAATAAGCTCCACCATAAGTTCTGTCAATAACCTATGATTGATTTTTCATAGGAACCCTCACATAGGCATAATGCAACAAAAAAAATTTTCAGGTCTCTATGATCAGTTTGGACAATAACAATAGGAACAAATAATACCATTCAACACCAAAGCATCTATTTTTATCACTCATATCCTTTCACCCAATGAAAGCTAGATTTAGGTTTATGACACCTTCCCAGTCTTGCATAGCCATTTTTAACCTCCATATCAACTTTCTCAGTTTGTTTTCAAGATAAGTTATATTTCTCCTTATTTTTATTTTTATAAATATGAAAAGGATAAATATTTACATAAATTAGGAATGTATTTATTACTATATTCTATACTACTTTATTAATCCATATGCTTAATTAAAATAGGAATAAAACTCCATTATTCCCAAATAAGTTAAATCATTTGGTTAACCCAACTTACTTCATTTTTGCACAAAAACCCTAAAAACCATATGGAAAATACTTTGTTGATTTTAGTAGAACTTTTCTATGGTTTCCTACATATATAAATCAAAATTTCACATTAAATTTATAAAATTCACCATAGTAATTTTAAAAATCAATTCTTTCAAACACTAGTTGAATATACTAGGTCCCTATGCTTTTGAGGTATCTCCTTAAATGTTAGTGAGATTCATATCTATTTTATGCATATTCCAATTTTTTTTTTTAATTAAATCATATTTCACATAAAATAAAAAAATAGATCTCACTTATTTCAAAACATCTCTTGTAAATAATAAGGAGTCCATACTCGGTCCTATCATGTATATGAATGATGAAGTTCACTATATGTTAATACAAAGCTTCATTATTTTCCTTTCATTCTTAATTTTTATAATATGGGATGATATTAATAAATTTAGTATTAAACATGTTAATATCCCTTTGTTTCAAAGTAATGTTTACTTTTCTATAATACAAGGTTTCATTATTTATTTTACATACTCTCTCTCTTCTTCTTCTTCTTATTCTTCTTCTCTCTCTCTCTCTCTCTCTCTCTCTCTCTCTCTCTCTCTCTCTCTCTCTCTCTCTCTCTCTCTCTCTCTCTCTCTCTCTCTCTCTCTCTCTCATGCAAAATAATTTTTATCTCTATCTTGATAAACATGTTAGAAATGTCATGTTACAAGTTAAAGTTTTTTATGAATTAGTGCAAAGTTCCATGGTCTATATCCCTTATTTTCTATCTCTCGTATGGAATTTCCTTTATAATCATATTTATATATAACTTATAACTCCAATTACATGTATTTCATCCCATATACATGGTTTCTACCTAGATGTATTTAACTCTTTGGCTACTTTTGAGTATCTCCCTATCCCTAATAGACACAAGAAAACACTAGTGGTTATATCTTTTCCTCCTTCAAACTTGGTTTACCTAGCTCTTATCCCACACTTACTACCAACTCTATGCCTATAGTAGATCATGTGGTATATGTTATAGCCCAAGTTTATGAAGATAGGTAGGTTGATTACACCAAAGGCTATAGATTTACAACTTAGGTTAGTACCCCTTTTGATAACTTTGTAGTTCTCAAGCTCCTTCAATGATCAGATGCTTACATACCACTAGCTACAATTGAGTCACATCCTTTGAACAACATAACTAGTGTGTATAATTATAGAGTTCTAGATAGACCTTTGATATCATTATCAAAGTAGGGGATAGTTGAGGATGATTCAGATTACTATGCACTCTTTGTCATGGGATAAATTGATCACCATCCCATTTATAGTGTTCTCATAGACAATAGATCTAGTGTGAACATGTGGACTATTATATTACTTAACATTTGGGATATTCAGAGTAGGATATCACCTTGATGAACATAATTATCAATGGATTTAGTGGACACATACATAATTCATTAGGTGAGATTTTACTTCCTCTATAGGTTTTTCTAACACATGTTGCATGGTTGACCATGGCTCCAAAAACTTTGTGTAGTACCTTATATAGTTCATAGATATTTGTAATACATTCATGATAATTTTGTTGTTATAGTTTGTGGAGTTCTATATTAATTATCATTCCCTACTTCAAATTCATTTACTACTCTATAGTCACCATTTTTAGCTCTTCCACCAATTATAATTCTTTCTCTAGTTAAAATTTAGACACAATCAAGGCTTCCCTCGCTATCGTAGAGAGTTCATACACTTCCAAAGAGGCCACTCTTAGAGTGGCCACTACTTCAATGATAGTTTCAAGACTCTAGATAGTTTCAAACTATAGTATTCATAGCTAGGGTAGTATCATTTAGGTCTCATTACTCTACACATAGATCACATTTTTAGAGAGATTCTTTTACTACCAGATGGGTCCCTAAGTGCTCCATATTTTCATCCACTTCTTAGAGTTACAAGTGGAACCCATAATTATTTTCCATTATAGAGATTTTAGAGAACTTATAACATACACACATTTTAGATTCACAGTCTCAACCCTTCCATCATGCTTAATGATCATGCATGATCCCTCTCTTTGATATAAAACACTATGATAGGTAGTCTCTTATGAGACTCATTGTTTAGTATCATTTATTCTCAGTATTTTTTACACATAATTTCTCAACTTACTTGTATATAATTTATTTCACTTTGTTGTACATACTTTCTTTATGATTACTTATACATATCTTATCTAAAAATACCAAAAATAATATAACATGTCAAAATAGAAAAACATTAAAATAACTCAAAACACCAAAAAGTTTTCAACTATATGCATTATCCATGCTTTACATTTCTACTACAATGCTATACTTACATTTTATTATCCTATGTTATTTTTTTTATTTATCTATATTACCATGCTTCACTTGATCTTCTTTGAGTTTGTGTAGTGACACCCAAATCCTTGATTGCTTCACTCTACCCATTGAGGGGGAATCTTACTTTTGCATTCGGTACATACATTGACATATCTACCCACTAGGGGAATCTTATACATGACTACATCATCTAGGTTATGTCATTCCTACACCACACACTCTAGTTATCATGTTGATGTACATTAATTCCTAGTTTACACATATTATTCTATCGACACTCACTATTATATAGCACTTATGTATTTCTTAGCATCTACCTAGTCTTGTACTACATGTTTTACATACTTTCACTTCTTGATTTGATTAGTTGATGTGATAGTATTTCTATCATTTTCATGCCTTCCTTTCTTTATTTGAGTAAATAGATGTGATTGCATTTCTTAGTTCCTATTTTTTAACTTATGTGTGCCTTAAGACATTTTCCAATGTCCTTTACTTATAATCTTATATGTGCTTATGACTCTCATGCCAATCTTACTTGTTTACAATTATATGTATATGTGGGCATTTAAACATGCCTTGTATGTTTCCTTTCCCTAGTTTGAGTGACATGTACCCATGTCCATTATTTTCCTAGCCACTTGACCTATTTTATATGGTTCTTGCCTTACATGCTTATTTGGTTGTTTGCTTCTCAATTATTTTCAATGCCATGATCCACATCATGCATTATCTTGCCTTCTCAAATTCCTTGATAGACATCATACTCCATTCCTCCTTGAAAACAAACAAGATTTCTATTTTTAGTTTAGTATATTATACATGTTACTACATTTTTACATATATCTAAGCATACCCCTATTGGTCTAACAATCTTCAACACAAACTATACTATATCTTGGGATATTTTTTGATCAGCAATGCTATATCATGTATTTTTCAACATAAAACACTTACAGGGTTCTTTATTTTGAGGGTGGTCATTACAGGGTCTTCATTCCTATCCTCAGAATAAAGGGTAACAAATATGAGTTTTGTCATAGAGATCAGAGCCCTCTACCAGTCAAAATCAATTTTTAGAACACTCAGAACATCAATCAAAATTCAACACATGTAGAACAAACCAAAAAAATAGGGATATACATAGAACAATCATTAAAAATAGTAAAGAAAAAGATCACCCCATTTAAACTATAGTTCCCTACAACAAAGTGTCCACTTTTTAGTGATCCTATGTAAATAGCTCAAAACCAAAAAAATTAAAAATAGATAGAAAGGTAAGGTTAGTTACAGTTTTGTCAGCTAAAATCCATTTTATATTGAGATTTTTAGTATAATTTTACTTAGATTATCTAGATATATGGGGCATCATCCATAGCATAATGGCTCTCACTTCTAGTTTTAGATTGGGTAGTTGGTACAACTTCCATATCAAAATCCATGTTATAAACACCAATGATTTGGGGTAATGTGCATGGCTTATTTTCCTTCTTTTATTTCTAGTTCATTTTATTACCCAAGTATTCTTAGTATTTACTTGCCTTATTCCATATATAGGTGGTTGGCATAATTTCAAAGTGAATTTCATATAAACCTAGTTCTCAGTTTCAAAGTGGTTTTCATACAAGCCTAATCTCCACATTTTGGAGTGGCCAAGGTTGGCCTAATTCTTAGTGCACATTCAACTATCCACACCACATTATTAGATTACAGAGTATTCATGGGCTTTATGAGCCATCTCATATGACACACAATCATACTAGTATATGTTCATAGTTCATACTTAGTGGTCAATGATAGAGCCAAAAGACTAGCTAGCCTTTGAATTCTTGAGCCACCTACTTAGAGGGATTGGACATAGAGTCCAAACATTGACTAACACATGCATGATCACATAAATTCACTACATAGTGGGTGATGATGGATCGAAAGGTCCAACCTCTATATTCTTTAGCCACCCTAAATAAATTGAGAACTTAACTCCAATCATGATATTACTCTTGGTACAACACATACCCAACATCACTCAACATCACAATAGGTTTTGTATTGGTTCATGTACCTAGTGAGGTGTATTTTTTCATTTCTCTTCCTCTCTATTTTACCCAACCTTTGTATATTCTTATTTTAGACATAACATGTCTAGTAATAATTTATCTACTCCTTTTTTCCTCTTGAATATTTATGATTCATGATGTGCTCTCTCTAATCACACTCAACATCACACATCCTCTTGGGTTTCACCCTTATAGGTAATTTTAGGTACACTTTCTAATTTTCCTTTATCCTTATATTTCACTTTGTTACATCACTAAAATAAAGAGGGTGGTAAGTTTAGTCATATAAAATGTCCAAATTAGTAGTTTGAGTGTGGATTGTGACACCCCATCCATAGGACCTTTTTGCATGTGCTTGGGACCCTTATAGACACCTTTTTGCTCATTACCAGTAATTCAGAACCTTCTAAATGATCATTCCACCTTAGTTAGACAATATTACCCATGCTAATATTATTCACCTAGGTCTCAAGTATATAAGATAGGAACAACCCATTTGGAATAAGTTCCTCATAGAGAAGTGTCCCATTTTTTGTGGTCTTATCCATTTACACTTTGATCTTAAACAATTATTTTAATCCATTTCCTATCCTTAATTAGGTTGACATAACATGAATACATCTAACCCATGATTAATTATTCCCTTTAAAAACCCAATAAAATATCATTTATAGAGGGGGGTACAAAACAATAAATAATACAGGTAAATAACTAAGGCAAACTTCCCTATTATTTACACAGTTACCCAACACTGCTACAAACATACTCAAATCCTCATACTAGTCCCTAGCCACCTCAAATACTATCAATTTGACATTTGTATCTACATCACACAATTTCACAAAGCACACTAGGGAGGAGAACTAATTATGGATTGATCCCTCTTTAGATTAATAGTATGTAGGTAGCATGCCCATACAAGGGTTGTGGATTGCATGTTCATTACATCTTACACACTAACCCCCCCTCTTTTTCAAGTGACTTAAATATTATTTTATCAAGCATGATGGAGGGTTAGGATTGGAAGAAAAATAAATATCCACAAGTTTTGACAATAATGAATGCTTGATTTTTCATAGGCACCCTCACACAAGCAGAACACAAGTAGCTAGAAAGTTTTTGGTCTCAGTGATCATTTTGGATAATAGTGGTAAGAATGGAAAATAATGTCAAACACTAGACATTTTATTTTTTTGTTCTCCTATAATTTCACCTAATGAAATACAAATTCATGTTTATGACACCTTCCTAGTCTTACATAGCCATTTTCAACCTCTATATTAGCTGTCTCAATCTATTTTCTAGATAAGTTATATTTATCCTTATTTATTCCTTTTTTTATAAAGGTGAATAGGGCAGATAGTTTCACAAATAAAGACTATATTTATTACTATATTCTATAATAATTTATCTATCCAAACCATTAATTAATATAGGTATAAAAATATATTATTCCCAAATAAGTTAAATCACCCTACTTCCTCATATGGCCATAATCATATTATAATCTGATACAGCTACAATGGAAAATTTAAGTTTGAAACTTTTGAAATCCTTTTATTCAATGGTGGTATGTTGGGTCAGTATCACAATGGTCCTAGTAATTAAATCATTTATTCTTGTCAAAATTATTAATCATTATACTTATTCCATTTTTCCTTGTATCCTAGGGGAAACATTTCTACCATGCCTTGCCATACACTTGTTCCATTGTTTAATGCATCACTATTTGCCTATTTTATGAACTTATTGTTGCCTAGTTACATTCCTCATTGTAGAGTGATCAAAAATGGCTTAAGGTCCATTTGGACTATGTAGGTAGTGTTTAGTGTTTTCTAAGATCAACTCAACCACCTTTATTCCCATTCTCATGTTATTTTACATACAATCTTAGTAACACACTCGTCAATTTGTGAGTAACCTAAGTCACCCTCTCATTATTTTATGAGTTAACACATTATGTGTCTCATAATTATCCATTGAGTTAAGATGATTGGAAAAACCTAAAAACATGGATATATGCCAAAAAAATCCTAAATAAGCCTTCAACATTAGGCCATTTAGATTGTATTCATTTCAATTAGGACATGCATCTCCTAGTTGGGAGGTATAATTGAAGTGTTCAAATGGATTCCATCATAACCATTCCCATTTTCCTATTTCATTTTTTGATAGTGTTTCATCCCATTTTTGTGATAACTATATTCTACCTAAACTCCATGCTGGACCTTGTGTCCATGGGAATATGTATGAAATGTCTAATTGACTAGTGAATTTAGAGTCAGCTCAGTCAGTTTAAGTGGTTGATTTCATTCACCATTTTCTAGGATCATTCCTTCTTCTAGGTTTGTCTCCAAACAATCTCATTACTTTTTGAGTCAGTTACACTCTCACCATTTTATGATTTGTTTATGCTCTCATTATTTTTCAATTCATTTATGTTCTTACCATTTTTTGATCTTATTCTCATTCTAATCCTTAGATATAATGAACATTATTAACCTAGTTCATATGTGAACACTCATCTTTTGTCTCTAAGTGTGGTTTTAGCCTAAACCATTCTCTCATGATTTCATGATTTCTTGTGCCTAACATTGTCATAATCATGAGCATCAATCCCTCTTGTTTTACCTTTTGAATATTTTATGATCCCATTTCTACTTTATTCTATAAGAAATTTCTCTTACTTATCACCATTGTTCTTCTATCCTAGATCTTGGGAGAACTACATTTGTATTTAAATTCACATTGGACTTAATATCCATAAGAATATGTAGGCAACATCCAATTTCCTACTGCATTTCAAGATAGCTTGAACACCCCTTACTTATCCTTCTATTCCCCCAAAATAATTCTAATAACATTTTTCCATATAGCATAGGGTCAACCTTTGTCATCCTACCTTTTCCATTGTCCCCTATAGCCTAGGGGAAACCTTTTGTATAGATCATAACACTTCTATTGCATGTGCATAAATAGTTATATTAGTTATTTGTTCATTTTCTTTAGATTAGTTATTAATTATTTTATTTGTATTTGATTAGTTGTTTGTTCATTTTGTCTTAGCTTAGGTTGTCTATTAATCTTTATTTAACTTATTTTTCATTGCATGTGCTTTAGTTTTACTTATTTATGTTATTTTTCCTTGATTTTGTTTTTAACTTCATTTTCCTTCTGGTTGATGACTAGCATTATTTTTTCATTGGTATTTCAGTTCTTTTCTTATCTTGTATTTTATTGGTTTCTTTATTTTAATTATTTGTTGAATAAATTATTTTCTTTTATCTTCTTTGTTTTGGTTGTTATAGGTTTATTACATTATATTTGCACTTAAGATTTGATTTGTTATATCTTGTTATTAAGTTATATATATTTGTATTCATTCTTACACTTAGTTTATTGCATTGTATTTACACATGGGATTTTATTTATCATAGCTTATGGCTATGTTTTAAATACTTGAATTTAAATTAAGCTTTATATGATTAATATACATATTATTATTAATATGGTTGTTTATAACTATGATTCATAGTGTCATAAACTTAAGACAAAATCAAGCTAATGGATCTCAAAAAATGGTGTTGTGATAATTTCCTTTGTTCACAATGGCCATTTTTCTCAAATAAATCCAAACCCATAATAACCAATTCATAATGACTATTCTATGAGCTAATAAATACATACATCTCTAAATTAGAATATATCATAGGTCATAAACATGATCAAATATGTACATTCTAATATGCAAAAACATTAAATAATTATAAATGAAATCCCATACACATGTTTAAATGGAAGTATAACATCAATCCTTCTAAGAGAACATAACACAAACAATAAACCATCATATATCATGATAAATTTGGAAGATAAAATTGCATACACATGGATCACAAAAATAAATGGCATAGACATCATGATAATATACAAGTGATAATGATAAAATACATGTATGCTGAAGAGATATACAAGATCAAATTTGAATTTGTAAATCTACCAGATCTATAATAAGTGGTGGCCCTAGTGGCCCTAATGGTGGAAGTGGTTTTGGTTGATGTATTAACTATCTTAAGTCAAATGTGGCATGCATTCATGTCCTAGACAATGAGGACCTACTACCAACCCTCTGCACCTTCCATACCTTAAAAGAGGCTATTTACTAATCCTATGACACTATAGTCTCATATGTTTTTTGATATTAAGAGGCCTCATCTCTCTCCTAAAGGATATAAAGTATCATCTAAAAAACCCCTACCTATGTGCTCACTTTATGATCATCATCCCTCTCTCATCTAATCCACTTCACATCAGCTCTAGTCTAATCTCTCTCTATTCCATATTTATCCATATTGGATATGGGCTAATCCTAAGCAACATGTACTAGCCATGTACCTACATCATTTATGCCAATTATACCTTTAGTTAGCTAATGTGAAACTAAAGGAGAATTATATCATCATCCTTGATAGTAAGTTATACATGTAGTTTACCTACTCTCCTCTCCAAGAACTTAATCTCACCTATCCATATAATGATGTCCTCCTTCAACATAGAAACATCCCAAGATATTTATGTATATAATGTCATTACCTAACCTGGATCTACTTGAGTCCCTAAAGTACCTACCTTAGTAGTGTTTATATTGATAACTCTCCTCTTAGTACCCCTAGTACCAAGATGTCTATAACCTTAACCCCCACCCCAATCTGCATCTATATCCTCTACCTCCATAATATCCTCACCCTCCTCTACATCTACATCTATTTAATCCCATCTTTGATTCACAACTTGATCATCTAGTCCCTATCTAGTTGGAACATAGATAGCCTATCCAACCTAACCAATCTAACCAATCTATCCAACCTAACAAACTTGCATAACCTACCTAACCTACCCACTATGTATTAGTCCCACTAGTGCCTATCTTGGTACCTATGATAGTGTTGTAAATCTCAATGGATAAATATGTACCCACCATAGTATATAGGCCTATGTCCAACTTGTATCTATTAGACCTCTTGCATAAGCCCATGGAGTTTGTACAACTCCATAAATAACCGCTACCATCCTTCTAGTAATCATAAGTTTCACTCAACTTCTCTTTGGATAACTATCCACAAAACACCTATGACCCTTTAGTACATCTTGTTACATACCAAACTAATCTCATACCTAATCAGGCTTGTACTCCTTGATAATATTTTTTTCCACCCAATCAATAAGCACTTAGTAGTCATGAAACTAGTATATCATATATCCCATGGTGGGTCTAATTTTAAAGGAAAATAGGGTTTCAACTTGAATAAATCTAAATTAAAATCATCCAACATGTATTTATAGTAGTAAATATCCCCATGATACCCTCTACTACCTAAACCTATCTGTACCCAGCCATATACCACTAGACATTATGGGTATCACACCCTCATATGCATAATTATTTATCCCAATACTATGTGCTCCCATCCCCACACTTGGAGTAGTGTTGTTGCACCAATACTCTAGCATCCTTGTTAGGCCACTTTGTGTAAATCACTATAAATTTGGGCCAATACTACCATCCCACAAGTAATTTATGTTTTCATCAATCATAGACCTAATAACTTGACCTAGTACCTTATGAAAAAATTGATCACTCTTTTTAGGTATAAATATGTCATTGACAATGGCCATGAGCACAATAACCTCTCTATCTACTAGTGATGGTGGTGTGGGATCTTCTACTACTAGGTTGTCTAGTTGAATATATGTATAATACTCTAGAAATTTAATGTCTACCCTCCCATGTGGCATGGGAATGTTTATATATCTTGTCAAATCATCCCATACCTCATGCTATTATGTTGAAACTATCCAAAATACCCTCCATCCTCTCATAGGTAGCTTGAGGATATAGTAGGTGCAATTAAGTGTCATTGTGGCCTCTCCCATAAGGAGATGGAATATGGAAGTCTCAGAGTGTGATCACTAAACAAGTATGACTAATTAAATAATAGGCATCTACCACCTCTAATAGACTCATTAAGTCCAAGATCTTTACTATTTCTACCATCCAAATACATTGTGTCTATAGGTAGTGTGAACATTTTTCACATGATGTAAATACCTCTACTCACACTTGAAACCATAGAAGGACTAACACCAAGTATATATATGTTCCTACCTATAAAATACCTACTCTACTAGACCTAGTTCATGCCCTAGACATTTTTCCCTTCTCTCCTAAAGGCTACACCACTTTTGGGTCCTATAAAATATGTATTTTTCCTTTTAGGGAAAAGTTGCCATTTTCTCAAATGTTGAAGTCATCATTTTGGCATTTTCTTCCCTTTTAGGTGAAATTTCCATTTTCATTTTTACAAAACTAACAAATTTTCATGATTTAGGTAAAATTACCAATTAAACATTTTTCATTATTTTTAGGCAATATCTCTATTTTATGAAACAATGACTTCATATGAATTTGTTGCTTTTATTTACAAAGCCATTGTTTTCCCTACTATGAAAATGAATACTTCACCCATTTGTGCCCCAAAAATATTCATACATATACCATAAATGAATGAAAAATCTTAATTGAGTGTACTTACTAGCTAACAGTTCTGTGTTAGTGACCTATGCTCTCTCACCCAATTTCTCACGTGCCTTCATGCTTATTCATTTGCCATTTTCTCGACAAGGTCAAAGATCCAAATTCTCTATAGGCTAGATTTAAAATTAAAACTTTTCACCCAATGGGATATAGCTTGGAAATTTAATTTTTCACCCTCTAAGGCTTAAGGTTTCTTTCTATTCATTTTAGGTACTCTTATAGTTGACTATGTGGTCCATTTTTCATGTCACTCAATTCTACACTATATTTTTTTATCAGGGTGTGTTATTGGGCCTTTTGGAGGCCCATCTAACAATACTATTTTTTGAAACTATATTGTGCTAGTTTGAATGTGTATCTTTGTACTAGCTATTTTTCTACAATTATGATGTTATTCCATTACAAATCATCATAAATACATTTACATGTTTATTGCATGACCTCCCTTTGCCAATTTTACCAAATGCAACAATTTATTTTTGACCCTACTTTATTGGGGTAAAATTGATTTTATCTCAACCCATTCACTCTACTATGGAAAATTACTATGCCACTGATTATAATTACCTTTGGTGAAATTAGAATTTTCAACCCCATTAACAATATACCATGTTATTTTTCCTATTTTCAAAGGCCCATTCAATGACACTATTTCCCACTCACTTCCTCAAGGGGGAATCTAGGGATTGCTAATTTCCCTTTGGGTTATTAGCCAAGGCATTAAGACTTTTTCATTATTTCACAAGATTTTATTGTGCCTATGTTTTGAAATGCCTACTAAAATAGGGAAAAAATTAGACACTCTATTTTGGCCACATTCATGTCTAAACTAGATATCAGATTAATTTCTATAAAATGATGTAAATTAAGACTAAAAATTACCTAAACATTCCAATTTAATCTAAACATTAGATATTAATACACATATCATGTCAAAGCATCCCTACTTGGGATATTATCTTATATTTAATAATAACCTCCCATAGATTCATCTCTAGTAAGGTTGTAACTAAGCAAACTGACACTTTCAACCCATTAAGTGGGGCATTTAATCTAATTCATGAAATTATAGAAAGACTATGAATAATTTATTAAGCAAGAAAATCAAATTAAATGCTTAGTTAAATATTACATGTTGAATTAGTGAAAATATAATTAATAAAAATTAAAATTCAACAAATGTTAAGGAAATGAGGTCATGACATCATCATACTCAAACTAAAAAATGGAAAAATATCAACATAAATTCCATAAAAATTATAAATATTGAGACATTCCTCCATAAATTCATAATTAATGAGCTTATTTATTCTATTTGGAATCCCAAGGTTAACCTAGGGTTAACCTAAACCTAACTACACCTAGGCTGGGGTTAGTCTGAAGCTTATAAATACAAGGCTTCACACTCACTTGTAAAAATATTTTCTATGTAATGTAATAATTATAAATTAATCCTACAGAAGCTTTAAACAAGATCAATTTACAATTCCATAGACAAAGTTTACAAATGGAAATGATGTTAGAGCACCATTGACAAAGAACCATTGATCACAAGTTGAGCTCAAGCCTAACCTCATGATAAAAAGCTCTCTAAAATAGTAAGGAAGGTACATGTGTTCATTTGCCTTCTAGTTGTAGTTGTTTTGATTTGTTATTTAGATCCCCATAGATCCTAGGTTTGGAAATATAAATTTGTTTGATTTTTTATTTATTTAGACTAACAAAGAGAAGTTAACTCTATTTTTCCTTAGATTCATTGGATACATATCTAATAATGGAATACAACCATTTAGATGGAATATAGTTATTCTAGAATCATTTTGAAAAAACATGTTCATGAAAAAATTATCATTTTCAGTATATAATTTTAATTCATTAAATTTTATATTTCATATGTTGTGGAGACATGAAAATTATCAAAGGCTATGGATCAAATATTTGATGACACATGATAAGAGGAGAGCCTCTCCTCATATTGAGGCTTCTGACACTGCTGGCTTAACACCTATGGCAACAAAAAAAATATATGTAGAGGAAATGAGGAGTAGGAGAGCTAGTTGTTGTGCAAGGGGTCTAGTTGTAAGCACAATCGATGTTGTATATCGATATGGCCCACATTGTATGACTATATGGAACATTTTGTATATTTAAATATTGTGGTCTAATTTTTTATTGATATATTTCCTATTTTTTATGTCATTATCACATACAACTTTGCATATACACACATATATTATTTGATAAATAAGTTTCCTTTACCTATGTGTATTTCCTATTTTGATGATTTAATGTTTACATATATTGTTGTTTAGTGATCATTATTACTTAATATGAGGCTAAAAAAATACACATTTTAATCCAAGTTAGGAACTTCATCATTTTGTATATTTTACATTTACATGTGATATTTACTATTTACTTGTTTCATTTACATTTCATCACATATCAAATTAATCTTTGCATATCAAATTCATCAGTGTCTCTAATATATGCATGGGTAGTATGAGTAAAAAATATTATATAAGGGAGGTATTTTATTATGTTAAATACATATTATATGATGGATTAATAATATTCATATATATGATCTATAAGGTCAATGTGTAATAAACATCTTATGTAGGATATAGTAGTTATTTGATAGGATGCTTCTAAATATAAAATTATTGAGACTAAAATTTCCAAGTGTTGAGATTATATTTTATTATCTAAACTATCTTCAAACTTTAAAACAATGTCTTACAACTTTTAATAGGTTCCTTGGTCCTTTATATGACTAATTTGACTCAATAAAAAATTCACTACCCTTCTTTCTCTTGTTATGACATAAAAATAACAAAAATAAGGCTTCTTTAGGCCTATTGACAAACCTATCCATAAGGTTTCCCTCTATTTATTCCTATTCAAAAACCTTAAATCATCAAAATCACTCAAATAACATATTTATAAACCAATTATAATTAATAAACACCTTACTTAACCTTCATACTCTTGAAATCAACAAAATTTAGGTTATCAGGGTCTATCAACTATGTTTAGACATGTCTATAGACCCTGAAACTAAATTTTTATTTTGGTAAAACATTCTCACAACTTTAAATCACCTCAAAAAACTATATAAATATTTTTATATGTCCCCTAGGAATTTCATATCATTTGGTTATTTATAACACAATATATAATGTTTTTTACATGCCTAAAACCTTAGGTAGGGTTTTACACATTTCCTAACCTAAGAACCTAATAAATAAGTAAATCACCTCCTATGGATTCTTAAGGGTTTATAATCATTTAAATACATTATTTATATCTATTATCTTTTATATTAACTTTTTTTAGTCATGAAATAGTTTTAAGCACTCAAAAATAAATTCTTATATACAATTACAAGAGGCTATATACACAAAATCATATTTTTTATTCATTTCATGATAAATATTTATAACACAATCTACTATAAACCATCATACTCATATAAATACCCAAATACTCTCATTATACACTCCACCATAGATCATTACCTTCATAAAAAAACCCCATAAAATTTCTTATGTTTCTCTCATTTACTTTCTTGAGCTCATCATTTTATGGTTTGAGCCTCATCTTTGGTCCCTGAGTGAGAAAATTGAGAAACAATTGGTCCCATGTTCTAGGATAATCATGATGAATAGATAAAATATTATAGATCTCATACTTGTATAGACAAGTCCTTGTATATCACCCTAGAATATTATTTCTAACTTGACATGAGTGACACATGACACTGAGTTTTCTCTCACAACAAAATCTCTCAAAATAGAATAAAAGTAGGTTATTGGGATATATATTATGCCAGGTTATCCCAATCATTGAACCATATATGTGGACTCATCCAAATGTACATTTTAATACTATAATTAATTAATGAGTCCTCTAAATAACCCTATGACGATTCTCTCTAGCTTGATCTGAGTGAGACACGATAATGGGTTTTCTTTTGTAGCCAAATCTCTTAGAATGAATTAAAATTTGGTTAGTGGGGGACATATCTTATGACTAATTATCCCAATCTATGAAAAATTTATGTGAAGACATCTACATTAGAATTTTAAGGTTATAACAAATATTACTAAGTCTCCTTTAGGCCATGATATTGAAAGTTATAGTTCCTTTAAGAGAATGTTCTTGTCCCTAATGTGCAAACTGATAAAACTCTAGTGCCATGTTACAAGATAACCATGAGGGATAGAGACAAGTCATAATATATTAAAATTTCAAAAATGAGTCCTCTAAGAAACCCTAGGAAGTTTTTCTCTAACTCGACATGGGTGAGGCACAACCATGAGTTTTCTCTCATAACCAAATCTCTCTTAAAAGATGAAAATTTGGTCAATGGGGGGTGTATATTGTGCCTCTTTAGCCCAATTGATGAACCATATACATATATATATATATATATATATATATATATATACATATATATATATATATACATATACATATATATATATATACATATACATATATATATATACATATATATATATATATACATATATATATATATACATATATATATATATATATATATATATATGTGGTAATTTTAAGGATATAATACCTATTATCCAATATTTTTTAGTCCTTGAGAGTGAAATTTGTAGTTGATTGGATTCATCCCTTAAGAAAATCTCTTCATCCCTGAGTATGCAAACTAAGCAAAATTTAATTATGCATTGTAGGATAATTATGAGGGATAGATATGAGCCATAAAATCTTAAAATTACATGTATGAGTCCTATAATCAACCCCAAGAGGATTCTCTCTAACTCAACATGGGTGATATATGACAATGAGTTTTCTTTCTCACCTAAATCTATCTTAAAGTTAAAACTTTTGCCAATGGAAGTCATATATTCTATCTTATTATCCCAATAAATGAACCATATTTGTGAACACATGTAGATGGGTATTTTAATACTATAATGGTTTTTATATAGTATCTATGAAACCATGAGACTAAAAGTTATATTTGACTAGACACATACATTAATAGAATCTCCTCACCCCTGAGTGTGAAAAGTAAGTGAACTTTGGTTTCACATTATAGAATAATTGTGAGGGCTAGAAATGAGTTGTTAGCTCCTAAATTTCAAATAATGAGTCCTATAAGAAACCGCATGAGTATTTTATTTAAATCAATATAAATGAGACACAATAATATGTTTTATCTAACATCTAAATATCTTAGAACATAACAAAATCTAGTCAATGGAGGGTATATATTATTCCTCGTTACCTTAATCAATGAACCCTCTTTATGGACATGTCTGAGTGGGATATTAAGGATAGAATGATGCTTTATTTTATTGGTTAAGCCCTAAGAATTTTTTTTATATTTGATCAGATGTATCCCTTAAGATAATTTCCTCATCCCAAAGTGAAAAAATTGAGCAAAATTTCATCACACATTGTAGGAGAACCAAGAGGGATAGAGATGAATCGTAAACTCTCACAATTGCATGGACAAGTCCTCTAAGAAACCCAAAGAGGATTATATCTCACTTGACATTGGAAAGACATGGAAATGAGTTTTATCTCACATATAAATATATTTTAAATAATGAAAAGTTAGTCAGTGGGTGGCATATCTTCCATCTTGTTATCCCAATCAATAAATCATCTTCGTAGACATGTCTGGATGAGCATTTTAAAGCTAGAGTGACCATTTTTATGTATCTATCAGTACTTTGGAAAAAAAATAGTTAACTAGATGTATCACTTAAAATAATATCATCATCCCAATGTGATAAAATTTAGTGAAATTCTATCGCACATTGAAGGAGAATTGTGAGGGCTAGAGATGGACTATCATCTCCTACACTTGCAAAAATGATTCTTCTAAGAAATACCTAGAGAATTATCTCTCATTCAAAATGGGTGAGACATGGAAATGAGTTTTATATCATACAAGATTTTCTATTAATTTCCAAAAAACTTTTTAATATGGGTCATATATTATGGTCCATTAGCCCAATTAATAAACTACCCTCATAAACCATAAACTAGTTTCATGATGGTTTTTAAAGATATTTACTCCATGTGTCTAAGAGTGCCATGCCAATAAAAATTTTAAATCAATAAAAATTTGACATGATAATATTTTAATACCTTTTTCAAGCACAAAATAGAGTAATTCCCTAGTTACAGGCTTATATGCATGTTCTTGGGGCTATCTAAGCAAGTATGTAGGGTTATGACCAAAAATAAGGCATTTTTATGATAGTCACAAGTTTGTAGGATAAAATAGCATAATTAAAACCTTATTAATATCTTAAATTTAGTTTCAAGACTTATTATAGGTTTACATGAAGTAAAATAACATTGATAATAGTTCCGCATCAGAGATAGAAGTTGTATAAGAACAATATCTAAAACATAATTTTTATAACTTATTGTAAAAATTAACCATAAATAAAGGTATCAACTTGTTTGTTTAATGAGAAAACACTAGTAGAATATTAATAACCTTTATAAGGCATAAATATTATATGTTTTGTGTGAAATATTCACTAAGGTGATAGACTATGAGCATAAGGGCTAAGACCAGTGTTTATGTCTTTTTTAATAAACAAACTTAGAAAAGAGTGTGAACCTGTAAATTGAGTTAGATAACCTTAAAAGGAATAAAAGAAGCCTACTAGTGTGTTTTTTTAAATTAGATGAGTAATGACTAGATCAAAGAGAGGAATGTATTATTTTTTCACTTCTCTTTGTTTCAAGAATATAATCTTCTTGACTCATGAAACCAACCATGTGAAGGTAGATTATATTTGGTGCCACTAACATACATTAAAATTATTAGTAAAAATTTAAATAATAAACAATTAATTATAGAATAATTTAAAATCAAAATACATTCAATCAAATAAGTTAACTATATTAATTTTAAATACAAGATAAATTTTTCATACTAACCTTACCATGTCAATCTAATGTAATTTTAGTATTAAATATATTTTCAAGTGTTTCAAGAATCACTTCATGCTTGGATTCATGAAAATTCCACAAAATTTTATTGTTAGAATTTCCATCATATTTGTTATTTTGAATATTTATACATAAACCATATTTGAATAATTAATCACCACCCTATGTGTTTCAAAGTCCTCATATAAAACTTGTTTTTTTTATGATAGTATCTACAAAGCCAAGTTCTTGTAATCACTGCAGATCTAGTGGGATAAACTAGGTCTTATCCATCCATGACATTTATGGTTATTTTTTTTACCTCTACACAATGACACAAGTAGTAGTCTATTCTCTAATCATTATCCTCAGGTGTAGTGGCTAAAAAAACATGCTATACATTTAAAGTACAATCAATTTGTAAGCACATATAGGAAAAAAAAAGATATCACTAACATAACAAAGGCTACATTTATATTAAAATTAAATTATAACTTGTTGTACAAGATCTAATATATTGTCAAATTAGACCAATGATGTAATTTCATAATTTTTCCATTAATGGAGTGAATGGATACTATATACAAGTGTTATGGGTCAAAAATACCATTCATTGATGTATTTTTTTGACTCACATTCATGATAATTAAATTCCATATATCCTGAACAAAAGAATCTTATATCCTTAGTATAAATAGTCTATGGACTCGATTTTAAGCTTTGAATAGAGTGGGAAATACTTGATTCATGTATTACAATACAATATTCATACATTTACTTGTATTTTTCCTCCATTAACCAAAATAATGTTTTCACAAGAGAATATGTATCTGATCCATGATAAAAAATTTCAATACACTAAGACACAATAATTACAACATTGATCAAATTAACATCGTACTTGTGATTTACCTTCTCTTTTTTAAGGGATATTTTTACACATGAAACTACACCATCATGTTCCCCTTTGCCATTCCCAGCCTCAAATAAGCTCCAAAAATGTTGAACCCCATTATTCTTATGCATTTTTCTTAATGAATAAACATTTGAGAATTCTTAAATTATCCAACACAATTGTATAACCAAATGTAGTGTGTATCAAACATGATTTATCTTGAATTCATATTCTTATAAAATATCTCAAAAAAAACTTGGATAAAATCTAGAGAATGTGATTTGTCATCACTCCTAAAAAATTAGTACTCCCTTAAAATATTTATGTCATACTGAATGTAATATGCATGAAAATTACAAATTGAATTTAATTACAATATTTGGATTGAAAATCACTCTATGGTTTTAGTGTGTAGTTCTCATCAAATTCCACAATTGAAAAAATGGTTCCACACAGGAATTTATCCTTGCATAGCTTGAATTGATTATCCAACCTTCTTAATTTGTGTGTGTGTCTGGTATATTGATAGATAATATTCTTATTGAATTCAAACATGAATAAAATATAGAAACTTTGGTCATAACCAACTCACATTTTGATAACTCTTTTCCATAATTTAACACATACTTTACAAATTTGTAATTCTTATATTCAACTAGTTTCTTTTAAAATTCTTGTAAATCTTATTCATTTATACAACTATTCAAATTTGACAAACCACCCAACTATGATATGTTCCATCTAGACATTATTTGGTAAAAAAAATGGTCCCTTAGGTTTTCGACTAAAAATACTTTAGATTATTTATCTTAATGTTTTATGTGGGGAAGCCACCATACATTATTGCATAATATCATCAGTATGTAAAGTACAACATATATGATGAAAATTATCAAAATTCATAGAAAATTCAACATGTACCATATAATAACATGTGATTTAGGCTTGGTTGATTTAACATTGAAAGGCTTTCACATCTTAAATGACCGCTGGCTAATTAATAAATGGCCATTATTTTTTTAATTATTTTTTTTATAAAATTATGTTTGGGTGATGTCCAAAAACTGTTTTGTATGTGGATCATAGTTTTTTGAACATTTTATTCTTTTAACATCATATTTTATATTAGATGACACCCTGTGTTCTTGTGATAATTTTTTTCAATCAAATGTCTTGTTATTTCAGCTATTACCTTATCTTTTTGTGGGAGTCTACCACTAAATGCCCAAAAATCCATGAATAAGGGGCCATCAAGCCTTCTTATTTTTTTTATGAAATCTATTATATTTTTTTATATTAAAGTTCAAGGATTCACTTGATTCATTAATAATTCAATTTTTATATGTTTGCTTACCAACTATACATTACATTATTACTCATTTTTCCACATTACTATCCTTTTTTGACTTCTATTGCCTATTGCCTTAAATGCATTAAATAGTTTTTTTACTATTTCATTATTTCATCCATATATATTGCTTGTTAATAAACTTAAATTATGATTCACATGGATATTTTTAATTAATTTAACAAATATTTGACATCATTTTATATGAATTTTATTCTCAAATTCATAGTCCCATACACAGTGAGCATGATTTAAACTGATATTTTTTGACATTTTATCTTCCATAGGTCCTATTATTTTCTCATGTATTTCAATCAAATACCTTGGTGTTCATCACATTATCCTTAGAGGTGTGGGAACAAGAGCTATATTTTATATTAAATTATGTGGTGTTACCACTTAAACCATACAAGGGATATTACATGGTTGGCTACTGATTTAACAATTTTGGGAATAATTGGGGTTTTAATTCCTATTTAGTTAGAAGTATGAGTAGTAAAATAAGTCAAAAATTATACCATTTTAAACCTACTATTTTTTTAATTTTGATAGTTATTTAGACTTTCTAAAAATAGCAAGTGAATAGAGAGAAATCAAACTTAGCTTTAAATTGTGTTGATTCAACTAAGACAAAGGCTATAATTCACTATGCAAGATTGAAACACTATCACAAACTGATATTTTAACTTCATTTTATGATTAGATAGGAGTGATAAATAAATAAAGTAGAGGCACCAATGCTATACTACACCTATGTCCTTGTCCTAGGGATCTAAGCTTTTTGGGTTTCATTCACTATGTCTATGTGACCTTATCTATAAAGTTTTAGTAGTTGTAGTTCTATATAGATCCCTGTAAAGAAAATTATTTATTTAAAACCTATATGTAATTATGAATTCACCACTTTTTATTAATATTGGGGTTAGTGTGTGTAATATGTACTGAACGTGCTTCACGCCCCATGTGTGGGCATGCTACCTACAAACCAATACTCTAAAGAGTGGATTAAGCCATATGTAGTTCTCATTTTGAAAGTGATTGGTGAAATTGTGATGTGAGAATGTAATAAAATGTTAAATTAGGTGTACTTGAGATGATTAGGGACTAGATTAAGGATTCAAATAAGCTATAAATAGTATTGGATGTCTATATGTAGAGAATAGGGAGATGTGCTTGAGCAGTCTTGCTTGTATTCTCGTTTGCTTTATGATATTGTAAAACCCTTCCCAAATGATATTTGAATGGGGTTTTATAGGGATCTATTAGTCATGGATTTAATTTTCTCACATTAGGCTAACAAGGATAAAGATTAGAAACTAGAAGGAATTGACCATTGGGACTAGAAATGAGCTTGGACAATAGTACCAAAAGTGGATAAGAGTGGAATTGGCACTATTGTCCTAGTTTGATGCTATTATCTTAGGGATATAAGACCTAGGGGGATGGATTGGTCATGAAAATGTGGTCTTAGCTCAATTAATATTAGGTTTAAAAGGCTATAGAAGATTGGGAATTAGAGAAACAAAGCCTATGAGGGTCATAAGAGAAAGAAAGAAGGACCTATGGTTTGGGTGTCATTATCCATGATCAAGTTACCAATTTTGGTAGTTTATATGACTAAATTTTCCCCCTCTTTATTATAGTGATGTAACAAAGCAAAATACTAGGATAAAGGAAAAATAAAAAGTGTATGTGAACTTACCTACAAGGGTTAAGCCCATGAAGATATCTGATGCTAAGTTTGCATAGATAGAACACACTATGAAGTGTAAATTTGTAAGAGAAAATAATGAATAGATTAATTCTTATTAGATACATTATATCTAAAATATAAATGTATAAAATCTAGGTAAGAGAGAGAGGAAGAGAAAGGAATGAATACACCTCACTGGGTATATGAACCAATACAAAACCTATTGTGCTTTTGAGTGTTGTTGGATGTGTTGGGTGATGTTATATGTGTGCTAAAATAGGAGTAATATCATGACTAGAGATGAGTGATCAATTCCATAGAGGTGTTTCAAGAATGCAAAGGATGGCCCTTTGGTTCCATTATCACTCGCTAAGTGAAGCTAGGTGGTCATGTGTGTCTAATCTCTCTGAATAGGTGGTTCAAGAAGATAAATACTAGATAGACCTTTGGATCTATTATTGCACCATGAAATGAAGATATGAAATGATACTGGTATAAAATATGTGTCATATGAGATTGCTTCAAAATCCCATAAATGTATTATGATTTGATAATGTTTGCATGGATATCTAAATCTATACTAGAAACTAGGCCACTCTTGGCCACTCTGAAAGATGGATATTAGGTTTATATGAAAGCCACTCTAAAACTAGGAATCTATATTATGTGGAAACCACTTGAGAACTAAATAACTCAAAATTTAGTCTTGTATGAAACCTAAACCAAAATTATTCCAACCACTTGTCGATAGAGTAAGGTATGCAATTGTTGAGAATGTTTGGATAATGTCGAATTGGGGAAGAAAAAAAAATGTGCCATGCACATTACCCCCAATCATTGATGTTTAAAACATGGATTTTGATCTAAAAGTTATACCAACTACTGTATCTAAAATTGGAAGTGATATCCATCATGCCATGCATGATGTTCCCTATATCTAGATTCTCTAAGAAAAATGTGTATTAGAACTGTTAATTCTAAACTAGTCTGGATATATAAATCTATAGCTGAACCTACATTTATACTTCTAGAAATTCTAGTTTTTATGTTATTTAGATAGGATCACTAGAAATAGATAGTAGTGCCACCAACTCTATAACCTAGTCTTGGTGTTGTTGTCCCAAGACAAATATGATGACTATTCTAGATTCTTGACTCTCTACCTGGTCTATTATAATTGGTTTGATGTCTGGTTGTTGTTTTGAGTGTTCTAAAATTGTATTTTTTAGTTGAAATGATATCTGATCTCTATGATGAAACCTATGCTTATTACCCCCTATTGTGAGGGTAGGAATGGAGACCCTATACTGACTACCCTCAGAAAAAATATCTCTATAATTTTTTTATGATATGAAATGTATGATATAACAATCATACTTGATAAGATATTTTAAGATATAGCATGGTTTTTATTCAAATATTATTAGATCAAGGGTATGCCTAGATAGATATAACAATGTAATATCATGTGTAATGTATTGAACTAGAATTTAAATTCTAGTTAGTTTTTAGTTGTCATGGAGGGATGGAGCATGATGTCTATCATGGCATCCAAGAAATAAGATAATACATCATTTGGATCATGGTATTCTAAAAAATCAAAACCAATAAAACAATAAGAACACAAGGCAAGAAGCAAGAAGCATACAAGAGTGGCTAAGGGGCCAAGCAAATAAGGGGCATGGTCACATGTCACTCAAATTGGAAAACAAGCATACAAGGCATGTTCAATTGGCATATATACATACAATTCAAACAAGAAAGTTGGCATGAAATCCATAATCACATAGAATAGCATATGCAAAGGACATTGGCAAATGTCTAAAGGTACATACATGAATAAAAGGAAAAGGACATTGGTAAATGTCCTAAGGCACACACAAGAGACACGCAAGAATTAGGAATGAAAACACATCAAGATACTCTAAGAAATAATATAAAGCATGTAAAGACTAGAAAATACAAGCACATGTAACTTAATCAAAAAAAGAGTGAAATCATGCAAGACATGTTATTAGAAGATTAGGTATATGCAAAGAAATACATAAGTGCTAAATATTAGTGAGTGTTGATAGAGTAATCTATATAAGTTAGTAAATAATGTACATCATCATGATAACTAGAGTGTGTGGTTTAGGAATGACATAAATTGGATGGTGTAGTCATATAGAAGATGTCCCTTATGGCTATGCATATTTATGTATGTCTTGATGTAAAATTAGGATGCCCCCTCAATGGGTAGAGTGAAGCAATCAAAGAGTTGGATGTCATTGCACACACTCAAAGGAAGATCAAGTGAAGTATGGTAATGTAGATAAATTGACAAACAATAATTATAGAACAAAAAATATAAGTCTATCATATTAGTAGAAATGCAAAGCATGGATAATGCATACAATAAAAATATTTTTGATGTTTTTGAACATTATTTGTATTTTTAAATATCTCAATGTTTTTGAATATTTAAAATTTTTGAGCTATGTACAATCAAGCTTAATAAACTATGTATATGTAAGTAGGGAAAGGATGATACTAACCAATGAGTCTCATGGGAGACTCCCTATCATGGTGTAATGTATCATGGAGAGTAATCATGCATGATTAGGAAGCATGAAGGAGATACTGAGATTATGGCTCTAAAATTTGTATATTCTAAAAATTATTTGAAGTTTCTAAAGTGGGAATTACCTTTGCAGTCCCCCTATAGCTTTGAGAAGTGGATGTAACTATAGGGCTCCTAGAGACCCATCTGGTAGTAGGCGAAGCTCTCTAAATATGTGCTCTACATGTAGATGCATGAGATATCAATGATAGTGTTCTAGGTGTGATTATTGTATCTTGAAGATATCTAGAATATTGAAGTTTTGGAGGTGTTTTAACTCTCTATGGTGGTGATGGATGTCTTAATTATGTCTAAATCAAAACTTGAGGAAGAACCAAAACTAGTGGAAAAAATATAACTAGAAGTTGAACTAGAACTAGTGATTGTACTATAGAATATGGATATGAAGTGGGGAGTGGTAACTCATATAGAACTCCACCAACTATACTAACCTAAGTATCATGAAAAAATTTCATGTAACTTTAGAAGGTACTTATTGATGTTCTTAAATCCATGGTTTACCAAGTAACATATCAAATAATCTTACACTAGGAACAAGTGAATGGTTTGGTCATGTGTGCTAGACTAACATGTAGAGGAAGTATAGTCTCACCCAATGAAATCTATATATTCCCACTAAATACATTGATAAATATGCCTATTAGTGTAATATCCTACTCTGAATATCCCAAATGTTGTAATAATGTCATAATGAGCATATTCACACTAGATCCATTATCTATGAGAAAATTATGAATAGGATGATTATGAATGTGAGCTCTAATAAAGAGTGAATGATAGTTTGTACCATCCTTAATGATATCCTATTCTAAGAAAGAGATGGAAGGTCTCATGGGAACTCCATAATTATATACACCAATTATGTTTCTCAAAGGATGTAACTCAATTGAAGGTGTCTTGTATGTATTTGGTGGGGGATGTGAATGATATGCATGATGAACCCCTAATCTATCTTTGATATCTTATTTGGAATAATATGCAAAAGGATCTAAAAGTATATTCAATGCTTTATCCTATGTTTGATTTGCTTGAGGAGGCTCAATTGAAGTGCCAAGATTAATATGATTGCCATATATTAAATCCTATATCTTATTTCTCAAACTAATGCATCTATTTATTGTATGGCTTGGTGCCCTGTGAAACTCAAAAAATAGATGTTGATCATATCCCTATGGAAGAGGCTTGGTTGGGTCAAATTTCTAAATAGGAGGGAGAGATATGATGTTACCATCCAATAACTACTATGAAACTCTAGTTGGAAAAATTGATAGATTGGTAAAGGTTCATCAAAGAGGTGATGATAAAATCACTCATTGAGGGGGTTCAAAAGTCATATTAACTTTAGGTTGATTCTAAATATTTTTATCATTGACCTTTACTTTATATGGGACTTTATTTTTACTCTTGTTTATTGTGTTTGAGATACTTGTGTCCTTGAGTTTGCCCATTGAAATTAACTTGGCTTCTCTTTCCTTTAGTATGTGACATAATTTAGTGAAGGAAGAGAATCTTATGAGAATAATGTATTCATGCAAAGATGTTAAAATAATATATTTGAAGAGATCTTGTAACTCTTGATCTACCATAGGGCTAGTCCTATTATCTAAGATAGTCTTATATCGAAGAACATAATCTATGAGATGATTATTTAACCTTTGTTTCTATTGTACAAATTGAACATATGAAACCTTGTCACTGATGTTGACACTAAAATGGAATAGGAACATGTTGGCTAAAGGATTGAATGCATTGACTGACTGATTTAGTATACTTATAAACTATTGTAAAGCATAATCCTTTAGGCTCCATGGAAAGAACTTGGTAAGTATCAATTCATTTGGTACATAGTCCAAGAATGCTACAAAATATCTCAAATGTGTCTGCAGATCACCCTTTACATCATAAAGATTAAGCTTGGGTTGAACAAAACCTTGTGGTAAGGGTGTGGAAGTGATACAACATGCTAATGTTGTATGCAGTAGAGTAAAAGAGTCCAAAGCCTATGTAGGTCTAGAGGCACCTTGCTCAAGATGTAGCACCTTATATTGAAGATATTTTATCTCTTACATAAGGGATACCATATTAGGAGACAAAGATGTATTACTTGTGTTTGGTGGTATAGAGGTAGGTTGGGTTACTATAGGGGGTTGTTGAGACATAGTTCCCCCATAGTGTCATTTATAACTAGATATTATTTAGGAATAGAAAACTGACCTTATTTAACCTTTTTGATTTCTATGAGATATTATAATATAAGAGTATTATCTTGAGGCTATTCCAATTTTTTTTTTATGAATCTTTGGAGAATCAAATCTTTGTTGAGTATAACTTCATTATTAATAATAGGTGGAAGTGGATTAGTAGTCCAATGTAGTGGAGCTTGAGCATCAGTGTGTAAATCATCATTGGTATTCCCATATTTTTTATAGTTTGAATCATTCTCATTAAAATTGGTATAATTTGGATGTGTTGAATCTATAGCTAGAGTATAAACTAGTTATTTATCCATGGTATATGGTTAAGTTATAAGAATTTGAGTAAATTCAGGAGGATTATCACTAAGTATTTTACTTCATTTTAAAGGAAGAGATGTAAGGAACTTAGGTGGCATAAGGAAAACAACTTGGATAATATTAAAAAAAAAATTAAATGGATATAGTCTAAATAGGGAACTAGAATATGTATAAAAATGATATGAAGCTCACAAAAATGTAAGGTGATACCTCAAGAAGTAATGGGATCTAGTATATTAAACTAGGGTTTTGAAAATGATATTTATTTTGAGATTTATTATGAAATTTTGAAATTTAAAGTGAATTTATAAGTTAGATATGCACGTAAAAAATCAGAAATTTATTGGAAAATTTCTGATTTAATAGGACCTAGTATGTGTAACTAGGGTTTTGAAAAATAAATATTTTTAAAAATTACCATTGAATTGTAAAATTTTAATGGACTTTTTACTTTCAATATGTAACTAAAATTTCAAAAAATTATTGGAAAATGCTTGAGTGAATAGGACCTAGTATGTGTGACTAGGGTTTTGAGTTTTTTTTTTTTTTTTTAATTACTATTGAATTCTGAATAGTTTTCTGATTTTAATATGCTAGTAAAAAACCAAAAAATTGTTAAAAATTTATTGGCAAAGTATTGGGACCTAATATGGGCAAATAGGGTTTTAAAGAAAATTATTTTAAAATTTACTACTAAATTATAAAATTTGAAATGGATTTCTGATTTAAATATTCAAGTAAAAATTTAGAATTTTATAGGAAAACTTAGTAGGAATTTTACCCTAAGGTTTATAGGATTTTTATGTGTAAATGAAGCAAGTCACGTTCACCAAATGATTTAATAATTTTGGTAATAATTAGGTTTTATTCCTATTTTTTTAAAAGTTTAAATAGTAAAATTAGTCAATAATTATTCTATAATTAACCTACTAATTTGTTGATTTTGATTTTTGTTTGGACTTTCTAAAAATAGCAAGTGAATAGAGAGAAATAGAACTTAGTTTGAAACTATGTTGATCCAACTAAGATAGAGGCTAGTATTTACTATGTAGGACTAAGACACTATCACAAACTAAGATCTAAAAGTCATTTTGTGATTGGATAGGAGCACTAGAACTAGATAGTAGTGGCATGAGTGTTATATTTTACCTCTACCACTATTATCCTGAGCATGTAAGCTTTCTATGTTTTATTCTTTATGTTTGTGTGACTCTATCTACAAATTTTTGATAGTTGGATGTCTATATAGCTCCCTGTAGAGAAAATTATTTCTTGAAACCCTATCTTCTATTTTGATTTGACCAATTTTGAGAAAGAGGGGGAGTTAGTGTGTGTAAGATGCACTAGATGTGCTTCACACCCCATATGTGGGAATGATACCTACATACCAATACTCTAAAGAGGGATAAAGACATATGTAGTTCTCCCTTTGAAAGTGCTTAGTGTAATTGTGAAATGAGAATGCAAGGAAATGTTAAACTAGGTGTACTTGAGATGATTGGGGACTGGTGTAAGGATTTGAATAATCTAGAAATATTATTTGATGTATATATGTAGAGAATATGGAAATGTGATAGAGTAGTCTTGCTTGTATTCTTTCTTGATTTATGATATTTGCTAACCCTTTGCAAATTATCTTTGAATGGACTTCTATAGGGATTCATTGGTCATGGATTGAATTTCCTTGCATTAGGCTGATAAATATAAGGATGGGAAATGGAAAATAATTAGCCATTGGGGTTAGAAATGAGGTTGGACAATAGTGGTAAAAGTAGACAGGAGTGGCATTAACATTATTTTCCTAGTGTGGTGTTATTATCCTAGGGAGATGAGACCTAAGGGGATGGATTGGTCATGAAAAGAGGGTTATATAATAGCTAGGATTAGGTATATAAGGCTATGGATGACTTGGAATTAGTGAAAACAAGTCTATGAGGGTCTTAAGAGTAATAAAGAGGGACTTATGGGTTGGGTGTCATTAGCCATACTCAAGTTACCAATTTTAGCATTTTATATGACTATAGCTAGGTACATTAAACCCTAATGGTGAAGTGAATTTATATTCATTAGGGGAGATATGAATTAGTGTCATTAATTGATGTTGATCATAATCATGCTCAAAAACTTAATTATGGAAGGATGTTTCATTATATTGTATTTATCCATATGTTTCATCACTCATTACAAATTCATTACTTACATGTTCTATATTATGAACTTCATCAATCAACAAGGATTGATTAAGTTCTTTTATCTCATTTAAAGACATATCTAAATTAAATTCCATGGAATTTGGTATGTTATTTTTATTTGAAATATTACCTGGTGTGAATAAAGTACCTTCACCTTACCTAGAAAATCTTACGAATGCTCTCCTATCTACTTGTATTTTTATTTATTTTTATCTCCTCTTCAATTTCCTCAATTGTTAGATCTTTAATTGGTATTTTATGATGACTTCCTAACCCCATTATTTATATTTATTGAAATAATTAAATTGTATAATAAAATTTGAATAATTCATAGTGATTGAGACTAAGTGAATGTAGAATTTACATAATCAATGTAGTAAAAAGCATTTTGATGTTTGCAAAAATCAAAATGAATAAAAAAAATTAATGGGAATGAAGACAAGTTTGTGAATCAAAAAGGACATGTGTGCTTTGAAAAATCACTCATTCCCTTTGTGATTCATAAATCTAATAGTCAGACCATTTATTGTGAAAATGATAGGTCCTAAAATGGATTACACCCTTTTCAAAAGGAATAATACCTTTACCTTTTTAAAAGGAAATACACCCTTTTTAGTTTTACAAATAATTATTTTGACCTTTTCCTTCCAAATTTGGTTCAATTTTAGGCCTAGGGGGATGAACCAACTCCAAACCTGATCACAAACCATCACATTTGATTTTTTGAAAAATTATGTGTCTTTTTCACCTTTTGAAAACCAACTGATCACTTAGATTTTATTATTTAAAAAAAATAGATGGATTTTTAGAGTGGAAAACATAATTTTTAAATATAAATATTTTTTCAATGTTTTAGATTAGGGTAAAAATAGGTTTTGAAGGGACCCCAAAACCCAAAAACAAAGATAGAAAGATGAAGCATTTACGACCACAGGCAAAACCTAAAACCTACTTCAAAGAAGTATCATAATCAGGTTTTATATGGACTTGAAACCACCAAAAAGACCACAAGTCAAAACCTAGGTTTTACATAGACCTGGCTACTCCATAGTCAAAAGATTACAAAAAACTAGGAAACAAGACCAGATAACACAACCATCTAAAAGAAACAGGCTATTCTTCCAGTTCCAAAATCATCTTCATTGCTTCCTTGCCTTTCACAGCAGTGTCCTGAATGGCAGTAGCCACTGACATGGCTCCCTCTTGCATTTCTTTCTTTCTTGAGCTCTATCTAGTCCTCTTGCTAGGCCCCTCCATGGATTTGATTTCCTCATTAGCTCTTTTTCCAATATTAGCAACTGTAGCACATATGTTAAATGTAACCTCCTCCATCTTCATTCTACTTTCATTGATGAGTTCCCTTAGGTTGTTCTCATAGTCTTTGAGTTTTATGGGTATGTCTCTCATCTATTTTTTCATGTTATTGATTTTGTTCCAAACTGCCTTCTAGTTATCTTCCATTATTTCCATTTTCCTTTTGAGTTCCATTATCTCCTTATACATCCATGAATCAAGTTGGAGGATAGCATCTGCTTTGCAATTAACCCATCTCATTGGTGTGTGCCTTCCATCATTCTGCCTTTTATCACTCCACTCTTCTGTGTTCTTATTAGGACTATTTCCACCTTCTTCAATGTGATCCTCTCTTCCCCTTCGATTCTACTCCTTAGTTTCAGATTGAGCTCTCAAATCCATTTCTTGGTTGTCAGCCTGAACTGTATTTTCCCTCTTCATTTATCGAAATAGGGTCCTCAATAGGATCATCCAGGACTTTATCATCCTCAAACACTTGCTGGTTTTCCTCAGAGTCATGTTCACTATTTTCAGTCTTCTCCTCTATGTTGACTCCTTCTTTCTCATTCTTCTCTTGAGCTTCTTCTTCCTCACTGGAACTTGATTTCCTACTTTCTGTTCCTCCCTCTTCCTCCAAACTCTCCTCCCCAGAATTATCAGTACTCTCCCACTCTGTATCCTCATCAACATTCTGATTCTTGACACTGGGGGGCTTGATTTTATCTTTTTCTTTCCCTTTTACAGTTTCACTCTTGTTACTCCATGAATCCTTGTTTTTCCCCAAATAAGGGTTTGTAACAATGGCCTTATTCTTGTAATAGCCTTCAATTATCAGAATTAATCCTTCATGCAAAATAGGATGCGTTTCCTTCTTCATGTGAGTGAATAAACTTTGGATCAAAGAGAAATGCAGATAAAAGGGAAAGGAAATTCTTACTTTGTGTCTAAAATGATTTAGGAATACAAAGTGAAATTTGTGGACTCTCTTGCTTCTTCCATCAAGTATGAAATACTCCTAAATACAACATAAGACATCCATCCAAATGCCCTTAATATTCTCTAGTTCAAATAAATCCCCATTCTTTTCCAGCTGCTGCTCCTCAACGTCCATCTTAGGGAATTTGCAAAAGGCTTCATTTGAAATGCTAGTCTGCTTGGAGAATTTTATTCCTTCCGTAGGTAGCCCCATGACCTCTGCTATAAATTCCTTTGTTAGATTCACTATGATGCCATGCAGAGTGACCCTATCATCAATCCAATTTTTGAAAAAAATCATTATAATATGAGGTTTTGAACCATGGAGCCTTTCCATGTAGTTCACAACCTTCCCTCTCTGCAGGATCTTCCAAACATCTTGTTTTGCTTTCCACTCTTCACAATTTTTGGGTTCCTGCTTCCTTGGTTCTCCTTTCCTTAAGTGAGCCATGCAGATTTCCTTTGATACCCAATCACTGTAAGCTAAACAATGATCCCACCTATTACCAATTTGGTACAAAGCTCACCTTTTTTTATGCATGTTCACGATCCACTTCACGTTCTCGAGAACATTTCTTTTTAATGATTGTAAGCCTTTCTCCACAAAGCCACTCCTCCAAATCATTAGTTTTCTATTCCAAGCTAATATTTCCCTCCTTTGCATGAATTGCATCATGATGAATGAGTGCTCTAAGATCCACATTCTTATTTAATGTTTCCTTCCACCTCACCTTGTGCCCTGTTCGGACTACATGATTTGTTATCCAGTTAGCAACTCCGTTAGCTTCACGGTAGGTGTGGGTAATAGTTACTTTCTCAAATTTTTTGATTAAAGTTTTCATCTCCATCACCATAGCCTCTATAGTCCATGACAAAGAATTTTTTTTGTTTAGAATATTTATGATATTCAAGGAGTCCCCTTCCACCCATAATTTAGAATATCCCGAATCCACAGCTAGTTTGATGGTTTGAAGGGCAGCAGAAGCTTCAACAATATGACAATTTGACTTTCCAATGGGGATAGCAACAACATCAATTACATTTCCCATATGGTTTCTCAAGACTCCTCCGCATCCTGCATTCCCTGGATTCCCTTTAGCAGCTCCAAATTTTCCTTTAATCCACCCTTGAGTGGGGACATTCCAAGTCACACCTAGTCTAGGATTTTTAGGTTTACCATTAGAATTTTCTATTCTTAAGGGATTATCCACTTGAAAGGTTGAATTTGGATTCCTTTGTGATGATAAATTATTCTTAATAGCTCTAATGATGTTTTGCCCCACCACCCATCCAGGAATTTCTTTACTTCTAAAAATTTGGTTATTTCTTTCCTTCCATATTCCCCACCAAATATGGGGAAGAGTTAGTTTCCATAAAAATATAACTTCAAGATTCTTGGAAGGACAATACCAACTTTTAAAAGATAGTTCCACATTTTTGTGGTGAATCCAAGCAACACCCCACATATTGAGGATTTCTTTCCAAACTTGTTGCGTAAAAGAACAGTTCACAAACAAGTGATCTCTATCTTAAAAGCCCTTCTTACAAAGAATACACATGTTCAAAACATATATTCCTCTTTTCTGTAAATTGTCTAGAGTCAAGATTTTATTTTGGAGGAGGGTCCAGAAGAAGATTTTTATTTTAGGGATGAACCCCTTTATCCAGGTATACATCCATAAAGGTTTGTTGCCATTTCCATTTGAAGTAAAAACGGAAGAAACTTTAAATTGTCCACTAGGTTCATCATGCCAAACAATCTTATCTTCAAGATTAGGGTAGAGAAATATAGCATTTAGGGATAGCTGTATATTCTTGAAATCTTGATCAAGATCAGTAAGGTTCACCCAAGAATTGTTCTACCAGTATTGGTTAACCATTATTCCAAATCTTTGCTTACATCGGTCTATTACTTCTTTATCTTGGATTTCATCTATCAAAGGTTTTCCTTTTAACCAAACATCCTCCCAAAATTTCACCTTTTTTCCATTGCCTACTTTCCAAGAGCTTCCTTCTTCTAAAACTTGTTTAGTACCTTGAACTACCCCCCATATGGAAGATGGACGGGAAACGTCAGGGTAAGAAAAGAAATCAGAGAGGGATTTTGCCTTGAATAAATACTTATGCTTCCATATATTTCTCCATTATTTGTTTTCCTAATAAACCCTCCATCCCTGCTTGGCTAAGAGAGCTGTGTTCATACTTCTAATTTTCCTTATTCCTAGTCCTCCTTCCCTGATAGGTTTACAAATGTTATCCCAAGAAATTAAAGGCATTCTCCTTTTCTCCTCAGTACCTGTCCAAAGAAAGTTTCTCTGAATTTTTTCAATAGCTTCTACAAATTTGGTGGGAATTCTAAAAAGACTTAAAGCATAAGTGGGTATGCTTTGAAGACTTACTTTGAGGAGGGTAAGCTTTCCTGCCTGACTTAGAAAATTTCCTTTCCATCCTGCAAGTTTCTTGCTAAATTTGTTAATAAGTTCTTCCCAAAAAGCTTCAGGAACTTTCATCCCAAGAGGGAGACCCAGGTAAGAGGAGGGGAGAGATCCTATGGAGCATTCAAGGATTTTAGCTATTTTATTATGTCTATGACTTGGGGTGTTAGTGAAGAACACTGCACTTTGTTCCAGTTAATCAATTGTCTTGAGGTAGCTAAATATAAATTTATAGCTTGCTTCAAAGTTCTTACTTCTGTGACTTCAGATTGCCCCATGAAGATAGTATCATCAACAAATTGTCCATGGGAGCATATTAAAGGATGAGAAGAGGGTTTCAGACCCTTAAATAAACCTTTATGGACTAGGTCCCCTATATATCTTCCCATACTGTTAGCCATAATTACAAACAAAATAGGGGATATAGGATCCCCTTGTCTCAATCCCCTTGATGGTTTAAAGAAGCGGGAAGGACTCCCATTTACCAGGACTGCAATTGAGGTAATAGATATCGACTGCTTAATAATATCAACCAATATTTGTTCAAAGCCAAAGGCAATAAGACTATTTAAAAGGAATAACCAGTCCACCCTGTCATATGCTTTAGCAATATCAACTTTCATTATGAACCCCTCATTGTTAGAGCTGAACAACGAATGAATATTCTCATGATCAGTAATTATAGAATTGAGGATTTGTCTACCTAGGATGAATCCATTCTTCTAGTCAGCAATAATCGAAGGGATCACTTGAATTAGTCTAGATGTAAGAACTTTGGATATAATCTTGTAGAAAGAATTGCATAAACTAATCGGTCTAAACTGATCAGGGGAGTCAGCTCTGATCTTTTTTGGAATCAGACACAGAAAAGTGGAATTAACTTCCTTAAGCATTTGTTTGGCTCCAAATAATTCCTTCACCGCATTACTTACATCTTTGCCAACAAGTTTCCATAGCTTTTGAAAAAAGAACATGGGAAATCCATCTGGTCTAGGTGCTTTTTCAATGTTAACTATTATACATAGTTATTAATTAATTTCTACACAACATATCTCATTATGGACTATATACATATCATACAAATACCTTTATAAACTTTTGAATATTAATCAAACATTTATAAAACTTACATCTCAACAATCTACACATTGTCAACTATTATTTAAAAAATGTTTTTCATGAAGTTAATGCCAAAAATTTGTGTTCGTACATTTGTAGTTTTAATTTTCCATCTATCTTGAATTGTAAAATTATATATATATATATATATATATATAATAATATTAATAAAATATATTCTCAATAGTATTCAACATTTCACCTATCCATATATGAATTTTCATATAACAATCCATTTGTTTACTCAAAAAAATGTGTTTTTACACATGCAATCTCATTATTTTATTCTATATATATATATATATATATATACACACACATACATACATAAATACATACATAAATACATACATACACACACACACACATATACATACATATATATATACATACATATATATATAGAATAAAATTAATAAAAAATATTCTCAACAGTATTCAACATTTCACCTATCCATATATGAATTTTCATATAACAATCCATTTGTTTACTCAAAAAAATGTGTTTTTACACATGCAATCTCATTATCTCTTCATAAAAAATAACCAACTCATTGTCATAAATGCATCTATTTCACACACTACGCTAGGTATTAAAAAAAATTACATAATTAGAAACTACATTTAAAATTTCACAATTCATGTTGTTATGTCATTGTCAAATTATTTTTTGAAGTGTCTCTAACAATATCTCCAAGTTCAATTATTATTATTTAAAGAAAAAAGTGTAGCTTTAAGCCCCCCTTTTTATCCCCCATTATCCTGAATCTATCCTAGGCTGATCTTCAGGATATGTTTCTTTTGAAAATTAGATGAATTGTTGTCATTGGAAATGTTTTAGGGAAAAGGGACACTTGTGTCAACATTAGTGTTTGTTTGGGCCACAAGTGTCTAGGAAGCTAGAAAATAGGTACAGGTCCAAAATTTGTAGTTAAGGATAACAATTATGTTTAGATATTTTTCCATGGTATATAATTCTTAACCATGATAATTAAAATGGTTGGACTAAGAGATAATAAATTTAGGAATAAATAAATGGTTATTGTGAGACTTTAGATAATGGGTGGGTCTATAGCTAAAATTTATAACCATTATGGATATTTTCGAAGTGTAAAAGACCTAGATACTACATGAATACAATTTTATTATCTACATGTATAAACTTCTTGAAAGATTATAGGCATTGGTCTAATGAAATCATATAAAAATAAATTTTAAAGGAATGTAGATGTAGTCAAATTGATTATGTTTTTTATAATGTTTTTTATAAATCATTTTATGATTTAAATCATTATGCTCAATTTAATTAGTTGAGTTAAAGTAACATGTTTATATTTTTTTATTTAATCCATGAAATATTCAATTTCGATTGACCTCATTTTTAATTTTTTATGGCCTTTTCATGTGATGACGAAGGAAAAATTGATGGAAAATATATTTATAATGAAACTTCCTTCTTGGATGTTTTGGGTTGGATTTTTCGTGGGGAAATGAAAGGAAAGAGTGGAAGTTTTTTGGAGAATGTTTTGTGGCTTTATTTTTATGGGAGAATCCAAAGAGAAAAATATTAAGGGTTATTTTGACCTCTATATCTAGGTAAGATATTGACTCTTATTCTCATTATTATTTTTTCTTTAATTAGTCCTTTATAAAATCTAGGTTGAGACTTCCTTTATATGAACATGGGACTAGTTTTTTCATGCTTGAATTAATATCAAGTTAGATAGCCATGTTGTAGTTCAAGTATACATTTTTATTTTGATGTGTGTATTAAAAATGAGTAATTTTATTTATAGATCTATTCTTGGGTGAATGATACCTTGGATGCCTTTGTTGATAATAAATCTCAATTCATGTTTTTTATTATTGAAAACCATGATTTTGGTTATATTTATTTTATTTGATAAAATTATTTCAAAACATAGGTATACATCCCTATTCTAATTCAATAATATGGGCATATAGGTGTATATGCATTTGGGTATGCAAAAGACATATTAATGTAATCAATCCCATCATGGATTTATTCATTGATATGTATTTATTTTTTGTGTTATGATTTAATCTTGTTTGTGATTGTTTTGTTTATGATAATTTTTTCATATATCTCAGCAAGAGTAATTAAATTATATTTATAATGATTATTGGATGTAATAGTATGAATTTAATTTCCTTTCTTACTATAAATTATTGATTTAAATATATGAGAAATATTATAGCTACCAAATGATGCACTCAAATTTAAAAATATTTATACAAAATTATTTAATTTTAGATATGAAAAGATGTGAAGTGTTAGTTATGTAGGGAAAGACATGAAATACTTCATGGATAATTATAGGAGTAGCATTACACATAATTTTGAACAAAACACCACATCATTTTGAAAAAAATAAGACTTCAACCATCAATATACTAATGAGTTTTAGTCCATTTTATTTTATACACTTTTGATTTGATTAGAATATAATAAGTTAGTCTTACACATGGTAGATGAACATAAATTATATTAATACATTTTCACCTCTTAAAATATAGTTGAGTGAGTCAAGTGAGGATTTTATTTATAAAACCTTATGACATACATCTAAGTTTTTGGTGTGGATTATTTCTATTTTAAATAATGAAAATGTGATTCACGTGACCCAAAAAAATAGTAAAAATCATTTATGCATGAACTTTAATGCCTAGATCTCAAACTTCACTATATTGGAGGACTAGGTGTAGGATTTAGTGTGGGGTGGTATTACCCAGAAAGATTTTCAAACAAAATTAATAAGTTGTGCCATTCATAGGTCTTGCCTAAGATCACAAGATAACTCATGCATAAAAGAGAGATAGGAAAACATGTGCATATAAGGATAATAACATGTGCATGATGCTTATAGAATGGATATATCACATAGAAGGAGTTGATGTGTACAAAAATCTAGAGATACAGATGAAGTGACATATTTAAATCCTAAGGAGATAAAATGAAAAAAAGTTAGTTAGATAGTTGGATGGAATGACACCTATAAGTGATTATATTGAATGATAATTTAGACCAATAGATGTAAAAGGTAAATATAATTTGATAAATTTTAGAGTTGAGGGGCTCAAAGAATGACTCTACCTCAAAATGATATAAGTGGAAAAGTTTTAGGCATGAATATGATGACACCTATTATAATTTAAGGACCCAAGGTATGACTCAGTAATCTTATCATAGGTGGTTAAATTAGGTAGTGAACTAACTATAATGATAATTATGCTCCCTTAGAATGGATTAACCAGTGATCCATCTTCACATATATAAATATGGGAATTTTTCCCATCGAAACATTTTCCATATGAAGTTGTTTTTGAAGTAATTTTATGCTAAGAGAGGGTAGTTCTAGTAGAGTTGGAGAAAAAATGATGGCATAAAATGATTGATGGAAGGATCCAAAAGGATAAGAAGCTAAAAGGCTCCACACATTTTTATTTTTGTCTATGGGTTACTTGTATAAATAAGGTTGTTAATTTTTATCTCCCCCTCTTAGGAGATTATAAGATAACTAAGGGCTTACAAGTAGTAGGGTATAAATTGATAAAATTATTGATTAAGTATAATAGTCATGTAATAAATGAATCATGAAGGATTTACTTCCCTCCATCAAGTATGGATGGGTAGATGGTAGGAAGCATAATATAATATGTGGTAATATCAAAATAGAGTTACGAATGGATAAAATCTAAAAAAGAGGATGAAGCTAATGAAGAATGGAGAGCATAATTTTTTGTTGAATAAAATTGGTAGTACCATAGGGAAAGAGAACTTGTGGTGGATTTTTTCACCTATTGGAAGGTGGGACCTCAAAAAAAACAAGATTTAAAGGAAATAAAAGGAGATAAATGATCCATGCACCAGTACCTTTGTAGTGTTTGTATAGACTCATTCCAATATAAGGGGAAGTCTAGAGGGGATGAAATGTTAAAAGGGTGATAAGGTAGAGTATGTAATATTTTATTGATTCTAGAATAATGAAGAGTATCTTGTGAGGAGGCACACACAACAAATACTTTTTGAAAAGTGGAAATCTATGTGAAAAAATGTTTGTGGTACAGCTTTATAGACAACTATGTTTAAAAAGGAAAGAAAATAATAGATAATATGGTTTCATGGGAATGGATAATTGGTTTAGTGTGGGTGATGTTTATCCCAAGAAAAATTGATAAGTCCCTAAAATATACTTAAGTGTGAAATCATATGGTATGTGAAGAAAAGCAAGTGAAAAAATATTTGAAGAGTGGTAAACATAATCCAAACCCATAACATGCACACATGATCAACATGGACTACTAGAAAGATAGGTGAAAGCCACCAGAAACCATATCCACATGAACTAACTCCAATTTGGTTATTATTTGTGGATATTATTTTTATAGACAACCTAGATAAACTAAATCAATTTTCATATTAGGGGTTCAATTTATTTACATATAATTTATATTATTACAAAGAAATAATATATTTTAAAAACCTAACCCTAGACACACTTAGGTTTGTATCCTTTTATATCTATACTAAGATTTTAATTCCAAAAATATCAAATCTTGTACAATATTTAAATTTTGCAATCTTCCATATATTACTATTATTAAATGGTTTAAAATATATAAAACTTGTTTTCTTACCTTCGAAATATAATGGTAGAATTTAAAAATATATTTGATGAAATAGATAAGCAAAAAATATAATACTTTGTGTTGAAACATACATATATACAACACTATTTAATAAACATTCTTCAAGAAGAGCTCCAAAAGACAAACAATGGTCAATCTTCAACCCCTCTAATTAATAATGTTGTCACACCTCTCGTGGGGCCAACTCAACCAACTAAGATAACACAACCCAAGATTATTATTCAGAAATTGATGATAAATATACCACTTGTGGATAGTTCCTACACTCCATATGTACAATCCCTTATGCATGATATTTATACTCTATAGTCGAATGTGTTAAATCTCAAGATGATAGTAACTAGGCCATCCCATGCCTTGGATTCCAACATTATTTTGCATACACCTTTGGCACATCACATAGTGTCAAATCCTTTTTCATCTAATTTCATGGCACAAAATCTTAAATTATATTATGGAAAGGGTGACCCATAACATCACCTCAAAGCCTTTTACATAGCATGCATGGACTATGTGTCCAATGATTGGCATATAATGAAGCTACCTCCATTAAGTCTCAAGCATTATGCCCTACAATGGTTTTATGATTTATCAAATAAATCTATCATGACATTTAATCCTTTATCTAACATGTTCCTAGTATACTTCTCTATAAAAATTAGTTCTAAGATATCATATACACAAGTGGTACAGTTAAAGTAAATGTCAAACGAGTCAATCACTGATTATGTCTTATGATAAAAAAAATATTAACCAAATTAACTAGACCCATGGAATAAAAATATTTAGGATATATTTAAATAGTGTCTATTACTAGCAATACATGAATATATCTTATTTAAGAAATTTTCTACATTTATTGATATGTACCACATAGTCAAGGAAAGAAAGGTTAAGCTCTTATCAATGGGCAAAATCAAGTAGACAAATGGAATATAATAAACTATTAATTGTTCAAAATAACCTCCATATAAGGTAAGGTCCATATAAAATAAAAGTAATAAAAAGGACACAATCAATGTAGCTTTTGATCCATCTCCCAAATTGGTTTTATCCACTTATCAGTGCAGAGTCTTCATTAATATTCTAAAGTCCCCAACATGGGTTCTACAATAACTATTGGAATGTAATGTCATATCTCTCCCTCCCATTAAATAGTTTGATATGAAATTACCTATTCCAAATATTTATGATTCAAATACATTATTCAAGTATCATAGGGCACCAAGTAGCATGAAAAATAGATGCATTAGCCTAAAGCATAGGATATAAGATCTCATTAAGGCTAATATTATTAATCTGGGCCTTCCATAAAGGCACCAAAACAATAAAAAATAGAGGATAATGCACTGATTATATTTTTATATCCTTTCAAAAATCATACAATTAATGAGTTATGGGGAACATTAGTTGTTCACTATACATACTAGGTGCATCCACCACTAGATTCCTATCACATGTTAAAAAGGAGACACATCCACTACATAACATTATTGGCATGTATTACACTATAATGATACCTAAAATACCTATCACATTTTCATATTAGGATATTATGGATGATGACACAAATTTACATTCACTCTTCATACAAACATACAGAGACCACCATCCTATACATAGTGTTAAGGTTGAAAATGGGTCAAGCATAAGCATGTGTACCATGACACTCTTATAACACTTGGGATATATAGAGTAGGATATATTCCAAATAGATATATTCATTAGTGGTTTTATTGACCATGTTGATATATATATCAAGTATATTATTCTTCCATTATAGGTTAGACTAACACACATAGCCACTCAATTCCTAGTAGTACCTAGTGCAGGTGCATTCGATATATCTTTGGGTAAGCCATGTTATAGAATATCCAAGCCATCCCATATATGTTACATCGATGCCTAAATTATATAAATTTTAAATAGGTGGTTAAGTTTTAGGGCCTCCCATATCAATATCCTCTACCCATCCCATAGGTACTTCTAACATAATTTCAATTTATAGTTCCATCATAGACACCAGCTATAGTTTTAACATCCTTACCATATATTGCATATCTATTAGTTATATATAAGAGTATAAATACTATGCATAAATCATAGTTTTTAGTATAGTCAATAGTGTATATTATGTCTACTCCTATGATATATACACATATGCATACTCTCTTATGGAGACCACTATTAGAGAGACCCTTACATCAGAGATATGTCATATATTCTTAATAACCTTAATCTACTCAATTTATTTTGAGATAAATTTTATTTTGTTGTAGGGTTTCTCATCATATGGAACTACATCATATAAAAATTATAACTCTACTAAATGGGTCTCTAAGACCCATACAGTTCACAAGGCATTATAGTTAGTGCCACAACATCATATCATCACTATAGAGGTAGCTTTAAAATTAGATTATAAAACACAATAGATAAATGGATTACATTTACCCTTTCAAATTTACATGCACAATCATAGTTCCCATATTTAACACATGTCATAATGATATTGAGTTTCCCATGTGGATCATTCATTAGTATAGTTCTTACTCTTGTACACCCTTCCTTCTCTCTCTTTCTCCTTGTACATAGTTTATTTTCATTTGTTTGTATATAGATTCTACTTAGAAAACATAAAAATAATATAACATTTCCAAATAAAAAAATATTCAAATATTTCCAAAACACCATATTTATAAATTGTACGCATTATTATGTTTACATTTATACTAATTACCACATATTAAATATTATTTTCTATCCTAGTATAGTTAGTTTTATCATACATATATGAATCACTTTTTCATGTTGAGTGTTTGTAGATTACATAAAGGAATCTAGTCCACTAAATTGAAACAAAATAGCTATCATCTACCCACTAAGGAAATATACACTAATATAGGTTTATAGATTTGATACATCTACCCACTCAGGGGTATCTCATACATAGTTGCTAATACTAGGTTCTATCTTTACATACTATACATTTCAATCTCTACATTAATACATCTTGATATTGATCATCACTACTCATTTTAATATTTTTTACAACTATCACTAGTTATAATTAGTATATATGCATCCTGACATCTACATTGATTTTAACTACGTAATTATACATGTTTTCATTTCCATTTTTTCCTAGATTAGAATTAATTGTGTTTATATGCTTTTTCCATTTTAAGTACATTTAAATATTCCATTTCTCTTTATCTCTTTGTCACTTCTATATTTTTATGCCTTTGACATGTGCACATATCCTTTGTGTGGGATTTCCTACTTCTATATGTAGACATTTGAACATGCCCTTCTATGTAGATCTAAGACAAATTACTTTTTTCTTGCATATGTGGAAATTCAATCATGAATTTGTTTTTATTCATTATTATATTTAGTGACATGTGCCCATGTACCTTATATTATGACCCCTTGGCCTACCTTTTTCATGCATCATGTTCTTGTATGTATGACTCTACACCATGACACTTGTATTTGCTTGTTACACACACACCAGTTTTCAATTCCATGAGGGACATCATGCATCTAATCTTCCTACTCAAGTTCTATGATGGACATTATGCCCCATCCCATAGGTAATTACTCATATTTACTATTATACACATTAATTACATCTATCTTGACACCCTTTTGCAATGCTAGATTATAACATACATATTATATTACTTACTCATGCTTAGATACTTTTACATTCTAATGGTATGTTTGTACATTGTATTATAATATCATGCATATGCTCTAACTAATACATTTTTTAGAGTTACTTATTTTGGGGATAGTTACTACATAGGTTTCACAACTCAATTCAAAAGAGGGGGCATTCATAGGGGTTTGTTACAAAAATTAGGCTCCTAATTTGTTATTTATAGATAAATTTTAGCACATAGGCTTAGTTTTAAAAATCAAACATAGGATAGACATGGGAAAAAGATAGAGGCATAGATGGTAGTTCAGATCACCTAGATTTTAAACCAAGAAAACATTTTCACCTATATTGGGAAAATAGAGGCATATGTCACTTTTGTCCATTGCAGGGAACTACTATCTAATATCCCTAACTTTAGGGTAGTCTAGATTATCTAGACTAGTACACTAGGTAAAATACAAATTTATATAGATACAATGATAGATTTGATAATTATGTTTATATTTTTCTCAAATACACTCATTATAGCTAAAATTAATACCAATTGCTCAGATTTGGGGGCATCATGTGTGGCATGATCCCTCCCACATTTATTTTAGCTACATAGAATAAGTTATTACATACTTAATTCAAATTCATTATACTTAGATACCAAATTAGGGGAATGTGCATGATACATGATTTCCATATACTTAGCTACACATAGCTTAATCATATGGAATGGAAAAATCCATGTCATTATCTACACTATATACACTTGTTATCACATTCTAGGTTGTCACCAAATTCATGCCTTAATCCATCTATAATGGTTGGTATTCTCGAGTGGCCTAGAGCCACCTAACATACTTGAGTGGATTGGGAACCAACATACATCATTATATTTACTCATTTAGATACTTTTATCACTTCATACATTTCAATTATAGATGCATCTACTTTAAATAGGTGGGCAATGATGGAGTCATGGTCCACTTGAGTTCTTGAGCCACCCATATGGGAGGGATAGACAAACTTACAATCTTATCCAAGTTATTCATAGATTAGGATCCACCAAGTAGGGGTGGGAAATGATGGATTCAAAACTAGACTAAATTCTTGAGCCACCCATATGAGGATTGAGAAATTTATCAGCTCAATACAATATATTCAATGATATGATCACTATGTACACTCACACACAAAGGTTGTCACTAGGTTCATACATTGGTTCACATAGCCAATGAGGTGTATTTTACTCAATTTTTCCTAGTTAATTTATTCAAAATAGTCTTTTTTTTTAATCATATCTTACATAAGGATTAATTTTTATATGTTTCATCATAGGTTAATTCTTTGAATCATGTTTCACATATGCAGACCCAGATTCACATACTTAGACTCAGCTCCGCAAGCTTCACTTCCAAGGTAAGTCCAGGTACACTTTTTTTTACTTTATACTTGTCATTTCAATTTTATACATTTATATAATAAATGGGGGGAAAATATAATCACCTAAAAGTGGTATTTGGATGTAAAGACTATCTTTGAGTTAGCCTATTGCTAAATTAGCCTTAAACATATCCTAGATCCGTAGACACACTTTTCTAGTCATTATGTAGACCATATACACCTATAGTCAGAAAAAATATATTCATAGGATAGTTTTCCTAGATCCTAACCTAATTTTCTTAATAGTCTACCAAGTGGACATTAGTGCCACATTTGGGACACTATAACCACATGGTGATAGTTTCCCTAAGGGGGTTCTACTATCCTTTGCCTTAAATATCTTGAATATATAGTTTTTGAATTTTTTGACCCTATTAATGTTATATTAATCACATTTTATTATCCTCATAAGCTACAAATATCTATAAATACAAGTCTATTTGACCTTTATTCACTAGATAGAAAACAGATGAAAAATCCTATTTAAACAAAATACATTTTGATCAAAGATAAAGTATTTAATCCCTATTATACCCTAATTATACATCATACCATCTAAATCATCCCTAATCTTAGTTTTAAAATATTTCAATGCGTAATCACATTTAGGGCATCCAATTCCACTCTCATTCTAGCATTCACTTGTATTTGCATCAAGCACTAGGTGGGAGAACTATATCAAGTTGGATCCCTCTTCAGAGTATTTGTATGTAATAAAATATATTCACAATGGGGTTCTGAGGATGTCCAACCTATATTAATAACAAACACATAATTATTTATCATGTTAAACTTGAAAGGATGACTAGGGGTTGCACACTAAATTAGGTTTTCTAGGCACAACACAGAGGTCTAAATTTTATGTGCACAAGAACATGACCTAAAAATAGAAGTGTAGGTTATCTAAAAAAATAGGAATATTATTGTAAAGAGGACACTAGTGCCACTTTTAGGACATGACAACAATATGGTGCTACTATGTAGGTGGGGTGATAATATCTAGTGAGCAAATAGATCCTAGAATCCTACTAATGACACTCAAAACTATTCAAAACCATGTTTTCAAAACCCAAATCATATGTGATAGCAAATTTATAAATAAGTATCTATTTAAGAATATTTATTAATATTTTTATAAATTAAAAGGAGGTAAAAATACATAACACATAGATGCTTAATTATTTCATATTATTTGACTCATTTAGACATCTCAACCCTTTGAACAAACATAGGAATTACTTTCGTAAAACCCCAATAGTTTAAATCACATTTAAATTAGTGGTAAGAAGGTATTTTAGGATCCTATAAAATTTATTCACTTGAGAATAATAAATAAAATATAATAAATTATAAATATTGTACCAAATTATATTTATAATACTAAGTACTGGAGTAGTATCTTCAAGTAGAGATATAACTAGCGGTGAATGTTCTCGTGTCGTAAGCAGCATGAGTGCCTTGTAAACCATGAAAAATTATGTAATAATAATATTTTATCAAAAAATATATGTAATTAACCTTGTAATCATTACTTATGATCATAAATTATTGACATTGCTATTTATTACATGTTTAATCAAGTCTCATTAGTCAATTTGGTGGAACTACTATGGATTCCATGCATATACATTACTTGGTGACCATGGTTAAAAAGGATAGGATTAAGTACAATATATATAGGAGAAAACACTAATATAAGTGCATAAGAACATTATTCTAACCCATTATAGAAAACTACCCAAACATACCTTATTTTCCCTTCTCTACACATCAAGTGAGCATGCAAGGTTCCCTTGCATGACAATCTAGCACATGAGTCAATTAATTAAATGTTGGATAGTGTAGATGAAACAAAACACTTGTGAAAAGTATATTAAACTAGATTTCATAAAAAATTTAGTTCTATTAATTTGGTAGGTCACATTTTTTTATTGTGATGGTAGGTATAATTGATCAAGAGAACATGTAGATGGATTGACAATCAATTACATGTGTGAGTTACATTGATGGTAGAGGGAGAGGTGGAATGATTTTTGTAGGGTATAAAAGAGTGTTTAAACATGGAATTAACAAGTGAATGTGAACTTAGGAGGTATATATATAGTGAAAATTGGTATAATGTGATGGATAAGGACCTTAGGGAAAGGAGGAGTTTGGTTCAAGATTTGAGATGAGGATATACATAGGTTGTGAATGGCATGATGAAGAATCTCACATATAGGTTTTACACTCTAGTGATTAAGATTTTTGTTCTAAAGAGATATAATAAGAATTTGAAGGATACTAAGATGGGGAGATATATTATTAAGATACTTAAGGAGTTCTTGGTTCCCCTCAATCTGATTCACATTTTCATGTACCCTACTATGAATTAAAGTAATAATTTTAGGGTATTATAAATTTTGGCACTATAGGATAATGTATCAATCGATAGGAGGAAATAAATCCACTAGAATAATTATTTACCAACCCAATATTTGAAATAGTGGTCACACAAAAATCACAATAAGTGGATTCCATGAAGTATGGTATGCCACATGTGAGAATGGCCATTGGACCTTCGATAAGTAGCCGAACCTAGAGTTGAGAAGTAGAATATAGATTATTGATAATGGGCCAATAGGAAATAAAAGTGGAAAGAGGATACACATTAAAACCACTTATAATTTCTAGTGTATGCATACCACTAACCAGAGGAATTCATAGCTCAAATGCAACTTTATGAAGAAAACTAGTGATACAAGACCTTTAGGCAACTATTTCACCTATACCTACCCCCCAAATATATTATTACATCATCTCAAGTATATCTAAGTTTCATTGGGTTAACAACAGCATTGAACATGTCCAAAAGTGTGAACTCATATGTTTTATGAAAGGAATAAATCTCTAAGAGTTCAAAGAAATATAGTTTTTCACTACTCTATTGGATCACATGCATACCTATTATAGGAAGTTGGGACCTCATCAGATGATCATATACTATGATTTACTAAAGGACCCATTCTTAAAATAATATGACATCCTTGAGTTTGATAAATACATAATTTTTTCACTTAAGGAGATTAAATAAGAACTAAGGGAGAGTGTTCATACATATGAGGCTAGGTTTAAAACCTAGTGCAACATGTCCAATGTATTTGGGGATTGTTTATGTCTATTAGACACAACCTATCTATGAGGATGTTCTATAAATTAAAATAATAAATAATATTAACATTAAGAGCTTAAGTTCTTATAATCATAGACACAAGAGTCAACCCAACAATAGAGTTGAAAATTACATCAATGGATTCACTATTGTAGTGATTGTTATCCAACCAAGAACATGAAATACACTTTATGTTTGGTGTATTTTTTGTGTGGTTGAAGGGAATAAAAATAAAATTTTCATAAGGTGTAATGTGTGTATCTTGAAATATTCATGTGATATTTTTTGGGAGATCCATGACACATGTTATTTCCCTCTTATACAACATGTAATAGAGATAAAGGTGTCCTTATATTCAAAACATATGACACCTCCATTGGCAATACTAAATATTGATAGGGTATTGATGAATTTTATGTTATGCAAGAGTGAAGTGCATGATAGGATTTTGTAGTACCCTCTAACTATATACTAGTGAACCAAGGCTATAGTGTGACACATAATTGAGATTATTGTGATACAAGAAAAAATTGAAAATAAATACCATGTTAGAGGACACATAGGTGTTTAGTTTTCATAATGATCTTGTTATAAATGTGTGTCATTAGACCAATTTCAACATGGATACCCCACATATGCTACTTGTGCATATTTACCTAACACACACAAGTCCAATAAATTACTAAACCTATAATCAAAGATCACACAAAATTAAAAACCTAAGACATGTGTAGAGATGATAAAATTTTCACATAGACTTGACCATTAGGTCACAAAGGTGAAGAATAACAATAAGAATTATATATCCAAGGTGCATATGATGACACATAGTGGGATGAATACTATATTATCAATAGTTTATAAGGGAAATGTCATGCCAAATTGTGGACGTAAGAGTTTGAAATCCTATACAATGATCACAATACCTATGATGACACATTTCATACAAAACATAGGCCAATATAATACATTAGATGAAACTATAAATATGAGCCAGAACATGTAAATAAAGATACAAATTACTCGATATTTAAATGAGAGAACTCTACAAGAAATCTTAATGCATGAATAATAGCTTGGTGAGCTTGCTAACATGATATTTCTCTTGCACTATAAGGGGATAATTACAATTCCAAAGACTTTATTGGTTGATCATGAGGAAAATAAACCATTGGATGTGACCTCATATGTTTTAGAATATTGCTATGAAAGGAGAGTTACCTAGAATAAAATGTATAACCAAGAGTTACTCATTGACATATACATCAATGGTCAATCAATCGGTGATATATTGGTGGATGTGGACATTGAGGTGAATATCCTCACAAGATATGTGTGACATGAGATGGGAATTTCCATGATACAACCTTCACCCCATGTATTTTTCATGGCAAATGAGACCCAAACCCATCACATAAGTGTTATCCATAATGTTAGCATCAATATCATGGATTTTAGGTTTTGTGTAGACTTTAAAGGTATGAGGTTTTATAAGGCTAAAAATTACACATAATTTATTTGAAGACCATGGTTATATGAAAATAATTTAGAACTATGTTTCAAGTAGCGTTATATGAGTTTGGAGAATGGAAGAGAAAATGTGGTGACCCCCTTAGAAGTAGACAATGGCCCACACTTTATTCAAAATTTTGTGTTAGTAGATGAAATAAACATCATTTTTCACATTATGGTGTGAAACATTACTATCTTATATCCATATGGATGGAACCTCCTTCATAGGGATGATACCTAATCCACCTTTGATATTGTGAGTGTTTTTTATGATTGATGGGTGTAGAAACATAATAAGGTTGATAAAAGAAGGTATGGTGTAGTGTACTTGAAACTAGTATTTTATTAAGAGAACTAGGTCATGCAAATTTAATTTTAACCTATTTATAGGTTTTTCAAATGAAGGTGTGTCATGATATGGTCAAGATCCTGACCCTAGAAAGAGTGACAAGATTCATGTGTTAGCATTGAGAGCTCTCCAAATGAAAAGTAGAGAAATATGTCATGAGATACATCCAAATTAAAAGATATAGTTAGGATATAGGTTTTTACTCCCAAAAAATTAATATTTTCATCCTTGTAAGTTACACACATAATTCAAAAGTAGGCACTAGAACTAGTTACACCATGCTTGGTGAACTATGGACAATAAGGTGAATGGAATGTGGGAAGAAATAAGGTCATATTAGTGAATATTAACCTTATAATAATATTATTTATATATCATAACAATGACAAAGTCCCATAATAATTATCCCTTATATATGACATTTTGGATACAAGAGGGTTTTGGTTGCACATCGAAAGACATGAAGTGCTTCATGGGAAGTTATTAGAATGACATTCCAAACCATTTTAGTCAAAATAAGGCTTTATCCATTGATTTAATTATGCTTTTGAATCAATTTTGTTTTATAAATTTTAAATCTTAGTATAATATATTAGGTTAGTCCTATACGTGATATATGCACAAATTTTTTAATAATACGTGTGCACCTCTTAAGATCTAGCTAAGTGAGTTGAGTGAGGGTTTTATTTGAATAAACTTTTTCCATGGATATAATTTTTTGGTGATTATTTTTTTTCTTTTAAATAGTTAAAATGAACTTCATGCCACCCAAAAATAGTAACAATCATGCATGTGCAACCCTAGAGGGATAGATATCAATGTTCACTACATTATAGGACTAGAGGAAATATATATTTTGGAGTGGTGTTTCTGATAAATAAGTTGAAATAAAATAAATAAATATAGGTTTTAATAGGTCTTACACGTGATCATAATAGAATTATCATGTAAGAGATAGCTATGAAAATAAACACATAAAATGAGGATAACACATGTATGAGACATGAAGAAAGGAGATAACATGAAGAATGATTTGGCATGTGTGTGTGTGTGTGTGTGTGTGTGTGTGTGTGTGTGTGTGTGTGTGTGTGTGTGTGTGTGTGTGTGTGTGTGTGTGTGTGTGTGTGTGTGTGTGTGTGTGTGTGTGTGTGTGTGTGTGTGTGTGTGTGTGTGTGTGTGTGTATGTATATATATATATATATATATATATATATATATATATACATACACACACACACACACACACATACATATACATATACACAAATACATATACATACATATATATATGTCAATGTATATGTATATGTATGTATATAAATACATATACACACATACATATACATACATACATACATATATATATATATATACATAGATATATACATACATATATATATATATACATATATATGTGTGTGTGTGTGTATGTATGTATATATATATATATATGTATGTATGTATATATATGTGTGTGTATATATTTATGTGTGTGTGTGTATGTGTGTGTGTGTGTGTGTGTGTGTGTGTGTGTGTATATATATATATATATATATATATATATATATATATGTATGTATGTATGTATGTGTATGTGTATGTATATATATGTATATGTGTGTATATATGTATATGTATATATATGTATATGTATATACATATATATGTATGTGTGTGTGTGTGTGTGTAGAAAATGAAGATTCATGTTCAAATCCCGAGGATAAAAATTTATTGAAGGTTATTTGGTTAGATGGAAAAAGTGACACTTGGAAGTGATTGTATATAAATACAAGAGAGGATAAAATATATTAAAGGCCAATCCAAATTTCTTAATATCAGAGTTGAGCAGCTCAATGAATGACTCAACCTTGAAAGGATAAGAGTGTAAAGGCATGACGCATAATATATGATGTCACCTTCCACAATTTAAGGACCCAAGGTATGACTCAACTACCCTAGCCCATGTGATTAAAATAGGTGTCAAATGGAATATAATGACAACTATCTACCCTTATACTAGAAAAATCAACTATCCACTTTCTTATATTTAAATATGGGAATTTATCCCATGATAATTTTTTTCACATGAAGTCATTTCCAAAGTATTTTGATGTTGATAGAGGGTAGTGTTATTAGATTTGGGGAAGAAAAGGATGGTAGAGAAACATTAAGTGAAGTAGATGAATGTTTGAGAATATGAAAGGCCACACACATTTTTATTTTTGGGTGTGGGTTATTTATATCAATAAGTTTTTAAATTTATATCTCCCCCTCTTTAGAGATCATAGGAAAAACTAAGGGCTTGCAAGAAACATGGTGAAAATTAAGAAGACCGCTGACTAAGTGGAAAAGTAATGAAATAAATGGATTTGAAAAGAGTTAGTTCCATCCATAAAGTTTGGATGGAGAGATGGATGGAATCACAAGAGCATACATTGGAATGTTGGAATATATTCATGCATGGATAATATCCTAAGAAGAGGAATAAATGGATGGATAACAATGAGTGAAATTTTACAATAAATAAAATTGGTAGTGCCACAAGGAAAGATAACTCATGGTGGATTTTTTAACCTAAAGGATAGTAGGAATTCAAGGATAAAATTATATGGTGAGGCAAGGAGAGGATATATGTTTTATCCAAACCACTACCTTTGGGAATTTTTTTATAAATTTGTGATAACAAAAAGTGAAATGTATTAGGGAGGTACTGTTATAAGGATTTTAGGGTATATAGTGCAAGATTTTCAATTCATATATAAAAATTAAGGGTGTCTCATGAGGAGGTTAACTACATAAAAGTTAATAAAAATTATAAATTTATACCAATTAGTTTTTTATGGTGTAATTTTATATATAGATGGATTGGATAAGGATAGAAAGTAATAAATAATTTGGTTTCCTAGGGACAAAAATTGGTTTAGTGTGGTGTGATGTTAACCCTAGGAAAATTGTCTAAGTACATAACAAATACTTAAGTGTGAAAGTGCATGATAATAAAATATATAACTATTATAAAATATTCAAAGAGAGGTACAATATATCCAAAACCATAACATGGGGATGTGCAAAAAATGGACTACTAGCAAGACAAACATGAACCACTATAATTTGTATCCACATGCACTAAATGACAAAAAAACATGATCAAGATACACAACCACAAGAATCTAGGAACAATAGTGGAGAGTGTGGGATAAGTGATGTAATTAAAGAATAATATTTCATCATGGTTAACATTTGAGAAGTGATGATGGAAGATGACAATATATGACATAAGAAAGCCTAATACATTAAATATTAGGTGAGATAAATGAAATAATTGTTACTATGTGGTTACGTTTGGTGGCAGGAAGGGGTATTAAGAGTGTTTAAAAATAAAACACATGAAAAAAAAAGTAGAACCAAATTGTATCTAGAATATTAACTACTATGAAAATAACTTAGAGTAGAGATAGAACTAGTAGTGAAATTTATATTATTGTAAGTGTCATGAGATCCTTATAAAGAATGAGTAGTTATTTGATATTTAGATATTATCAATAAATATATGTTATTTACATTGTAATGGTTGTATATGTTTATAATTAAATGACATTTCTATTTACTACATGCTTAACCAAGTCTCGCTAGTCAACTGAGTGGATCTACTATTGAATGCATCCATCTACATTAGTTTGTGGTCATGGTTCAAGAGGATATATATAAGTATTATATAGATTGAATTGTGTAAAAATAGAATATTTTGATAACATTTTTTCACACCATTTTATGTAACTATCCCCTACCTACCCTAGTTTCCTATCTCTACACCTTGAGTGGCACGAAAGGTTTCCTTGTGTGATATGTTAGTTTTGAAGTCAATTCATAAGTGTTGGATAACATAGATTTAAAATGCACATATGACTATTAGATTCAAATATATTTTTATAAATATTTCTAAAATAGGAATATAAAAATAGATCTCATATTCATTTTCTATACATTATGCATTTAAATGAAAATAATAGGAGTTTTAACCCCAAGTCTAATATTATTTATTTGATGGAATGTTTCCATCGATCTAAGATTTTTTGATAGATGAATTTGGATAAATTTTTTATGAAAATAATTAGTATGTTTATATTTTATTTAAATATTTAAATCATGTTTATAGACTCCACATTTTTTCATAACATGAATTTCATCTATTGGCACTTAGATAAAATCATCTATACTTATTATTTGTTATGAAATTAAAATATATAAACAAATATATTTTTAACTCAAGGAAAGAGTAAAAGGTTTCATTACATTAATAGAGGGTCAAAAATTCAAAACATTTTATGAATATATGCCAAGTGCTTGTGTAAGTTAACACTTGATGTAACCTCATTAATGTTGATGAAGTGCTTGATGCAAAGCATCAACTAAAAATTATATTGAATTAAAAAAAATATTAATTGGATACATAATTATAATCCACATAACTACATAGTTAATTTATCCCACATCAACTAGGTATGTATTATATCCCATTTCATAGGTGCAAGCATAAAACACTTATTCGGTGGGTGATTGACTAAATTGCATAGAGTAGGAATGGACCTTAGGTTGAATAAATCCCTAAAATTCTTTTTAATGCATATGGTTGTAACATGTATGCATAACTTAAGTGAGATAATTATTTTTAATGAATTTGAACTAGAAATTTTATTATGTAGCATCTATGTTTATAAGGTCTATAACTTAAACAATTTCTATTAACGCAAGTCTATTGCTACAAGCAAGTTATCGTATTGTATTTGGAAACTAAGGGTAACGAACCTTGATTTTTGGTGATCCATACAAGATGAATGAATATATTTAAATATAATTTGGTTATAGAATTATTTTATTAAAAATTCATTATTCTTATATATGTGAGGCTTGACTTTCTCTGAGTGTTTTTTGATAGTGAAGTTAATGACATGACATGTCATCATAATTAGTAGATATTACTTGAATGGTATCATACTTATTAACTATTATATAATTAATTAGGCTATATGAAGTATTGATTAAATTTATATAATAAATTCAACACAAATAGAACTTGTGAATGTGTAACACATTAAGTAATTATAAGAATATAACCAAGTGATTTGACTAGTAATGTGAACCTCTTACATGATAAAAATGAAGTGATAATTTTACCCATGACCAATAGATCCATATAAAATACCATTCAAAGATCATTTGGAAAGGGTTGGAAAATATCATTCAAGAAATCAAGAATACAAACAAGACCACTCAATAAATATTCCCTATTCTCTACATACAGCCAACCTACACACTTTCAACCAATTCAAGTCCTTACACCAATCCTTAGTCATCTCAAGCATACCCAATTTTAGCATTTATTGCATTTAATTTGTTATTTCACCAAGAACTCTTAAATGGAGAACTACATATGGCTTGATCCCTTCTAAGAGTATTGGTATATAGGAAGCATGTCCACACATGGGGTGTGAAGCACATCCGGTGCATCTTACACACACTAACCCTTTTCCCCATTTGTCAAAGTTTATTTCAATTGCATAGAAGATAAAAGTACATGAAGAATCAAATATATATAAATATCTATTGATATTGAGGACCTAAAAATTGGTATACAGGTTCACACTAAGAAGGTAAACAAAACCCAAAAAGATTAAATCCTTAGGATAATAGTGCCAGAGAAGGACTACCGTGCTAGAGCCTAGGGTGTTTAGTTTCAATGCTCTTATCCAGTCAAAAAATGAAGTTCAATATTTTGTTTCTAACAATGTCCCAAGCCTGCATACAAATTTCTAGACCCTATCTCAGTCAGATCAACACAAAATAAGATAAGTTTAATTTTCTCTCTCACACTACTATTTGTATAAAAGGCCTAATTGTAATTTAATTTCACAAATTAACATCTTTAATTAGGAATATTATTTACTAATTTCTCCTACTCAAACCCATTTATTAAATAGGAATAAAAATCCATTATTCCCAAAAATAACAAAACATTCGGTGGACCTAACTTACTTTTAATTTCACATAAAAAAACCTAGAAACCCTATGGTAAATTCCTATCTAGATTTTCCCATTAATTTTTGAATTGTTCCTTAAATATTAAAATAAAAAATTCCTCTCAAATTTTAAAATTTTATAGTAAATTTTAAAATAAATTTATTTCAAACCCTAGTTGCATACACTAGGTCCCAATAATTTTATAGCATTAATCCAATAATTTCTTGATTTTTTGCTTTCACATATAAATGAGAAATCTATCTCAATTTTTAATTTTTTTTTGTAAATTTTAAAATAAATTTATTTCAAACCCTAGTTGCATCAACTAGCTCCCAGGAATTTTTTGGTAATTTTCCAATCATTTTTTGAATTTTTTGTTATGTATTAATATTAGAAAATCACTTCAATTTTCAAAAATTTATAGTAATTTTCAAGAATTTATTTTTCTCAAAACCCTAGTTGCATCTACTAGGTCCCATTAAATCAAGCATTTTCTCATAAATTTCTATTTTTTCTTAAATTAACTACTCAAAAATTCAATTTTAATTTCAAAAATACATAGTATTTTACAAAAAAAAAATTGAAAAATCCCTAGTTGCATGTACTAGCTCTTATTTTGCTTCTTGAGGTATCACTTTACATATTAGGGAGCTCTGTATCCTTTCTATGCATATTATAGTTCCTTGATTATATTATATCAATTTAATATTTTTTACTATTATCCAATTTTTTTTCCTTGTGCCACCTATGTTTATTGCATCTCTTTCTTTAAGACAAAGTGCAAAACGTAGTGGTAATCCTCTGAATTCACCTAGATTCCTTCAATCTGACCATACACCATGGACAAATAACTAGCTTAGGTTCATGCTATAAATACTACACATCTAGATTACATAAAATTTCATGAAGATAAATCTGATAATGAGAAGTATGAAAAAATAATGATTATGTACACACTAATGCTCATGTTCCACCACATTAGACTACTGATCCACTTCCACCTATTATTGATAGTAAAGTTGTCCTCAACAAATATTTGATTTTATAAAGTTTTATAGAAAGACTCAAGGAACAACCCTGAGATAATACTCTTATATTTCAATCTATCATGTAAATTAAAAAGTTTAACTAGGTTAAGTATTCCATTCCTTTAGAGCATCTAGTTACAAATGATATTACATGGGCAACTATGTCTTAACAACCCAACCTTATTTTATGCCACTAGATGGAGCTAATACATCTATGTCTCCTAATGTGGAAAACCTTGTACAAGAGATAATATCTCTTCAATCCAAGATGAAACATCTTGATCAATGTGCCTCTAGACCTACATAGGTTTTAGATTATTTTATTTTACTGCATACACCATTGGCACGTCACATTGATTCTACACCCTTCACACAAGATTTTTTTCAATCCAAGTTTACTTTTTATGATGGTAAGGATGATTTAGAGACAAATTTGAGATATTTTCACATAGCATGCTTGGATTATGTACCAAATTACTAGCTAATTACCAATCTACTTATATAAAGTCTAAAGGATTATGCTTTAAAATGGTTCTATGGTCTATCAAATCAGTTGGTCAATACATTCAATCCTTTAGCTAACATGTTCCTAGCATAATTTATATCAACATTGGTGATAAGGTTTCATATGATCAAATTGATCAATAGAAACAATGACCAAATGAGCATCTCACAAACTATGTTCTTCAATATAAGACCATCTTGGCTAAGATGACTAGCCCCATGGTAGATCAAGAGTTGCAAGACCTTTTCAAACAAGGGCTTCTACCAACACTTCATGAATCAATCATGTTCAAAAGATTCTCTTCCTTCATTCAATTGTTTCACACATTAAAGGAAAGAGAAGTCAAACTAATTTCAATGGGAAAACTAAAGTACACTAATACATCAAACACAACTAATAAGAGTAACAAAAAAGTCCCATATAAGGTCAATTTCAATGATATTAAAGGTCAAAATCAACCTAAAATCAATGTGGCTTCAGAGCCTCCTCAATGAATAGTTATATCCACACCCCCTTGACATATTTTTTCACATCTTTCAATTCCTCCAACCAGGGTTTTACAATAGATTTGGGATTGTAATATCATATCTCTCCCTACAATTCAAGAAGTTGATCCAATAAAGAATCTTCCAAAGGGATAATATCAACATGCATTTTTTTACTACCATAGGGCACCAAGCCATATGAAAAATAGATGAATCAATTTAAAACACAAGATACATGACCTAATAGATTCAAACACTATTGATTTTGGAACTTTATTTTAGCCTCCACTGACAAAGAAAACATAGGATAAAGCATTGAAAATCATCTCAAATCCATTTCCATAACATTAAAAATAATATATAGCAGACACATCAGGGGTTCATCATGTATATCATGCATATCTACCACCATATACATATAGGGCACCTTCAGTTGAGTGACATCCTTTGACAAAAATGATCAATGTATACAATTCCAGAGTCCTAGCTAGACCTTATATCTCCTTCTAAAAGAATGAGATAATAGAGGATGGTTTAGATTATCATGTACTCTTTATTAGATCTCACATTCATAGTTAGCCTATTTGTAATGTGCTTATTGATAATGGTTCTAGTTTTAACATGTATACCTTGACACTATTACAACATTTGGGTTATTCATAGTAGGATATCTCTCCAATAGGCATTATTATTAGTGGTTTCAATGGGCATATACAAATTTCCTAGGTGATATAGTAATTTTAATATAGGTTGATCCTACACATGTGGCCACACCATTCACTATAGTTCATAGTGCAAGAGTTTTTGATATGTTACTTGGTCAACCATGGATTCAAAAACTCAAATAAATAACTTATACAATTCATATATGTGAAAAATTCATTCACACTAATGAGGTTTTTACAATTGATAGAGTTACATATGAGTTACCACTCCCCACTTTAGAGCCATCTACTAGTTTGCAGTCATTAGTTTTAGTTTTTCCACTAGTTTTAGTTTTACCACCAGTTTTAGTTTTGCCACCAATTTTAGATTCTCATTCATTTTTAGTTCCTCTTCCACTTTATATTTAGACATAGTTGAGTCATCCATCACTAGTAAAAAGGCTTCATAAACCTATATAGCTTAAATATTATAGATAGATTCTAGCTATAGTATTCATACTCAAAGTAGTTTCATTAAGATTTCATGTGTCTACATATAGAGCACATGTTTAGAGAGATTCTCCTAATTCTAAATGGGTCCCTAAGATCCCTATAGTTACATCCACTTCTTATAGTTATAGAGGAACCCCATAGGTATTTTTAACTTCAAATATTTCAAAACATTTATATCATATATAGCTTTCAGAGCCACAGTCTCAACATTTCCATCATGCTTCATGATCATGCACAATTCCACTCCTTGATATGGAGTCTTGCATGAGACTAATTGGTTAGTATCATCTCTTCTTAGCCTTACTTGTCCATATTTTCTCAGTGTTTCTTATACATAGTCTTCTTTGATTGATTATACATAGCTTATTATCAAAATATGAAAATATCCAAATATATCAAAATTCTAAAAACATTCAAATAATGTGAAAACACCAAAAACATTTTGATTGTATGCATCATCCATCTTTTAAATTTATACTACTATATTAGACTTAAATTTACTATTTAATGTTATTATTTGTCAGTTTATGTACATTACCATGCTTCACTTGATCTTATTTTACTGTGTGTAATGACATATAACTCCTTGATTGCTTCACTCTACCCATTGAGGGGGCATATTACTTATACATTCAAGACATACGTAGATACATTTACCCACTAGGTGAATCTTCCACATGACCACACCATCCAACTTATGTCATTCCTACACCACACACTCTAGTTATCATTATGATGTACAATCTTTACTAGCTTACATAGATCACTATATCGACATTCCAATAGTATATAACACTTCTGTATTTCTTAACATATACTTAGTATTATACTAAATATGTCTTGCATACATTCACTCTTACTTAGATTAGTTAGATGTGATTCTATCTTTCCATTTATTACATGTTTTATCTTCTTGCTTACCACAACTTATTGGATTATATTTCTAGTTCCTACTTATCTCTTTTATGTTCCTTAGGACATTTTCCAATGTCCTTTGCTTCTATTCATTTATGTGCCTTTGGACATTTTCCAATGTCCTTTGTCTTCACTCTTATATATGATTGTGACTTCCACACCAATCATGCGTGTTTCAATTGTATGCATATTTCTTATTTGAACATGCCTTATATGCTTACCTTCAAATATAAGTGACATGTTCCCATGTCCCTTATTTGCATGTCCCCTTGGCCACCCTTGCATGTTTCTTGTTTCTTGCCTTTTGTGCTTGTTTCTTGATTGATTCTTGATTTTTTTAATTCCATGATCCATATCATGCATTTTCTTATTATCTTGGATGCTATGATGGATATCATGCTCCATCCCTCCAACTAACAACTAACACTTTCAATTCTAGTTTAGTACATTACACATGTTGTTATATTATTACATCTATATAGGCATACCCCTATTGATCTAAAAATCTCTCAAATCAAACCATGTTATATCTTGAGATATCTTATTGATTATCATTGCTATATCATGTATATTTCCAACTTAACACACTTGTAGGGATTCTTCTTTTAAGGGTAGTCATTATAGGGTACTTATTCCTACCCTCAAAAGAGGGGTAAACAAATAGGGGTTTTTCTATAGATATTATATTTCTTATTAGTGGAAAAATCCAATTTTAAAATAATGAGAATAGTAACTAGTCATCAAACCACTCAGAATAGACCAAGTAGATAGTCAATATTCTAGAACAATGATTAATTTTAGCCTAGAACAATAGTGATGAGGTTAGACTATAGCACCAAACACTAGGGTGTCCATTTTTATGATCCAAAACATGAAAGATTTGGTTGAAATATAATTCAAGAAACAAGAACAAGATAATTCAAATAATGCTATCTCTGAGAAGAGATGTTTTATTAATCAAATTTGCAGACCTAAATATATGCTTATCTCTGAGAAGAGATGTCTGATTTTCATTTCAGGTTACATATTCATTTATACATGTTTTTAAGGTGTGGGTAGGATATGTAAGGTCAAAAATCTTGAGGGAGATGAATTGGTTTGACTTCCATGATTTACAACAATACAAAATTTGAGGAATTACTATTTTTAGAAACTTACTATTTTTAGACTGCACTACTAAAATTGAAATTTGGGAAACTTACATTGAATTTTAGGGGTTAAAACTTCATTGATAAAATATTCATGTCATCTCATGACTTTCCCATCATTATTATCTTTCTAACGGTTCAAATGGCGAGTCAATTGGAGCTACGGTGCAAAAGTTATGGCTCCCGAAAGTTCGGCCATCAATTGGGGTGGACCCATCACCCAAATTGTCATCTGAATTGTTGTCTAGATCATTTTAGTGCTCTTATCCAAGCAGAATAAAAACCAAGTTTTCCAAAATTAGGTAAAAAGGTATGTTCAACTATAGTTTTGCATAATTACACCAATTTAGATTAGTAGTTTTCAATATAGTTTTCTCAAAGAATCCAAACATAGGGGGAATCATGCATGACATGAGTTGTTCCTAATTCTAGTTTTAGATACAATATTTGGTATAAATTCTAGATCAAAATCCATGTTTCATTCACCAATTATTGGGGCCAAATTTTAAAGCACTGCTTCTTCTTTTCTTTCAATTTTTAGCATTACCTAGGCATTCTCAGTAGTTGCATGCCTTATTCCATCTATAGGTGGTTGGCATCATTTTGGAGTGGCTTTCATAAAATCCTAACCTCCACATTCTCAAGTACTTGATTTCTTGAGTGGATTCCACATAAGACAAATTTTTAGTTTTGGAGTGGGTTTCTTACAAGCCTAATCTTCATATTTTTTGAGTTGGCCAACATTGGCCTAGTTTACAACACACATACGACTATGCACACCACATTATTAGATTTGCATAACATTCAAGGGATTTAAAAGCCATATCATATAACATACACATGTATACATACTGGTATTAGTTCTTAGCTTCACTTCACAAGGCAATAATGGAGTGAAAGGGCTATCATTTATATTCTTGAGCCACCAATTCAAAGGGATTAGACACAAAGTTAAAACACTAATCAACACATGTATGACCACCTAACTTCACTTAGTGGGAAATTATGGATCGAAAGGGCCAGCTTTTTTATTCTTGAGCTACCTATTCAGAGGGATTAGACACATAGTCAAAACATTTATTAACACACATAGGTTCATCTAGCTTCACTTAGTAGGTGATGATGGAGCCAAAGGGCCAATCTTTGTATTCTTGAGCCATTTTCTGAGGAATTAATCACTTAGATCCATTAATTATATAACTTTTGGTATAACATCATTCAACACATACCCAACACACTTAGCCTTACTCATCATCACAATAAGTTTTATATTAGTTTGTGCACCTGATGAAGTGTATTCAATCATTTCTCTTCCTCTCTATTACCCAAATTGTTATGTTATTATTTTATATTTCATATAATAATAACTTATCTAATCTTTGTTTTCCTTTTTCATATTCACATTTACATAATGTGTTCTCTATGCACTATCCAACATTACTCATCATTACACAAGCTTCATGGGCTTCACCTTTGTAGGTAAGTTTAGGTACACTTTCTACTTTTATTTATCCTAGTATTTTGCTTTGTTTTATCACTAGAATAAAGTGGGGGGGGGGGGGGGGTAAAATGTAGTCATTTAAAATGGAAAAAAATAGTAACTTGAGCATGGCTAATGACACCCAATCCTTAGGTCCATCTTACTTGCTCTCATGACTATCTTAGGCTTACTTTCATTGATTCCCAATCATCTGTGACCTTCTAGACATGATCTCAACTAAGATAGGACACTCTCTTCATGACTAATCCATCCCCCTAGGCCCCATTAGCTTAGAAAAATAGCACCCAGCTTGGACACTAGCACCAAACCCTAAAGTGTCTAGCTTTTAAAACTATTATCCAAGTGCATCTTAGGCCCCAACAATCATTTATTTCTATATCTTTATCTTCAATCATGTTAGCCTAATGTGAATTCATTTAGCCCATGACCAATAGATCCATATAAAATACCATTCAAAGATCATTTGAAAAGGGTTAAAAAATATCATTCAATCAAGCAAGAATATAAGCAAGACCACTCAAGAAATCTTCCATATTCTCTACATACAACCAACTTATACACTTTAAAGCCAATTTAAGTCCTTACACCAGTCCCTAGTCATCTCAAACATACCTAGTTTTAGCATTTCTTGCATTTAATTCACTATTGCACCAAAATAAATCTTAAAGGGAGAACTACATATGGCTTGATCCCTTCTCAAAGTATTGGTATGTAGGTAGTGTGCCCACACATGGTGTGTGAAGAATCCCTAGTGAATCTTACACACAATAAACCATTTTCCCCATTTAATAAAGTTTCTTTCAATTGCATAGAAGATACAAGTACATGAATAATCTGATCTAAAAGGAGATATGTTGATAATCAATACTTGAAAATTCATACATAGGCTCACACTAAGAATGCTAACATAACCCAAAAATATTAAATCCTTAATACAATAGTGCTAGAGAAGGACTATAACACTGGAGCCTAGGGTGTATATTTCTAGTGCTTTTATCTAATCAAAAAATGAGTTTAGGATTATATTTGTGATAGTGTCTTAGGCCTACACATAAATTTATAGACCCTATCTTAGTTAGATTAGCATAGAATAAGATAACATTAATTTTCTCTCTCTAACTACTATTTTTAGAGAAGGCGTAGTTGTAATTTAATTTCACAAATCAACAACTTTAATTACGAATATTATTTACTATTTTTTCTTAATCATACCCATTTATTAAATAGGAATAAAAATCCATTATTCCCAAAAATAACAAATTAGAAACATAATCCAAATACATTCTCCCATTTATATGAATATGGTGTAATATAATAATGGAGGATCTATCTATCATGTATATTAAGTTAGAAAGGAACCATAACATGGTCATAAATAGAAAAAAAATATTAATTGATATCAAATAAGAATATTTGTGAACATTATTCAATTTAGAAATCATGAATGAATAATATGGTTGGGCATCCCAGTCCCAATGATAATTATATAACTTTAATAGATTCATGACCTGAAATGAGTATATAAAAATAAAAAATATATCTTGAACCAAAAATTAGAGGAAATAAGATTAGTAAAAGATAAAAACTATGGGATTACTTGAAAATAAAGAATATCAGCTTAGTCTAAGATTTAAATGAGAATTTGGGTGTTGTAAGGCTACCAATGTATACATGTGTTCATGTTGAAATTTTTTTTGTAATGAATACATAAGTTTGACTAAAATTGATAATTATGAAAACAATCACAACTTACATAATTAAAAGTAGTTACATGATTGGGATATGCTAGTGCTCAAAATTGTACTGAAGAAATTGAGACCTTATTAAGTATAAGTGCTTAAGTCCTCAACCCAATTTCTATTTTCAAAGGTTCACTTAAAGGTCAAATTTCATGTTTAATTGGTTAAGTCTTAATTTTTTCTTTACTAGCATGTGTATAAATATCTTAGATTTTTTTGGATTTTTGTGTAAACACTTTTCCTAATGGAAATAAGTCTTAAAGTTTTGTGTTTGAGATAAAAGGCCTGAATGTTTTTTTCATCAAAAAAAGTGTTTACAAAAAAATGGTAAGAAATTAAATGTTTCATCCAAAATTTTCATGAAAAATCCCAAATACCTATTTGTTTTAGACATTTCATCTACTACAAAATGTTCAAAAGCCAAATCCTAGTGGGCATTTTGTTCCAACAAACATGCCTGATAAAAATGCATTGCTTTAGAGAAAATATTGTGGGCAGAATATCCAAGTAATTTTGATGCTTAAGGGAAATTTTTTTACACAAAATATCTGAAACAATTATCCTAACAAAAATCTTGAGACAAAAATAATGAAGACCAAAATGCCAAAGATAAAAGTCTTGATGACCAAAAAATATGGAATGTTTTGCTTAAATTGTTTGAATTTTGATGATCTCATGGAATTCATTAACAATGTCATGAACATCATTGATGGTAATGAGGATGTCAAAATTAACCCTGGGTCAAGGACCATCAGGATTTAAATTTTCATAGTATCATAGATGTCATTAATGGCTATGTGAATGCCATTAATGGTTGTGAAGATGTCAAAATTAAGCATAGGTCAGAAACCATAGGGGTTTAAAATTTTATGGTATTATAGATGTCATTGATGGTCATGTGAAAATGATTTATGGTTACATGAATGTCATTGATTGTTGTGAGGAAATCAAAATTAATCCTAGGTTAGAAACCATCATGGTTAAATTTCAATAGTCATGAAGATGTCATTGACTATCACGTAGACATCAGAGATGAGCTAGATAGAGATCAATGGTATAAATTTGATGTAGGTTTCAAGGGATCAATGGAGGTGGGAAGATAAACTACATCATATTTAAGATACAAGACAAAAAACATTCATATCCATGATAAGGAGCCATTGAATAAAATAAACCACATTTTAAGGTTTTGTTATAGATTAAATAATATTCCATTTGATCTTGAATGTAGGCTCTTTATGGAGTTAGTATATGGCTTTAGTTCATTTATTTCTTACTCTTTTTTTCCTATCCTCATTTGTATATAACACTTGTACATTATTGGTTTGCTTTCTCTTATTTTGTTATTTGCTATTAATAAGTATTTTAAACATAGCCCTTATCTTGGGTTTCATCCAATCACTAAAAAAAGGGACATATCAGGTTGAGACTATAGGTGTGGTTGACTATGGGTTTGAAATGTGAGATTAATGTTTTAATTCTAGGGAGATTGGTAAAGACCAATGAATACACTAGTTGTTTCCTAAAATCTTTAGCCTTGATATGATCTAGACCTAATTCTAATGAGGATTGCATATGTGATATGAAAGTTTAAATTATTAGAGCATAGTCATGCTTACACTTAAATAACATTCATTTCCTAGAGTAATGTTTTCAACCAAGGATGATTGCCTAAACATTAGATCCTTTGAAAAATCCCAAAAACCTAGAAAACTTGGTTTCTAAACTTTTAAAAAAATATGAAATGGTCTATAAAAATCAAATAAAATACAAAAATAAGAGCTCATTTCAAAACTTGAAAGGAAATTTATAAGCAAAGGTGATTCAGGTAATCTCCATGAAGGCTATGGATGCCTAACTAGCAGTGGATCAAGGCCTTGAGTAGAGCCAAAGGTACCTCAGTTAGAGCTATAGATGTTTGGATTGTATTAGATCAATTCCAAATCCTTCTCTAAGCTAAATCATGGTTTTTTTTATAAATATCCAACATTTTTAAAGTCAATGTCAATGGTTAAAGACACGAAGTCTAGAAATTACTCTCTAAATCCCATTGCAAATGGTAAGTGGAATCAAAGCACACACATAACATGACTAGGTTTTGATTATTTATCCCAATTTTGTATGTGTAAGACTTCTTTTAACCATGAATTGATCTTTAAAATGGTGCTTTATCAAGTGGATTGAATAGCCTAATTATGAGTCTAAACCAAAGTCTCTGAATTTTAAAAACATATTTTTATCAAAATTCACTTGATCAAGGTATAACTAACATGTTTAATATTGTTTTTATTTGAAGATCATCTACACCTAGTTTGGTTAGCATATTTTTTCATGATTCTAGTTTAAATCTTATCTTAATTTGCTAACATTGGATCTATATGCTTCCAATTATAATATAAATTGGAATCGATCTAAAATGGAAAATGTCTGGGTTTCATGATTTAATGTCAATATTAGTTTTTTACTAGCCGTTCATCTATCAAAAGTCAATTTTAATTTATTTTTAATCACCCTAAAACCCTAATTCTAATTACCCTAGCTCAAGTCTTTCGATTTGAATTCAAAATTGAAAAAAAAAAATTACGTGGGAATATTTTTACAAAATGCCATGGACTTAGTTAAAATTTTATATTAAGGCATGTAATGTTTATTAAAATGACCAAACCTTAGTATAAAAATGCATTATTGGTCCCTTTTAGGTATCGATACACCTCCACCTATGTTCCTCATGGTCTAAACTAACACATTGTCTTTTTTATTTAGTAGAGCCCCATTTTATTTCAAGCTTAGTTTAAAACTTTAGCCTAAAGTTTTAATTTGTATTTACTAATTTGAATCAAAATATTGGTCTAAGATTATAGCCTAGGTTTTATATTATTTACAAGATTTGACTTAGTTATTCTCTTAATGTCCATAGGCACCAATAGTGTTTGTCTCAATGTATTACAATCAGCAGTATGTTTTTACTCAAGTAATCAAGATCAAATGGTATGAGTTCAAATTCAAAAGGTTAAGCTTATGGTGCATAATAAAGCTCAAGCATGTTCCCATAAATCAATGCTACACAATTAAGTGTACACCTTTTGATCGATATGGTGTATTAGGTAGAGATTTTAAGCTGAGCCCAAAGTGAATGTGGTGATGACACATGTTCTAACTGCATTAGACAGAGTATTGAGCAATGAATGGTGTTCAATCCTTTGGATCAAAATCCAATGGAATGTATTAATCAATCCTATAAAGATCCAATGACATTAGATCAAAGGGTCCTTTTTATTATGTTTTGACTTGGTCTAGGGATTTACCATAAAGTTTCATTGTATTTATTAATACAAAAAAACCTTAAGTTAAAACCTTATGCTAAGTCCTTTATTATTAGGAAAATGTCTTCCTTTTATTATGATATGAGATTAGTCTAAAATTTATCCTAAAGTTTTATTCATGTTCATTTACATAAATGAAACCTTAAACCAAGGACTTTAGCTTAAGCTTTATATTGTTCTTCAATTTTTAACTTAAGACAATTTTCACTATTTATAAGAAGAAACTAATGCTCAATCTCATATAATGAAATCTGATGATGCACATTTAATAAAATGAAAATATTTAATGGTGTGAGAGCATAGTTGAAAAGTCAACACACGGTTATAAGCTAAAGATCGATCATAATCCTAAAGATTTATGGTGTGCATTCAAGTGTGCACAATCTAATCTATGGTGCATATTAAGTTAATACTTTTCAAAAAATCCTAGAATAAATGTTGAACCAACACTTGGCAAGAGCATGTTAGCTTGACAAGACTAAAAAAGTAGGATGTAAATATTTTGTAGAGCTACTAAGTGGTACCATTTCAATACAAGACTTATAGATAGCTAATGTCATTTGATCTTTTAGATCAAGATCAATGACATGTATTTGATTAGGTAAGTAGATCTAATATTGTAAGCTAAGATGGGATTTTCAAAGGACTCAAAACTAATAAGAAATAAACATGTTCCCATATTAGAGCCAATGAAGTAGCCTCATCAATTTTAAGCCTTATGAGTTCCTAATTGGATATGATGTCACATGCTAAGTATCAATATGTGGTGAAATTTGGCTGAGAAGCTAAAATTAATTATTCTTCTATGGATGGGTAATGATTCAAAGTACAAAAGGAGGTCTATGAGTCATTCTAGAGCATATTTTTCAATCATAACCATATATAATTTTTTGTTTATACCATGACTATGGATCATCATGTTCCATCATTTTAAAATTAAGGTTATACTATGGAATACATAAAAGGAAAAGCAACTATCCAAGAAGTTCTAGCTATGTAAGAAAGTGATCAAGAGATTCTCTAGATGATTAAACTTGAGGACACAGTTTGTTTGGCTCCTTAAACAAATTTTATCCTTCCATATCTTATGAAGACATCTCTAGTCATGAAATCAAAATTTTATTGAAAATATTCATCATTAATTATAGAGATAATTAGAGCAATGATTCTTTTCTTGTAATTGGATGAAGATATCATGTGTGGCATGTAATATTTTCTAGCTGGAAGCATCTTGTTAAAATTAGGAAGGCTATTATGTAATTTTGCAAATTATGACCCATTGTCCCAAAATTGAAAAAGGCTTGAACATGTATAAATAGGGGGCTTATCCTATATTAAAGGTTGTTGGTCATTGTTTTAGTTGTTCATTTTCTCTAAGTCTAGGTTTTGCAAGAAATTTTGGGATCAATTATTATGTGTAGATTTTATCTCCCTTGTTAAGGTGGTTGTAGTTGTACATCCATTAGTGAGATTTGAGAGCATCGTTATGTCTCCCTTGTCAAAAGAGAAATTTCACCATGCTTGTCCCCATGGTATAATTTGGAATTATTTATGGTTTTAATATTCCTTTTAAAATTAATGAAAATGTTTGTGGTTTTTTGTTATTTCCTATTGATGAAGTACATTAATCTATTTTGAAAATATTTTTGACTAGATATCTAGTTTTGTGTTCATTATTGCTTATAATTTTGAGCATGGATCTGGGTTATAAAACCCTTTTCTTCATTAGTTTAGAACATGTTGTTGAATAACTTCTAAGGGCACCGTAGGTTTATGGATTTGATAAGAATGAGTTTTTTGAATGTCTAGTTTCAGTGTATGTTATATTCTTTCAAGGATCATTCAATATTTCCTTCTAGCTTATATTTGAGTTTTTCTACATCTATGCCAAGGAATGATGTCATGAATCCTGCAAGACACCATATTTTTTGAAGGCCACTAGCATGCCACCTCTTTTTATAATTATATAACTTGTCCTACCCTACAAATAATACACCCTTTACATACTATAAGTGTTATTTGACTTTAAAATGTATAAGATCTTGCATATTTGAAATGTGTTTGTATTTTATGCTTTAAATTATATCATTGTAGTCTTTTATTTGACCCATGTTATTGAAGATTCTATAGAATTAAGATTGCAGTCTCTTTCCCATCTATCTTTAGTAGCTTGTATATGACTTAGAGCATTTGTTCATTTCATGTGACTACCCCTCATGGGTGAAGTGTGGAAACTTGGTTATGCCCCAGCCATATTTTTTATTTATGTCAAAAATCCCTATGGAAGTTGAATTATAAAATATCTCCATGTGAGTAAGCTACCCTATAGGAACTCTCACCTTAGTTCAGGTAGATCTAGAAGTAGCAAGGATCTAACCATACCCTTTGTAGGTTCCTCTCAGTAATTTTATACATTCAATCCAATCTTGATTCCAAACCCTTCCCTAACTATAATTACATACTATCAATTTCTTCATCATTGTTTGCCATTTTATTTCAATTGTGAAAAGCTAAGTATATGAGGTTTATAACTTGGAACGAATAGTCAAAAGGCACCATTACTATGAAAAAGCTAAGAACCTTGGCCTTTGTGTTTTTAAGGACTCTTGTAGAGAGATAATATCATTTTTAAAGTTCTCTTCCTATATTCACACTTAACTGATTATCTTTGGTTCATATATGTCACCACTTAACTGACACCCTTATCAGGAACACCTTTTTTCACCTGTGTTGCCAAGGACTCTTGTGGAGAGTTTTAAGTATTTCAAGTTTGAAGGTTCTCTGCTTGTTGTTTTCTACACTATAACTATCTTGGCTATTAATGTTTCATCACCCCACTGGGAAAATTTTAGGATTTTAGATGTTTGGTAATTTGACATCTATTGTGTTTCTTGCAAAGGACTATTAACATCTCATGTTGAAAGGTGTTTTTTCCCTTTTGAATAATATTCTAAAGATTTTAGTGTCTTTATTTTTACTCTCATCATTAACTTTAGAAAATTATGTTGTTATCATGAATCATGGTTAGTTTTTTAACTATTATATTTTAGAATTATGATTATAGTGGTGAATCCAATTTTTATCACTTAGTTATAAGGAAGATAAGTTCCTGCTCTGAATATTCTACTTAGTTTCAGCTTTGAGTATTTTCTTATTTGCAAAGCCATAAGGATTGATGTCATCCTTCAAAGGTGACTAATCCAAATAGCTTGTCCCACCCCTAAGTCTACATCAAAGGTGAAGGAGACAAGTTTTGAGGCTTATTAAAGAGCATAGTGTAGCTATAAAAGATTTTTTAGACTCTCAAGATTCTAATAATATTGAATGTTTTATTGATATACCCATTTTTTAGGACTATCATAGCTCTCCTAGCAAATCTAAAACTTATATTCCAATTTATTATCCATCTCCTTCTCAACTATTTGAATCCCCTCCCAGGTGTGAACCGTAAAGTCCACTTCATTTGCTCCCTCACATCCCTTTGACAATTGTTCTTCAACCTCTAATTGAACTAATCATAAGTCATAAGGATCTAAATGAGAATTAATATCCTACATTCTAAGTTCTTAGATTTAGGTGTATACATTTTGATGACATGGAAGGTTATCCTCTTGAGTCCTAAATGAAGTAAGGAAATGCCTTCTAAAATTCCAAGGGAACAATGCAGTGAGTGGTGATGAACACCTGAGGGATTTTAAAATTATTATTCAAGATTATGAGGTTGATCATGAGGAAGTGTGTATCAATTTTTTTTTCACATGCTGAAGGAATATGCTCATGAATGGTTCAATTTTCTTCCTAGTGGATGCGCTGATTTATGAGAAGAAATGAGGAATGTTTTTAGAATTCAATATGGTGATAGAATTGATTTGAGTTTCCTTCTTTTTTAATTTGAAAACATCAAGAAGAACCCCAATAAGTGTGTTCAAAACTTCAATACATGGTTCAATAAAACTATGATGTGGCTACCTAAAAACATTAGGCCTAATAATAGAGTGTGCTTGATAAAGTATTGTGATGCTTTTGATAAGAAGGCTATGTAATACTTGAGGGACAAGGCTCCCATGAATTTATGGTTGGAATTAAATATGGCTATCCAAACTGAAAATAACATAAAGGATATGGGAAATCCCATGAACAAGTGGGTTGATGTGAAATTAGTCAATCCAAAAAAGACACAATCCACAAAGATAGCCAACCTTGAGGAAAATATTAAAAATTTGGATTTTGTTTTCAATTAAATCTCATACAAGTTGGCTAAAAATGAAAAGGGTATCCCTCATGTGTGTAACAATCAAGAGAGGGATCCAAATCCAAATCAAGCACAAGGAAGGCCTACTTTCCACCATTAAGATAATGATAAAGGGAAGAGGCCTACACAAGATAAAAAATAGAAATAATTTAGAATAGAAGGGTTGGGAAAAAAGTTCCTAATCTGTTAAATTCCAAGGTGAATGTAGTGGGTTGTGACATAGATATTGATTGGTATGAAAAGTTATTCCTTACACATCCTCCATGTGATATAGCTAAACCAATTAAAAAAGACGTGGATGACCCCAAGTCAATTTCATCCGATGAATAAATTTTAATGTTTAGTTGTCAAAGCCCCCAAAGCAAGATGTTTGCTTCCATATAATTATTGAGTACTACTAATGTTGATCAGTTCTGGAGCGAAATACAATATGTATGCATCCCAACTTGTGAATTTTATTATGAAGTATGGAACATAAATATGAGTTACCCATTCATGATTTTAGCTTTCTAAGAATAATGATGGTTAAAAATTTTCATGGGGGAACATTTTTAGTTGAGGATAAGTAGATACTAATTAATGTAGTAATTACCCAAGACATGGAATATAATATGAGAATTAGGCATTATATTACTACTCCTCAAGATATACCCCTACAAATGTAAGGGGAGGGGATATAAGTAAGGAAGCTAAGAAAGCTATAAAAGTCCCTAATACTTCCAAATTTTTACCCATTTCCCAAGTTGTTAATCCTAGAGGTGCTTTTGCTAAAAATAAATCACCTTTGTTATCTAGTATCCCTAAGGGTAGAAATGATGTTAAGTAAAATCTACCTTTGAAGGCTGCTATTAAAAATTCCAATTCATCCTAGCCTACACCACTTTAGACATTAAGTGATTACATCCCAATTGAAGGTGTTATTACCCTTCCATAAAATACTCCCCTCCTTAGTATAGCATATGTGTTATGGACCAAGTGTTGAGTCAATTGAAAATCAATGTGTTGCTTGTTGAATTATTAAGAATACTTGACCATAGGAAGAGGGCATTTGAGTACTTGGAATTTGGTGAGAAGTCAGATACAAATTAAATTATGTTACTCCAAACACCCCCAAAAATTGTTGAAGATTATGAAGATATTTTTGAACCTACTGTAGATGTCTATTTGGGGACTTCATTAGTATAAATTCATTTGAATATGGATCTATTTTATACAAACCTACTTATCAATAGTCTAATTATTCATAACTATATGTTTGATTCTAGTTCTTCCTAAAATGTGATTCTCTTGGGTGTCTTAAATGATCTTGGGGTGAAGATTACATCATCCTTTGGTAAGTATTATGTCATGGACTCACAATAAGATCTAGTTGTTGAAGAAGTTAAGGGGTTGGTAGTACAACTAGCAGTACATATAGACAAATATTTGAATATGGATGTGGTAGTTGTAGACTACCTACATAAGTGGGGGATGATGCTATCATGAAAGTGGGTTGATAGCATGGGTATAAGTGTATAGATGGACTTACCTTATGCCACCATTCAATTGGAATGTAAGATGGTAAAAATTTATAGAGAGCCAAAGATGTTACATGTAATTAAAGATCTAAAACATGCTCTCAATGTATTGTTTTACATGGATGTTGACTTGGGAAGCTTTGTTGGTATTGTTGATGATAATGAATAGCCTACTACTCTTGATATTAAACTTGATAGTGAAGGATTATTTTTGAATATGTGTTTTGATGGGGCTTTCTCCAATCTTGTAAATGGATTTGGGGTTGTATTTGATTCCCCCAATGGTAAATGCTTTAATTTTTCTTTTCTATTATACTTTGAGTGCACTAACAATGCTATTGAGAATGAAGCACTCTTGTTTGGTTTATGGATTACCCACAAACATGGAATTAAAGGTATGATTATCAAGGGTGATTTTGAGCTAGTGGTAAAGTAGGTATGTAATGGTTATACCATAAAAAATAAAAGGTTGAAATAATATCAGAATGATGTTTAAGATTTTCTTGAGTTCTTTGATGCATTCAATATTTATTATAGTGATAAAAGTTTCAACAAAGAAGCTGACAGACTTACATGGTTAGGTGGTTAGTATGATATTGTAGATATGATCCCTCATTATTAGTATCAAGTGGAGGTGCTTGTTTAACCTTCAATCCTAGACAATGTTCACCATTGGCAAGTGTTTGATGATAATGAGAAGATTAAGATGTTTCTAAATTGTGAATTTGAGTTCCATGATCAACTCATAGACTTGGAATCTATGATTTAGGTTTGTGATAAGAAGGAAACCTTATTTGGGAAAGAATTTATTTAGCTAAGGACAAACATGCTCCCTAAAGGATTCGTAAGTTTAGAAGCATCTTTTGATGTAGCTAATAGATTCAAGTTGAGAGACTCATTTTTCTCAAAAGACAAGACTAAGTGCAACTTGATTACTCATGAAAATCTAAACAAGGTTTTGTTGGGTACTCACCTACGTGAAATTGAGAAGCAAGTTTACATACAACTACTAAAAAGGTACTAGAAATAATGAACATGGTCTTATTCTGAGCTAAAAGTATATAGAGAATACTTGTTTTAGCATGTCATCCCATTGTATCCTAATATAAATCCTTTTAGGTATAAATAAAGGCCTATTAACCCCATCTTGGCCACCAAGATGAGGGATGAGTTAAAGAAGTTGAGGTATGGTGGTATCATTCAACCCATTAGGTATTCATCATGGGTTGTAAATTTAGTACCTATGAGAAGGAAAAATGGTGACATCTACTTGGGTGTGGATTTATGAAATTTGATTAAATCTTATTTAAAATATAATTATCCCCTACCCAATATGGACAACTTTTTGCACAATTTTATAGGATTAGATATGTTATCCACTTTAGACAACTTCTCAAGATATAACTAGGTTGTGGAGAATTAATCTAAGAGATCCAAGACCACATTTACAATGCCTTGGGGCATGTATGTGTATATGAGGATGCATTTTGGGTTAATGAACACTAGTGAAATGTTTTAGTGAGCTATGGAATTTACTTTGTTAATGGAATTAATAAGTTTTTAATTGTGTATCAGGATGATATCACCATGTACTTCAAGACTAGAGAAGAATATTTGGAGAATCTAGAGAAAGTGTTTATCAGATGCAAGGAGTTTAACATTTCACTTAATCCCAAGAAGTGAAAATTTGGAGTGGAAAAGACCAAGTTATTAGGACATATAGTGTCCAAGGATGGTGTTATGATTGATATTGAGAGGGTAGGAACCATTGAGAAAGTGCCTATCCTACAATCGAAGAAGGGAATTCAATCCTTCTTTGGATAAATTATTTTTTTAAGGAGTCTTGTGTCTAATTTTAAAAAGATTACTTTGATTATTAAATCTATGTTGAAGAAATAATAGACCATAAAGTCAGAGGAAAAGGCCATGCAAGCATTCTATGACATCAAATGAGCTTTAAATTCTTCCCCTATTTTGGGCAACCTAGATTACACTAAGCCATTTTAGATATTCTCTTTTGCATCATATAATATTGTTGTTTTTGTTCTCTTGCAAAAGAATGAAGATGGTCATGAGAAAACAATAGCTTTATTTGAAAAAGCTATGCAAGTTGATAAACTAAAAGACACCATCATGGAAAAAAATCCTTCACTCTCTTGAAGGCTATTTAAATGTTCAAACCTTATGTTCTAAGCTCAAGAATTGTGTCTTATGTCTTGAATAACATGGTAAATGACATCTTGAATCAGACTAAAGTATCTAGCAAGACATTCAGATGGGTCAACAAGTTAAAAGAGTATTACATGGATGTTCATACCACCAAGTTATTGTGAGGGATGGGTCAAGCCAAGCTCATGGTTGAGACAAAATTTTAAGCCATTTAAGTAAACACTAGTATTTTCAATGTTGATGATTCCTTGAGTTAATTTCACATGTCTCCATGGTATAAGAATATTATCTATTACTTACAAAATTTGAATTTCACGCAAGACTTGGATAAGAATCAAAGAAGGACTCTTAATCTTATTTCCCAAAAATACCTCTTGACTAAGAATGGACTTGCATGAAAGAATATGAATGGGGTTCTCTTGAGATACATGCTAGAAGAGAAATTTTTTTGACCTGATTAAAGACTACCATAGTGGAGTGTGGTGCCCATTTTACACCTAGAGTTATAGGTCATAAAATTTTGAGTTCTGGTTATTGGTGGCCATCATTGTTTAAACATGTTGCTCAAAAAGTTAGAAAATGAGAAAAATGCCAGTGTTTTACTAGGAGGATGAAAGCTTAAAGTTATCTTCCCTTGCATCATGTGATGATTAAAATCCCACTCAAATAATGGGCAATGGATTTCATTGGAGAAATTACTAAATTTTTATGCACTAGATATACATAGATATGAGTTGTAATGATTTATTTCACAATCTAGGTTAAATCAGTCCCTAAAAAGAAAGAAATACACCAAATAGTTATGGGTTTTTTGCTGAATCAGATTATTTATAGATTTAGTGTGCCTGTCAAATTAATTTCTAATAATTCCATGATATTAAAACCTAAAACTTTAGTGACATTATGTAAAGAATATAGGATTGAATTGACCTATGATTCCAATTAAAACCCTTAGGGGAATGGGCAAGTAGAATCTAGTAATAAGAACTTTCTCAAAATCATTAAGCAAACATTGGAAGAAAATAAGAAGTGGGGTGAATAATTTAAATTTGCTTTGTGGGATGACATGATCATGCCTAATAGAGATATATGTAAAATACCTTTTGAGAATGTCTATGGAGCTCAAACATTTTTTTTAATGAATCTATAGTTACCAACTTATCAATTTATGTAGTAATTATAAGATGATGTGAAAATCAGCCACTATGAAAGTAAGATGAGCCAAATGATTGAGCTTGATGAGATTAGAAGACAAGCTCATGAAAGACACCTCAATTTCAAAGAAAAGTTGAAGAAGATATTTGATAGGAAGGTCACTCCAAGAACTTTCCAAGTAGGTGATGTAGTTTTACTTTAAATTAATAGACATAACGATAAAGGTAAGCATGTAAAATTTGATGCCTTGTGGATTGATTCCTACTCCATTGACTACCATATTAGGGAACACACTTTCCTCCTAAGAGACTTGAAATGTGAAATAATAGAGTTGTCAATCAATGGTAGACATCTAAAGCATTTTTGGATTAATTCCATCTACAAATGTGTACATATTGTATAGTGTTTTGTTACTTTATCCTTATATTGCTTTGTCTCCCCTTTGCCTTGGGCCTTGTTTATACATTTTCTTTTCATGTTTCTATCATGTGTTAATTTTTAGATCCTCCTAATCTATTTTATTACTCTTCCATGTTTTGTTGAGCTTATATGAGTGATTTTTAATCATTTTTTAAATTCTTGACTCCATGTCCCATTGGATTGCCACTTGGTCTAACATTTTAGGGTTCTTTTCACACTCGCAAGGGATATGCATCCCCAGGTGAGAGATACTATTATTGCCCAAAATTATACTAAAGTAATTGATCCCTTGTTGATTATAAGTACCTAAGTCCTTAGTCTAATTTATATTTTCAAAGGTTCACTCAAAGGTCAATTTTCATGTTAAATTAACTAAGTCTTAATTTGATCTTTACTAGCATGTGTATTAAGCCCTTAGACTTTTTTGGATTTGTATGTGAACACTTTACCTAAGAGAAATAGGTCTTTGGATTTTTTGTCTTAGAAAAAAATCCCAAAGAATTATTTACATCATGTAAAGTGTTTTAACAAAATTTAAAAAAAAACTCAATGTTTCAGCCAAAGTGTTCACAAAAATCTTAAAGACCTATTTGTTTCAGACATTTCATTTGTTACAAAAAGTTTAAAATCCAAATCCTTGTGGGCATTTTGTTAGAACAAAAAGCCCAACAAAAATGCATTAATTTAGATAAAATATTGCGGGAAGAATGTTTGATTAAATTTTGATGCTTTGGGGAAATTATTTTGGACAAAATGTTCAAAATAATTATCTTGACAAAAAGCCTAAGACAAAAATTCCAAAGACAAAAGTCTCGATGACCAAAAGATCTGAAGAAAATTTCCTAAATTATTTAAATTTTGATGGTCTCATAGACATCATTGATATTCACATGAACATCATTTATGGTCATGAGGATGTTAAAATTAATCCCAACTCAAGGACCATAGGGGTTTAAATTTTGATGATCATGTGAATGTCATTGATGGCCACGAGGATGTCAAAATTAAGCTTGGGTTTGAAACCAAAGGGGTTTAAATTTTGATGGTCTCATGGATGTCATGATACTTTTGGTTCCTAATTATACACCTTATATACTCAACATTACAAACTTGAGAGAGAATGGTAGGTAATGATGAAAAACATGTGAGTATATCATTGTAGTCGAGGAAGGGTTTGACATCAAGATTAGACTAAATGTAGAAAATGATTGAGAGACACCTATAGAGGGTAGGGTCAACTCCTTACTACTTTTGGTACTTCTTAAACTAAGGTGAGAGGACCTATGTGGTAGCTTTTTCACATGAAGAGATTTTGCAATTCAATCTTCAAAGGGATTTTTGGCATAAGGAATATGACCATAACATAACCAAGTTTACACACTTCACTCATAAAAGGTTATCGCATTAAATGCACAAATACTCTAATTCATATACAATCTATTAAATATAGATGAAATTATGATTTTAATATTTATTCTAAATAATCTTCAACACCAAAGAGGTTGAATAAAAGACTACAATGCTAAGATTTTAAGCACATACTTTAAACACATTTCAAATATGTGAGATCTTATGTATTTACAAAGTAAATAACAGTTATATAATTCAAGGGGTGTATTATTTATAGGGTAGGATAGGGTGGGGAAAGTTAGGTGATTATAAAGTGGAAGATGGTGTGATGTTGGCTTTCAAACAATAGGGTATTTGGCAGTATTTAATGATAATATTTCTTAACAAAAATGCAAAATAAAATTCAAATGTAAGATAATGGTAAACACAATATGATCCCTGAGAGACTAAAACATACACTAAAACTAATCTTTCAAATTCCTTTCCTTATTGAATGCATAAACCTATAGTGCCATAAAAAGTTAATAACATATTTTAAAAATAATGTAGAAAAGGATTTATAATCTAGATCAAAATCTAAAATAACAACCATTAATGGGCATAAATCAAGATATCTAGTCAATAATATTTGTAAAATAGGTCGCTACACTTCATCAATAAGAAATAACAAATAACCGTAAGTATTTTCATTAACTTGAAAAGAAATAATACAAACATCAACACTTCAAAATGTTTCCATGGGGATAAGCATGGTGAGATTCATATTTTGACAAGGGAGACATAAACATGATCTCAAAGCTTGCTAATGGATATATAGTTGTAACCACCTTAGCAAGGGAGACAAAATATACACACATCAATTGATCCCAAAAAAAAATCTTTATAACCTAGACTTAAAAAATTGATGCCCAAAATAAAGATCTATAACAACCAACAACCAATAATAACTTTATAATAGAGGACAAAACCCATATTTATTTTTAAATATGAAACTATGGCTCACAACTTTCAAATTTTTAAAATAAACTATCAAGTTTTCCAAGATGCTTCTAGCTAGAACATGCCCTTTGTCATGCCTAAGATCTTCATCCATTTGCATGAAAAAACATTGTTCTAACTTCTTCTAAAAAGAATGATGTAGATTTACAATGAACTTATAATTTCATTATGGTAGATTCCTTTCACATAATATGGAGGGATAATATTCATGGTAGAGGGGCAAAAAAATTTTGCTTTATGTGAAACTACCTAAAGATGCCCTGGACCACTTGTTTTTATAGTTGGAACATTCTAGACATCTCTTCTTCCTCTTTGCGTGCCATGGAATAATGTTCTCTTGTAATGATTCCCTATGAACATTTTTGGATCCATGGCTTCTCAAGATATCTTCTTTAGAGTGGCCCACCTTAGATTTTTAGACCTCTAATATTTCTCCCATGGAGTTGCTTGGGCAAGCACAATAGTGAAAAATATAAAAGACATAAGTCATTTTCAACCTTTTCTACCTTTTATCTCCAACTTTTTTTCACATTGTGCATTTTGAAAATTCACCTTTTTCACATCTAGGATTTTAGGGCTTCCCTCACATTTTTAATGAAAAAAAGCATTAGTTTCAAATTTTGATTTACTTGGGTAATCCTAGTACCTTTCACAAATTTACCATGCCAACTAGATGTCAATGGTGAAATTTACACCAACTATCTTGCACAGGGTTTTGTTTTTTATATGATGTGTGTCAAAGTGGCATTACTATGTCACTCAATCCACCAATATCCTTTCTTTACAATAGACTCAACATCACTCATTTCCGTACAAGGTTAAACATCATTGAAATATCCAAAATCATCTTGCACCATCAGATCTACTCATCTAAGCAAATGTGAGCCATAGATCTATGTTTGGCTCATTATGGTCATGACACATGCCACTATCATGTTCAACCTAGACCCTTTGAAAAATCCACCTTGGTTCTCTTTTTTGGATTTGTGTAGATGGATTAACATAGATCATGGATCTTGATCTAAAAAATCAAGAGTTATTGACTACTAGTTATCTTTAGCCTCAAGGTCATGCGACTTGGTAGTCCCATGGGTTATCTACATCCTATTCCATTAGCCCTATCAAGATAATGTGCTATTACCATGTCATATTTTCATGTTCATTCTAAGATTCACTAAAAATTCTTGACTTAATACATGCCATGGATTAGATTATGTACACTTGAAAGTGTACTACCGATCTTGGAAAATATACTTGATCCTTAGCCTATGACCATGTATTAAATTTTCAACTATGCCCTCATGCCATTATATTTTTTCACTTGATCAAACACGCATCATCAGATTACAATCTATGAGATGGAGCATCATTGGACACTATCTATACTTGGCCTTGAGGATGTACTACTTGGTATCCCTATGGGATTTTTATGAACTTACAATCAATCTATATTGCTTTTAGCACCATCATGCCATGTGGAGGTATGTCATGCTCCTATTTTAAAATGAATGGCTACTTCATGGGGCTTAATTTTGATGATTGTGAAACCATCCTAGAACTTTTGAATCCCAATGACTAATTGTCATGGCTTAAGATTGACATCTATAAGCATGTCAAAAAACATCCATGAGACCATCATACCTGTAGTTTAGGCAAATTTATTTAGGACTTTTCTTGTCGACATTCCTACTTTGGGATTTTTATTATAGACTTTACTCATTAGAATTTTTGTCTTGAAAAGAATTTTCTTAGGCCTTTCATCTTTAACTTCTCTATTTTTTGTACAATTATCCCATAATAATTACTTTTAATAATCTATCTTCAGCATTTGTACTCCACAAAATCCTTTCAATCATTTTGTCAGGGCAATGTCTTAGACAAAATGTCTAAGATAATTTACATAAAGGATTTTGAATTCACACTTCTCCTGAGAGATTTTAAATTTATCAAACTTTTTTATGTTGTCAAGATGCCCAGAATCATTCGGCCTTTAGATTTTCACCTTTGTTGGGAAAATTATTTTAGACATTTTATCCAAAATAATTTCCCCAAAGAAATTGGTCTTTTTTACTTTCACTAGAGGAATTTTTATCTTTGAAATTTTCCCATAAGAATTGATTCTTCATCAATTTTTCATCATCTGGACAAGTTTCTCAAACATTTTGTCCAGAATAATTTTCCCATAAAAATTGAACTTGGCATTTTCTTTGAAGAAAATGAACTTACACTTTTGCTAAAGAAAAAACCTTTTATTAGGATTTTTGTGTGTGCAAAATGCCCGAAGGGAAAGTTCCCTTTGAACCTTTTTCCATAGACAAAATGCCCAGAATAAGTAAGCCTTTTGGAGTTAATAATGCCACCAAAAGAAAGGACTTTTGTTGGGATTTTTGTGTGGGCAGAATGCCCAAAGGGCAAGTGCCATTTAGAATTTTTTTCATAGAAATAAGTTTGAAACAAATGACCCTTACACTTTTCTTGAAGTAATTGGACTTAGCACTTAAGATTCTGGGAATGACCCTTTAGATCTTTTGAAATTATCCTTCAGACTTATTGAATGTGTATTTTGAATCTTATAAATTTACCCTTCATAAATTTTATATGGGAAAAATGCTTAAGATAAATGACCCTTTAGGGATTTTGCAAAGGCAAAATGACCCTTCAGAGATTTGCAAGGGTAAAATGATCAAAATAAATAGAGCAATATGTTTAACTTGGAACAAATAGACTTTGTCAAGATTTTTTATCATGGATAATTTTATTAATGAAAATAAGTCTTCAAACATTTTATGCAAATAAAAATCCCAAAGACATATTTCCATCAGGAAAACTATCTTGACAAAAAAAACTAAATACCTTAAGGCTTGAAACACATTAAGTAAAGACCATATTAACACTTAGTTGTTTAATCAAGAAACTTGGCCTTTTAAGGAACACTTGAAGATATAAATTTGGCTAAGGACTTAGACATTTTCACTTGACAAGGGCCCAATTGCTTTATTGTAATTTTTGGAACTAAAATTGGCTCTTATCTATGGATACATACCCCATGTGGGTTTGTAAAGAACCCCAAAACATAAGACTAAGTGCCAATCCCTTGGGTCATGAGTCAAAACATAGAAACTTTATCAAACATTTTATGAAGGCTCTAAAAAACATGGTAGACTTACAATAACATATCACGAGGATCTAGAAATGAAAACATAATAGAACATAAAGGGATAATATACAAAAAAGGCCTAAAATAAAGGAGCAACAAAACCATATAAGGACAAACCAACAAAAAACTATACAATATGGCACACATGTTAAGGACTTAATCAAAGAAGTATTTCATATGTCTACCATTGACTATCAATTCTAATATTTCACCATCTAGATCTCTCAAGAAGAAAGTATGTTCCTAAATCTAATAGTCAATGGAATAGGGACCCATCCATAAGGTATTGAATTTTCTATGCTTTCCTTTCTCCTCATGCCTTTTGTCCCAATGTATAACTAAATCACTTAATTATAAGGTTCTTGGAATGACTTTTATATTAAATATTTTTATATTTTCTTTGAACTTAAGGTGTTTTCAAAGATCTTGTCTTTGAATTTCATCAAGATCAGTAATTTGGTTAATTTTTATTTCATAGTGGTTGATCTACTCATCATCCCAGTTGTTGCATGAGTTGAGAGGTGGCCAACTACAAATTCATATAAGAAATTTCTTGAGCTCCATAAATAAGATCAAAATGGCTTCTACCTATACCTCTCTTAGGTGTGATCCTATCATCCCATAAAGAAAACTTCAATTATTCCCACCACTCCTTATTTTCTTTCAATATCTGTTTGATGATCTCAAGCAAGTTATTTTGACTTGATTCTGCTTTCCCATTCTCTTGAGGATTGTAATTGAAAGCATAGGTCAATTCAATCAAATATTATTTTCATAATGCCACTAAAGTTTTAGCTTTGAAGTTCATAGCATTGTCAATAACAAATTTAATAGACACACCAAATCTAAAAATAATCTAATTTAGCAAAAAAATCTATTAGTACTTGGTGCATTGTTTTCTTCGTAGGGACTACCTCAACCCATTTTGTGAATTAGTCAATTTTAACTAGTATCTATTTATGTCTAGTGCTTGATGAATCAAAAATTTCTCCAATGAAATCCATTCCCCATTATTTGAATGGGCCTTCAATCATCATAGGCTACAATAGAAGAGAACCTAAAGTTTTCATCTTCCCCGCAAAGTGCTAACATTTCTCACACTTTATGACTATCTAAGCAACATATTTGAATAAAAATGGCCACCACTAATCAACTCTCAAAATTTTGAGTTATTAATTAAGGTGAAAAATGACCACCACATATTTCACTATGGAATTATTTAATTAAGTCAATATTTTGTTCTTCTAACATGCATCTTAGGAGAACTCCATCTATATTCTTTCATGTTAATCCATTATGAGTTGAGATTTATTTTTATGGCACAATATTAAGAGTTATTCTTTGATTCATATCCATGTCAGAGGGACAACTCAGATTTTGCAAGTAGTAAACTATATCTCTATACCATGGATATATGTAAAATTGACTTAAAGAATCATTAACATCAAAAATAATAGTGTTTACCTCAATAGCTTACAAATTGGTCTCAGCCATAAGCTTAGCTAGACCTATCCCTCTTACTAACTTGGTGGTATAGATATCCATGTCATAATTTTATAACTTGTTGATCCACCTGCATATCTTGTTGAATACTTTAGTTTGAGTTAAAATTTCCTTCACTATGGTGTACAAGATGTAGGTAATAATATTTGAACTTATAATATATGGACTGAACATTTTAATAGCCTTTAATAGTGAAAAGGCTTATTTTTCCATGATAATTTAGTTTAGTTTAGGACCTTGCATAGTATTTAAAAATAAAGTTATGGGTTACTCATGACCATATTCATTCTTTTGCAATATGACAACAACAATAGTACTATATGATGAAAAAGAGAATATCTAAAATGACTTTATGTAATCAGGGCTGGCCAAGGTAGAAGAAGACTTTAAATCTCCCTTGATGTCATTAAATGATTGCACAACCTTCTCATCCTATTTGATGGTCTAGTCCTTATTCAACATGAAAGTAATACGTAGAGTAATCTCTAAAAAATTAGACATAAACTTCCTTATAAAGTTAATTTGTCTAAATAAAGACTAAATTCCTTTCTTAAACTATAGGATATGCACTTTGTCAATGGATTTAACCCTTTCAAGGTCAATCATGACACCATATTTGGACATTAAATGTTCCAATAACTTGGAATTTTATAATCTAAAGTGGTACTTTTTGGGATTAAGGAAAATTTCAAACTCCCTACATTTAATTATCACCTTTTCTAGATGCTCCAAATGTTCTTATCTAGTCTTGGAGTATACAATCATGTCATTCTGATACATAGTAATGAATTGGTTAATTATCCCTACAAAAACAACATCTATAGCTCAATGGAATGTTGCACCAACATTCATTAACCTAAAAGGCATCCTCATATACACATATATGCCCTAAGGCATAGTGAATGTAGTCTTAGACCTCTCAAATTACTTCACCACAACCTGGTTATAACTTGAGAAGCCATCCAATGTGGACACCATTTTTGATTTAGTGACACTATGTAGTAGGTTTTCCATATTGGGTAGGGGATAATTATATTTTAAATTAGCCTTGTTCAAATTTTTGAAATCCACACACAAGTAGATATCACCATTTTTATTTCTCATAGGGACTAAATTTGTAACCCATGATGAGTACCTAATGGGTTAAATGATTCCACCATCCTTTAGCTTCTTTAATTTATCTCTCATCTTGGTGGCTAAGATGGGGTTAATGGGTCTCTATTTATTTATAAAAGGATTGATATCAAGTTGTAATGGGATGACATGATAGAAAAATTCTTCCTTATACACTTTCAGCTTAGAATAAGACCATGTTAAGTAATCTTGGTACCTCTTTAGCAGCTATATATAGGATTATTTATCATCTACATTTAGGTGAATACCTATCCAAACATTTGTTGGATTCTCATGAGAACCCAAGTTAAAATCAATCATGTCTTTTGAAATGAATGAGTCTTTTAACTTTATTCTATTATCTCCATCAAAATACACTTCTAAACTTACCAATCCCTTTGGGATCATGTTTTTCTTCAACTAAATAATTTCCTTCCCAAACAAGGTTTCCTTTCCATCATAAACTTAAATCATGGATTCAAATTCTATGAGTTGATCATAGAACTCAACCTCATCATTCAAAAACATCTTAATCTAATCATCATCATCAAAGACCTACTAATGATGAACATTATCTAAGATTAAAGGCCTAACAAGCATTTCTACTTGATATTGATAATGAGGGCTTGCATTAGTAATATCAAATTGAGAACCTAAACTTGTAATTTTGTTAGCTTCTTCATTGAAACTCTTATTGTGATAATAAATGTTGAATACATCAAAAAATTCAAGTAAATCCCAAACATCATTCAGAGATTATTTCAACCTTTTATTCTTTGTGGCAAAAGTACTACGGACTTACATTACCACTATCTCAAAATCACCCTTGAAAATCAAACATATAATTACGTATTCATAGGTAATCCTTAAACTAAGAAAGAGTATCTCATACTCATTAATATTATTTTTGCACTCAAAGGATAGCTAAAAATAAAACATAAAGTGTTTACCATTAGGGGCATAGAAGACAACCCTAGCTTCATTTTCAAGATTGGAGTAAGCCTTTTAAAATCACATCTTCCAAACTACATTTTTTTTTTTAGTTTCAACATCAAGAACAACATGCTACTCATTAGTATCAACATTCTGAATAAAGTTACCTAATTCAACATCTGTGTACATCACTTCATTGAGAACATGTTTTGGATATTCAATAACATGTAGCATCTTTGGATCTCTATAAAGTTTGACCATTTTAACCTCTAAAATAATGGTGGCATATGAAACTTTCATTTATACACTATCACCCATTCTAGTATCCAATTTACAAATAGCAACATCCCCCACCTAGGTGGGAAATCTATAACTACCATGCCTATATTCAAATACTTTCTTGGATGCACCACCAACTATACCACCAACCCTTTGACTTGTCTAACAATTGGAACCCAATGTTTCCAATTATTGGACAATTCAAAGGGTTCAAGGGTGGCAAGGCATAAATGGGGTTCAAGGGTATAAGCCCTTGAAAAATGGGGGTTTGGGGGTGGTAGCCCCTAAAAAAATTTCTATATCCCTTCAATGGGAAATCATTTTGGGTTGACTTTTCCCATGATTTTGGTACCCAATGTTTTGTAATACTGCTTTGTTGATGTATTATGTATAGATGAATATTTTTAGGTAATATATTATGATAAAAAGGATTTGAGAAGGAAGAACAGAGTGTGTGAATTTAGGTAAAAATTTAAGAGGGTTTGTTAAGTGTAGCTTCAAAAAATATTTATTCATTATAATTGTAAGAAAATTTATCTGAGAGTGGATTGTATTCTTGTGTCTCACAATAAAATTTGAGCAAGTGTTTCTTGGTGGATGTAACCCACATTGGGTGAACCAAGTAAAATAAGGTCTTCTTATTTTGCATGTTTATTTCTATTCTTTATGCATCTCTATTCATATCTATTATTATTATTATTATTATTATTATTATTATGATTCTATGAAATTATTTTTCATCAATTTTTTTATTTATTCCTAACATTAATCAATAGGGTTGTATAAAATATATCCACATTTAGGTAATTTTATACAAGTGTGGTCCCAAAACAAACCTCTAAAGTGGGTTCAACAACCTCTTCTAATTTATCATCTTCTTCTAGGGGTGCTTAGGGTAACTCAATTTCATTTGTAGATGATCCTTCACCAAATTCCAAATATTCAAAGGTCCTCTTCCTATGTTCAAATATTTGTAATATTTTAACAAGTACATAGTGATTTTTATTTGACTCAATAGTTGGTCCATATCACACAAGCTATATTGAGGAAGATGTGTATTTGGTGGAAGGGTAACAACACATTTAGCTAGAATATAATCACTCAAGGTCTGAACTAGAGTAGGCTAGGGTGGATTTGATTTTTTGATAGAAACCTTCAAAGGTGGATTTTGTTTAAACTCATTAGTACCCTCAAGGATATTGGACAATACGGGTGTTATGTTTCTCTTAGTAGGAGTACCTCTAGGCTTAGTAACTTAGGACACTAGTGCTATCTTAGAAGCTTCTAGGGATAATGTAGCTTTCTTTGCTTCTTTGCTTTCATTCCTTACATTTGGATTTTCAAGGGAAGTGTCTTGAGGAGTAACACCTAGTTTCCTATTTCTCAAGTTATATTCCTTTTTTTAGGCAGTTGCTACATTAATTAATAGCTACATGTCCTCAACTAATAGAGTTCCCCCAAGATATTTCTTAATAATCATATATCATAAGAGATCAAAATCATGAATGAGCAATTAATATGATTGTGCCATATTAACATCATAAGCAAAGTCAAAAGTTAGGACACTCTCCATTTTGATCATGATCCAAGATTGATCAACCATAACATCATTTAACACATCCATAGAGGCAATTGATTTACTTTGAAGACTTTGATAATTAAACTTAAAAATATCATACTCAGATGATGCATATTTAAGTTCATTTAAATCTTCATCAACTTATTCAGTACTATCTGGTGTGGAAGGAAGAACTTGACACACCAATTAATATCTAAATCAGAATTCATAACATTTACCTTGGCATTTAAAGGATTAGGAACCTCCTTTATAGACCCTTTGTTCTAGTTTCTATCCACTATTTCCTCATGTATAGGCCTCTTCTTGATATCATTATCTTGATTTTAGAAAATAAACCCCCTTTGTGCTTGATTCAGATTTGGAGTTCTTTCATAGCTGGTAGACATACGAGGGACCCCATTTTCAGCTCTATCCATCCTGTATGGCATGTATTTGACAAAATATGTCAAATTTTTAATAGTCTCCTTAAGGTTGGTTATATTTTTAGACCATTTCTTTTATAAATTGACCAAGTTCACATTAGCGTACTTGTTTATGGGCATTCCTATAGCCTTGATATATTTCTCAATTTGGATGTCCATATTGAATGAAAATCATAAGTTCATGGGAGCCTTATCCCTCAAGTAGTATGTAACCTTCTTATAAAAGGCATCACAATACTTTATCAAGCACACTGTATCACTAGGCCTAATGTTTTTGTGTAACTACCTCATATTCTTATTGAGCCAGGTGTTGAATTATTACACACACTCATTAGGTTCTTTTTGATATTTTCAAATTCATCCAAGAGTAACCTTGGATCAATCCTAGCACCATACTAAATTCTAAAAACATTCTAGATGTCTTGCCACTAGTCAATGCATCTAATGGGAAGGGAATTAAACCATTCATAAGCATCTTCCTCCAGTGTGTGCACAAATAAATTAATGTACGCATCCTACTCAACCTCATAATATTCAATGATATTTTAAAAGGCCCTCAGATGTTGATCACCATTCACTACATTTTTCCATTGGAATTTTGGGAGGCATTTCCGAACTTCATTTGGGACTTCATTATGATAGCCTTCCATTTCATCAAAATTAATAGGTCTAAATTTGGGAATGTAGAATGTAGGATTTGCATTCTCAGATTAGTCCTTATGCCTCATGATAGGTTCAATAAGAGGTTTAAGAACAAATGGAAAAGGGATATGAGGAGGTGAGTGAGATAGACTTGGTGGATCATATTTGGGATGGGATTTAGTTGGTTGAGAAGGAGCTGGGTAATACATAGGACTATATGTTTTAGAATTAGTAGAAGAGCTATGATAGTCCTAAAAAATGGGGTGGTCAATAAAGATATCAATATTATTATGATCTTGATGGTCTTTATCAATTGAACTTTTCCCTTCAACAAGCCTCCAGACTTGTCTCCTTATTTGAGGAATACTTAAGGGTGGAACAAGTTTATTAGATGTGTCACCTTTGAAAGATGTTATCAATCATTATAGCTTTGAAAAAAAGAAATACTCAAAGATAAAATTTATTACAATATTAATAATAGTCACCAATCTTTCTTGAAACTAAGAATTAAAGTTGGAGTCACCACTAGAATAAAAATTCTAAAATATAGCATTTGATGAATTATTTGTGATACATGCTAAAATTAAACTTGTTGAAGCTTAATGAGATAGAGAACAAAGACACTAAAATTTTCAAAATAATGTTCAAAAGGGAAAAAACACTTTCAAAATGTGATGTTAATAGTTCTTTGTAATATAATCAACATAATTCAAATTATTAAACATTACAAACTTCTTAGCGCATCCCTAATGGAGTGCTATGACATTGACAACCAAGATAGTCAAATAAGTGTAGTAACATCAATAAATTCACAATATGAAATACTAACAAATATTTGAAAGTCCCTAAAAACACATAAGTAACCAAGATTTTAGTTTAATACTTAGCAATGGCACCAAAAAAGTGTTCATTCCTAGTTTACACCTTGTACACTCAGCCTTGCACACTTAAGAGAGAATGGAAAGAAATGATGGTAAACCCACTAATATGTCATTATACCTAGGTTAAGGTTTGGCATCAAGATTAGATTGAATTTAAAAATGACTGAGAGACACCTATAGAGGGTATGGTTAGTTCCTTGATACTTTTGGCTCTGCTTGAACTAAGGTGAGAGGACCTATGGGGTAGCTTTCTCACATGGTGACATTTTGAAATTCAATCTCCATGGGGATTTTTGGCATAAGTAAAAAATATGATTAGAGCATAACCAATTTTACACACTTTAATCATGAAGGATTATCATGTGAAATGCATAATTTCCCTATGTCATATACAAGCTACTAAATACAAATGAAATTATGATGCAATCTATATTTTGAAGAATCCTCAGTGACAAAGAGGCTAAATAAAAGACTAAAGTGCTAAGATTTAAAACACATACTTCAAACACGTTTTAAATATGTGAGATCTTATGTGTTTGCAAGGAAACTAACACTTATAGTATATAAGGGGTGTATAATTTATAGGGTAGGATAAGGTAGGACAAGTTAGATGATTATAAAATGGAGGGTAGTGTGCTAGTGGATTCCAAACAACAAGGTATCTATTAGTATTTCATGACAATATTTCTTAGCAAAGATACAAAAAAACTTCAAATGAAAGATAATGGTAAACATAATATGATCCCTGAGAGATTAGAACATACACTAAAACCAATCTTTCAAATGCCTTTCCTTATTAAATCCATAAACCTAGGGTGCCCTAACAAGTTAATCAACAACATACTCTAAAATTAATGCAGAAAGGGATTTATAATCTAGATCAAAACCTGAAATGATAACTAGTAATGGCCATAGAATAATATACCTAGTCAACAATATTTAAAAAGTAGGTCACTACACTTCATCAATAGGAAATATCAAAGAACCATAAGCATTTTCATTAACTTGAAAAGAAATATTACAAACATCAACACTTTAAAATGATACTATGGTGACAAGAATGGTGAGATTGATCTTTTGACAAGGGATAAATAAACATGCTCTGACATCTTTTTAATTGCTATATAGTTACAACCACCTTATCAAGAGAGACAAAATATACACATGGAAATTGATCCCAATTTTTTTTACAGAACCTAGACTAAAAAAATGGACACCTAAAATAACAACCTATAATAACCAACAACAACATTAAAACATAAGACAAAACCCCTATTTATTTTTAAATCTTGAATTGTGGGTCATAACTTTCAAATTTTCAAAACAAACTTTTAGGTCTACCGAGATGTTTCTAATTGAAATATGCCCTTTGATATGCCTAAGATATTCATCCATTTATAATAAAAATCATTGTTCTAACTACCTCTACAAGGCATGATCTAGATTTATAATAAACTTTTGATTTCATGGTAGGAGGTGCATTTCACACAAGATGGAAGGAGAATATTCATGGTAGAGGTGTGAAATTATTTATTTATTTATTTATAACCACATAAAGATGCTTTGGACCATTTACTTGCATATTTTTAACATTTTAGATAACTCCTCTTCCTCTTTGAATGCCATGGAACGACTTGTTATTATAATGATTCCCTAAGAATATTCTAGATCCATGGCTACTCAAGAGATATTCTTTAGAGTGGCTACCTTATATTTTTAGACTTGTAATATTTTTACCATGGAGGATCTTGGGAAAGTATAATAGTGAAAAAACATAAAAGACTTAGGTTATTGTCAACCCTTTTTATCTTTTGGTTCTAGGTTGTTTTTCACATTATGCATTTTGTAAATTTGTCTTTTTCACATATAGACTTTTAGGGCTTCCCTCAAATTTTTGAATGTAAAAATGCATTAGTTTCAAATTTTGACTTATTTAGGTGAATCTCTATCCCTCTCACAAATTTTCCATGTCAATTAGCTATCAATGGTGAATTTTTTTCCAACTAGCTTACACAAGGTCTTGTTCTTCATATGATGTGTATGCCAAAGCGACATCACCATGTCACTTAGTTCACCAATATCCTTTCTTTACAATTGCCTAAACATCACTTGTATCCATATGTATTTTACCTTCATTAAAATGTCCATGATCATCTCGCACCATCAAATTTTCTCATCTAAGTAAACATGAACCATAGATCTATGTTTGGCTCATTGTAGTCATGACACATGTCACTACTACATTCAATCTAGACCCTTTAAAAAATACACCTTGGTGCCCTCTAGTTATATATGTGTATATATTGATGTGAACCATCGATCTCGATCTAAAAAACCAAGTGTTATTAGTTTTCAGCTATCTTTGGCCCTAAGGTCATGCCACTTGGCAACCTTGTGGGTTCTCTACATTTTTCTATATTAGCCCTATCAAGATAACATGATTTTTCCAAGTGGTGGTCTCACATTCATTCTAGGCTTTGTTAAAATGCCATGACTTAATACATGCCATAGGTCAAATAATATCACCTAAAGGATACATAATCACTTGGCAGCCTCATGGGTTCCCATGTTTCACCTAATCAAACATGCATCATCATATTATAATTCATGGGATAGAATTTCATTGGACACTGCCTATACTTAACCCTAAGGATGTGCCACTTCATATCCCTACAAGCTTCCTATAAACCTTAAAAGTAGTCTATATTGATTTTAGTGCCATCACACCACATGGTATCATCTCATGCTCTTATTTGAAAACTAAAAGCTACTTCATTAGGCTTAATTATGATGTTTGTGCAACCATCCTAAAACTTTTGAATCCCAATGGATAATTGCCATGGATTAAGATGGACATCCACGTGCCTATCAAAAAATGTTTGTGAGATCATCATATCTATAGTTTGAGAAAATTTATTAGGGACTTTGATTATCATCATTCCTATTCTATGCCTTTTATTCTAGACATTACTCATCAGGCCTTTTGTCTTCAAAAGAATTTTCTTTAGCCTTTTTTATTTGGATTATCTATCTTCAACATAATTGTCTAGAAACAATTATTTACAATAATCTATCTTCAACATTAATACTCTACAACATTCCTTTTAAGCATTATGTCAAGACAATTATCTTGAACAAAATATTTGAGATAATTTCCCTTAAGGATTTTGACTTCACACTTCTCCTCAGAGATTTGAACTTTATCAGACTTTTTTGTGTGGGCAAGATTCCCAAAAGAATTTAACCTTCTAATTTTTGCCCTCACCAGGATAATTGTTTAATACATTTTTTATACAATAATTTTCTTGAAGATATTAGTCTTTTACACTTTCACAAAATGAATTTAGACCTTTGTACTTTTTTGGCAAGAATTGAGTCTTTGACATTTTTTCATCGTCGAGAAAATTGTCTCAAACATTTTGTTTGAAACAATTTTCCCATAGAGATTAAACTTGGAATTTTATCCAAATAAAATGAGCTTACACTTTTGCTAAAGAAAGAACCTTTTATTGGTTTTTTTGTGTTGGTAAAATTCCCAAAGGGCAAGTGCCCTTTAGACCCTTTATCATAGGAAAAATGTCCTAAATAAATAGTCCTTTTGGACTTAATAGTTTTATTGAAATAAAGGAGTTTTGTCAAGCTTTTGTTTGGGAAAAAAGCCTAAATGGCAAGTTCCTTTTAGACTTTTTTCCATAGGAAAAAAGTCAAGCAAATTACCCTTACACTTTGCCTGAAGGAATTGGGCTTAGCCCTTTGGCCTTTAGGAATGAACCTTTAGATCTTTTGAAATTACCTTTAGACTTATTTAAAGTGTCTTTGAAATCTTTTGAAAGTACCCTTAGAAAAAATTTTAAGGGTAAAATTTCCAATAAAAATGACTCTTGAGGGATTTTACAAATGAAAAATGACCCTTTGAAGATTTTGCAAGGGCAGAATGATCGAAAGAAATATGGCAATATGTTTTACTTGAAATAAATAGACTTTTTCATGTTTTTTATCAGACACAATTTACCTAATGAAAATAAGTCTTTGGAATTTTTGCACAAAAAAAAATCCTAAAGATGTATTTCAGTCAGAAAAATTATCCCAAAAAAACCCAAAGACCTTAAGGCTTAAAACACATTAAGTAAAGACCATATTAACACTTATTTGATTAATAAATAATCTTGACCTTTGAAGTAACACTTGAAGATAAAACATGGGCTAAGGAATTAGACATTTTCACTTGACAAGGGCCAAATTACTTTGGTGTAATTTTTGGCACTAACAGATGGTCTTGTGAACATCATTGATAGTCATGAGAATGTCAAAATTAATCTAGGGCTAAAAACCATCAAGGTTAAATTTTGATAGTCATGCAGACATCATTAATAGTCTCATGGATGTTAGAGATGAGTCAAATAGAGATCAATGGTCTATGTTTAATCCTAAGTTCAATGGATCAATGGAGGTGGGAAGCTAAGCTGTATTATATAAAAGATGCAAGCATATAAATGCTCCTATCCATGAGAAGGAGCCATTCAATGGAAGTAACTACATTTCAAAGTTCTATTATAGATTAAATAATCTTCCATTTGATCTTAGAGGTAGGCTCTTTGTGGAGTTATTGTAGGTCTTTGGTTTATTTATTTCTTGCTCTTTCTTTCATATCCTCATTTGTACATAACACATGTACATTATTTGTTTTCTTTGTATTGTGTTTTTCTTTGCTCTTAATAAGTCTTTTCAAGATATTCCTTGGCTCGGGTTTCATCTAGTCACTCAAAAAATGGACTTCTCAATTTGGGACTATAGGTGTGGTTGACTATGGGTCTAAAATGTGAGCTTCGTGTTTTAATTTTGGGGAGACTAGTAAAGACCAATGAATAGGATAGTTTTTTTCTAAAATCTTGAGTCTTATTCTGATCTAAACTTGATTCTAGTGAGGCTTGCATATGAAGGATGAAATTTTAAATTATTGGAGCATAATCATGCTTACACTTAAACAACATTTATTACCTGGGGTAAGGTTTGTAACCAAGGATGATTGCCTGAAGATCAGATGCTTGACTAAATCCCAAAACTTGGCTAACTTGGTTCCAAACCTTTGCTAAAAATCTGAAATTGTCTATAAAAATAAAAAAAATATTTAAATAAGATCTCACTAAAAGACTAAAAAGTAACTTTCTAATCAAAGGTGATTCAACTAATCTATATCGAGGCTATGGATGCTTGGTTGGTAGTGAAGGCAAGGCCTTGAGTGGAGCCAAAGGGATCTTTATTAGGGATATGGATGCCTAGCTGATAATAGAGTAATGCCCAAGCCTTCCCTAAGCTAAATCATGGTTTTTAATTAATATACAACATGTTGTAAATCAATGTAAATGAATAAAGACATGAAGTTTGGAAATTTCTCTCTAAATCTCATGGTAAATGGTAAGTGGAATCAAAGCACACACACATCATGACTAGGTTTTGATGTTTGATCCTAATTTTTAATTTGTAAGACTTGTTTTAATCATGAATTGATCTTAACAATAGTTCTTGATAGCCTACTTATGATTCTAAACCAAAATCTCTAAAATTTAAAAACATATTTCCATGAGAATTCACTTGATCATGGTGTCACTAGCATGTTTGCACATTGTTTTTATTTCAAGATCATCTACACCTAGTTTGGTTAGCATGTTTGTTCATGATTTTAGTTTAAATCTTATCTTAACTTGTTAATTTTGGATCTTTATGATTCATATTGTAGGCTTAATTAGAATCCATCTAAAATAGACAATGTCTAGGTTTCATGATTTAATGTCAATATTAGTTTTTTACTAGACTTTGGTGTGTCAAAAGCCAAGTTGAATTCATTTTTGATAACCCTAAAACCTTGATTCTAATTACCCTATCTCAAGTCTTTCCATTTGAATTAAAAATTGGTGGGAACATTTTATTCAAGAATATTTTTTTAAAATTCCATGGACATAGTTAAAATTTTAAACTAAGGCTTGGTCATGTTTATTAACATGACCAAACCTTAGTCTAAAAATCCATGCTTGGTCCTTTTTAGGTCTTGATACCCCTCAGCCTATGTTTATTATTATCTAAAATAATGTATGATCCTTTTTGTTTACAAATCCCCATTTTATTTCAAGCTTAGTCTAAAACATTAGCCTAAATTTTTAATTCATATTTATTAATATAAGTCAAAATCTTTGTCTAAGATTGTAGCCTAATTTTTATATTATTTATGAACTCTGACTTAGTTATTCTCTCAATGTCCATAGGAATCAATAAAATTTGACTCAATGGATTATAATCAATGACACACTTTTGCTCAAGCAATCAAGATCGAACAGTGCGAGTTTAAATTCAAAAGGTTAAGATTATAGTGCATAATAAAGCTTGAGCATGTTCTAATCAATTGATGGTACATGATTAATTGTATACCTTTCAATCGACATGGTATATTAAGTTAATATTGTAGACTAACTCCGATGTGAATGTTGTGATAGCACATGTCACAACTGTGTTAGATAAAGTATTGAGCAACCAATGGCATTGAATCCTTTGGATTGAAAACCAATGGAATGAATTGATCTAGCCTAACAAGATCTAATATCACAAGATCAAAATGTCCCTTTTATTATGTTATATTTTAGTCTAGGGCTTTACCCTAAAGTTTCATTATATTTATTAATACAACTAAGCCTTAATTTAAAACCTTATGCTAAGTGGTTTTTTATTAAGCATGGGGCCTCCTTTTATTATGCTATGAGATTAGTCTAAACTTTAGGCTAAAGTTTTATTCATGTTCATTTACATAAATGAAACCTTAGACCAAATAATTTATCTTAAGATTTATATTGTTCCTCTAGTTTTAACTTAAGAAAATTTTCATTGTTTGTAGGAACAAATCATGTTCAATATCATTAATTAAAATTTGACGATGTGCATTTGATAGAATGAAAAGATATAAAAGCATGAGAACATAGTTGACAAGTCAATACATGATCACAAGCTACAGATCAAGCACATTCCCAAAGACTGATAATACACATTCAAGCATACATAATCTGATCTATAACACATATTAAGTCAAGAATTTTAAACAAAGCCCAAAATGAATGCATGATCACCACTTGGTAAGAGCATGTTAGCCTAACAAGATTGATAAAGAAATATTTAGAGAGACCATAGATCCACCAAGTGGAACCATTTCAGTACAAGACCTATATACTAACAATGGCATTCAATCCTTTGGATCAAGATCAACAACATGTGTTTGCTCAGGCGAGTAGATCCCTTGATGCAAGCCAAGATGGACTTTTCAAAGGGATCAAAACTAATAAGAAAGTGACATGTGCCTAGATTAGATCTAATAAATTGGCCTAGTTAGTTTTAAGCCTTGTGAGTACTCAATTAGATCTGATGTGGCATGTCAAGCATTAATATGTGGTGAAATTTTGTTGAGAAGCTAAAATTAATTATTCTTCCATAGATGGGAAATGATTCAAAGCATAGAAGGAGGTCTATGAGTCATTATAGACAATATTTTGTAATCATAACCATGGATATTTTTTTGTTTATACCATGACCATGGATCATTCATGTGACATCATTTCAAAATCAAGGTTATTTTATGGCATGAACTAAAGGAAAGGTAGTTGTCAAAAAATTTCCAACTATGCAAGAAAGTGATCGAGAGCTTCTCCAAATGGTTTCACATGAGGAAAAAGTTTGTTTGGATCCTCAAATGAATATTATCCTTCCAAATCATTTCAAGACATCTCTAACCTTGAAATAAAAATTTTTATACAAATCTTCATCATTCATTGTAGAGGTAGTTAGAGTGATGATTCTTTTCTTGTAAATGGATGAAGATATTAGGTATGGCATGGAATATTTTATAGCTAGAATCATCTTGGTGAAATTGGGAAGGTTGTTATGTAATTTTGAAAATTACAACACAGTCCCAGAATTGAAAAAGTATTGAAAATGTTTAAATAGTGGGATTCTCCCCCATTCAAGGTTTTTGGTCATTATTTTAGGTGTTTATTTTCTAAGTTTAGGTTCTAAAAGAATTTTAGGGATCAATTTCTATGTGTAGATCTTGTCTCCCTTGCTAAGGTTATTGTAGTCATACATCCATTAGTGAGCTCTAAAAGCATTTTTATGTCTCCCTTGTCAAAATAGTAATATCATTATGCTTGTCCCCATGGTACCATTTTTAAATATTGATGTTTGTAATACTCCTTTTCATATTAATGAAAATTCTTGTGGTTCTTTGCTATTTCTTGTTAATGAAGTGTAGTAATAAAATTTGTAAATATTATTGAGTAGCTATCTAATTTTATGTTCATTATTGGTTATCATTTTGAGCATAGATATAGGTTATTAAACCCTTTCTACATTATTTTAGAATATATTGTTGAATAAATTTTTAGGGCACCTTAGGTTTATGGATTTGATAGGAAATAGTTTTTTAAAAGTTTAGTTTTAGTGTATGATCTATTCTTTCAAGGATCATTCAGTATTTACCACTAAATTCCATTTGAGTTTTTCTATATCTGTACTTATGAATGATGTCATGAATCTTGTAAGATACCCTATTGTTTTAAAGCCACCAGAATGCCACCTCCTTTTATAATTATCCAAATTTTCCTACCTTATCCCACCCTATAATTAATACATCTTTTGCATACTATAAGCATTATTTTCCTTGTAAACTAATGCTAAAAAAATAGTCCAACCTTCTAGAGGCCATAAATTTTAACCTGTATCTCTATTTGAGCTCTTCCACATGCCAAAATGACCATATAGAAAATTGCATTGATTTATTACGAAGTTCTACCTATATATCAATGTTTTTGATATTTTTTAGAGGCCATATGTAAACATCTAAGGGCTTAAAATTGTGATTTAATTATTTTTTCAAGTTTTTTTTATTTTTAGAAATTGTCTATTTTTTAAACTAGACATCAACTTTAGTTAAATTTCATCTCATAGTCTAATTATAGTTTTTATGATATTTCAAGATATTTTTTCAGATATTTCAAGAGTTTTTAAAGATAGGCATTTTTTTAGATTTTAAAAAAAAAAAAAAAAAATCATATTTTGCATGTAAACTCTAATTTTTGAGTTGAGGCTTATTTAAGAATGGTTTGGGTTTTTAATTATTTCAATTTATTCAAGACAAATCAATACAAGTTATTATTCATAATCTTAGCCTATTTGTAATTTTATTTATCTTTTTAGTTTTTGGGTTCATTATCTGGTATCAGAGCAAGTTAAAATCTTGGAGAAGTAAAGAATGTCAAGAGGATGAGAAGGTGTTGCATAGATGAATAAGACTATATAATATATATAGAGGTAAGTTAAATAATTAATAGAGGTTATCACCAATTAATACATAATACAAGGTTGTGATGAGGAAGACATAGGTCATGATAATGAAATTCAATAAGAATAAGAATAACAAAAGCAACCACCATCGATGGAAGATAGGATAGTTTGGGCTTTAGAAGGAAGAAATGAAGGAATAAAGGTTGATGTTATAGATTATGGATGTATTTTAAAAGTAGAGGAGTTGATATATTAGATGAATAGCATGGATAAGTTCTTTGAGTAGAAGACTATGAGAGAAGACAAGAAGGTAAAATTTGTGTGCACAAAATTGAAAGGTCATGCAATGATTTTGTGGGATCACATATTGAAAAAAAGATAGAGAAAAAGGTAAAGATAAGATTAATTATTGGAAAAATATGGAGAAGAATATGAGGGAAAAATTTCTTCTTTTAGATTATGAATAAACCCTATATAGAAGATTTTAGAATTTGAGGCAAAAAGATCATAATTTACAAGTCTATATAGATGAATTTTATAAGCTTTCCATATGATTGGAGAATGATGAAACATAAGAGCATATGGTTGAATGGTATGTAAATGGTTTGAAATTTTATATTCAATATAAATTAAGCATACATAAAATACTTAACATGGAGGAGGCTTAATAATTAGGTTTGAAGGTAGAAGAAAACCATAATAGACAAAATTTTAGAAGGACATCTACTAGTCCAAAAAGAGGTAGAGCCCCTATAATAAGGGGATGAGGTGGGTTTAATACCACCATAGGTGGATTTACGACTAATAATTTTGAATCATCATATGTTATAGAGAGGCAAGATGATAATAGGTAAGGGTTTAAATAACAATAAATAAGAAGAGAATTTTAGAGAGGATAAGGTTATGGTGGTGCTAGAGGATGGTTTTTGAATCAGCATATTTCTTATGTCTACTATAGATGTGGATAAGAAGGTACACAGTGTTTGAGTGTCCAAACTATCATGATCAAGAAAAGAGGCAATCATATTTCCCAAGAGTAAATCTAGTTGAGGCTAAAATAAAAGAGAATTATACTAAAGTTGCACTATTATATGTTGGAGAGAATCTTATGATGAGAAGAACCATGATCACTCTAAGGAAGGATCAAGTGTAGAATAAATAAGGTGGTGATGCATTGTTGTGATCAAATATTTTTTGAAGAAGATGTGATTTAGGTGGAAAGGTATACAAAGTAATTATAAATGGTGTCAATTGTGAAAATATGCTTTCTAAAGAAAATATTGAAAAACTAAATCTACAATGTGAAAAAACATCCTAATCCTTATAAGATTTCATGGTTTAAGAAAGGGAATGAAGTTATAATAGATAAAATGTGCTTAATGAAGTGTTATATGGGAAAGAATTATAATGATAAAATATGGTGTGATGTTATTTTGATGGATGTATGTCATGTGTTATTAGGAAGACCATGGAAATTTGATTGGAAAGTAATTCATGACGGAGAAAAAATGATGTACACTTTTTTGGAAAGGTGGTACAAAGGTAGTTTTTTTACCTCTGAAAGAGGAAGAGAAGATAGAAAGCATGCTCTCTACTAAATAATTTATCCAATATATGAAGGTAACATGTTGATATTATGCATTAGTAGAAAATAATGAAGAAACAAAAATGTGGTTAATATGAACAAAAGTAACAAAAGTGTTTAAATAATATACATATGTTATGCCTGATGAGTTACTAGATGGTTTACCACAAAAGAGAGATATATAACATCACATTGATTTGACTGTAGGATCAATTCTACCCAGTCAAGTAGCCTATAAGATGAGTCCAACAAAACATGTATAATTAAATAAATAGGTTAGTGAATTGATAATGAAGAAGGTGATAAGGGAGAGTATGAGTCCTTGTGAAACACCAACTTTGCTAACTCCAAATAAAGATGGAGGATGGAGAATGTGTGTGGATAGTAGAGTAATTAATAAAATTACAATAAAGTATAGGTTTCATATACCTCATTTAGATGATATGATGGATGTGCTTGAAAGATTAAATTATTTTACCAAGATTGATCTAAAGAGTGGTTTTTATCAGATTAAAATTCATGAAGGAGGTGATTGGAAAACTACATTCAAGACTAGGGATGGCCTATATGAGTGGATGTTGATGCTATTTAGATTATCTAATGAACCTAACACATTTATGAAGGTGATGAATATAGTTATACAAGAATATATTGGTAAGTTTATGGTTGTTTATTTTGATAATATTTTGATATTCAATAAGACTAAATAAGAACACTTATAACATTTGAGAATGGTAATGGATTTGTTAAGAAATGAGAAGTTGTATGAAAATTTGAAGAAGTGCAGGTTTATGCAAAATAGTATGGTATTTTTGGGATTTGTAGTTTTAGTATATGGTATGGAAGTGGATGAAGAAAAGATAAAGACAATCATTGAGTGGCCTATTCAAAAAATCATTATAAAGTTAATAAGTTTCCATGGTTTAGAAACTTTTTATAAAAAAATTATTAAATAAATTAGTATTATTGTGGCATCAATAATAGATTGTATGAGAGGGGAGGAATTTGCATGGACTAGAGTGGCCATAGAAAATATTGAATTTTTGAAGAAGAAGATTATAGAAAGACAAATTTTAGCATTATTGGATTTTAATAAAGTTCTTGAGGTTGATTGTGATGTTTCATTTGTGGGAATTGGTGTTGTTCTAAGTCAATAATGAAAGCCAATAGGATATTTTAGTGAGAAATTGAATGAGGTAAGAATAAATTATTCTACTTATGATAAAATTTATGCAATTGTAAATGCATTAAGACATTGGAGGAATTATCTGGTGCCTAAGCAGTAAATACTATTTATATATCACGAAGCTTTAAAGTATGTGAATACATAAAAGAAGTTGAATAATAGGCATGCAAAGTGGGTTTATTTCTTGTAGGGGTATACTTCTGTGTTGAAACATAAATCAAGAAAACAAAATTAGGTGGCTAATGCATCAAGCATGAGGGTATCTTTATTAACTACTATGGTGAGTGAACTAGTTGGATTTGAAGTTATCAAATAATTATATGATACTGATCCATATCTTAGAAAGGTAGTTGAGAAGTGTAAGAATTCATTAATAGGTGGGATATATGATATTAATGATGAGCATCTTCTACAAGAAGGTTATCTCTTCAAAGGGAAATAATTATGCATTCCATATGGGTCTCTATGAGACAATATAATAAGAGAATTACATAGTCGTGGATTGTCTAGACATTTTGGTAAGATGAAAATAATAGCTTTGGTGGAGGAAAAGTATTTTTGGCAAAAGATGAAGAGATATGTGACAAGGTATGTTTCAAGGTGTAATATATGTTAGGTGGATAAAGGACATGTACAAAATAGTAGACTATACATGCCATTACCAGCTCTAAGAGGACCATGTACATATTTGAGTATGGATTTTGTGTTGGGATTGACAAACAAAAAGAAAAACTAATGATTGATTTTTTTTTGTTGTAGATAAATTTTCTAAAATGGTTCATTTCATTGCATATAATAAAACCAATGATGCCACTAGGGTTGTATAATCAGTTTTATGGATATTGTGATATTACATGGTGTTCCAAAAATTATTACTTTAAATAGGGACAAAAAATAATAAAGTCATTTTTGGAGGAATTTTTGGAAGAATATGGGTACTAAGCTATAATTTAGTAGTGCATATCACCCACAAATAGATGGACAAATAGAATTTGTGAATAAGAGCTTAAGAAATTTATTGAGATACATAGTGGGAGAGAAGCCAAAGTAATGGGATTTGGATTTACCACAATATGAGCTTGAATATAATAGTTTGGTGAATAGATAAATAGGAAAGTTAAATTTTAAAAAAAATTATTAGAGAAATCCTATGGGTATTTTAGATTTGGTATATTTGCTAATTGCAGATCAAATTAGTGATGATGCAAAAGTGTTTACAGAGCATATGAAATAGTTGCAAGAAGGGGTAAGAAGAAAGTTACAAGAAAGTAATGAGAAATATAAAGTAGTAGTGGATGTTAGAAGAATATCCAAGGTATTTTAAGGAGATTTTGTAATGGTTTACTTGAGGAAATAAATATTTCCAAAAGTCACATATAATAAGTTGAAGTACAAGAAAACTAGACCATATAGAATTATGAAGAAAAACAATGATAATGCCTATGAGGTAAGTTTACCACAAAATTTTGATATATCTCCAATATTTAATATTTTAGATTTATATGAATTCCATGGAGAATATGGTGAAAATGACAAAGATGAAGAAGTAAATTGGGAGCAATAGGTTCCAAAGAAAAAGAAAGAAAAAATAGTGTAGGTTTTAGTTATGAAGACAATGACCACAAAGCAAGGAATTATAATAGGTATTTGGTGTAGTGGGAAGGATTGAAGTAAGAATACAACACCTAGATTACAAAATGGGAGCTGAAGAAGATTGACAAGTAAAAATGGCAGCAGTATAATCATGCCAACTTGCAGGAGTTGAGTTGTTTTCAATTAGAGCAGAATGATCTAGAAAAAATAGGCCAACCTTCTAGAGGCCATAACTTTTGACCTGTAGCTCTATTTGAGCTCTTACATGGACCAAAATGACTGTATCAAAAATTTCATTTCTATATTAGAAAATTTTACCTACTTATTAATGTTTTCAATATTTTGGGAGGCCATATGTGATCATTTAAGGGTCTAAAATTGTAATTTATTTTTTTTCAATTTTTTTCTATATTTAGAAATTATAAATTATTATAATTTCATCCCATAGTCTAATTATAGTGTTTAATATACTTTGGGATATTTCAAGAGTTTTTAAAAATAGGCATTTTATTTTAGATTTTAGTTTTTTTTTAATTTTGCATGTAAACATTAATTTTTGAGTTGAGGCTTATTTAAGCATGGATTGGGTTTGTAATTATTTCAAGTCACTCAAGATGAATTAATAAAAGTTATTGTTCATAATCTTGGCCTATTGATAATTTTATTTGTCTTGTTAGTTTTTCGGTTCATTACAAACACATGTGATCTTGCATGTTTGAAATGTGTTTACAGTTTGTAATTTAAATTCTACCATTGTGGTCTTTCATTTGACCCATGTTGTTGAAGAATCTATAGAATTAAGATTATAGTATATTTCCCATATATCTTTAGTGTCTTGTATATGACTTAGAACATTTGTATATTTTGTGTGACAACCCTTCATGAGTGAAGTGTGCAAACTTGGTTATGCCTTGGTCATATTTTTTCCTTGTGCCAAAAATCCCCATCAAGGTTGAATTGTAGAATCTCTCCATGTGAGTAAGCTACCCCATAATTCCTCTAACCTTGGTTTAGGTAGTGCCAGAAGTAGTAGGGAGCTGACCATACCGTTTGTAGGTGCCTCTCAGTCATTTTATACATTCGATCTAATCTGGATGCCAAACCCTTACCACACTACAATGACATACCAAATTTTTTTCATCATTTCTTTCCATTTTATTTTAAGGGTGCAAGTCTGAGTGTATGAGGTGTATAACTGGGAACCAATAGGATAGAAAAAAATAGTCACAATTTTGGGGTTCTTTACATGTATACCAATACTCATTATAATCTATAAGTATTTTTTTTTGATATAAAAGAACAAAAGACATAAATAAATACAATATAATTCAATCAAATCTACCAATATTAATTTCATCTATATTATATTTTTTATATGTAAGATAAATTTCATATTTAAAATATAAAATTTAACTCAAGTTGTTTATATAAATTACAATGTACATAAGATAACTCAATAAAATTAACATGTTTATAGTAATAGCTTGTTACAATAAAGATAAATAAGTACATGATAACTCAACCAAAGTCACTAATTATTTTTATTTGTATGTTTCCAAAGAGCAACACATATTCTATGTGGGACCATGTGCTTTGACCATGTATATAGTGTGTATATGTGTTTTTATTGGAATGTAGTGGGTGATAAAAATTAAAAATAGAAGGTGATGAAAATCAAAGTGATTCTTTTACATATCCAATAAATCATGTTTTCAAATTTGTGAACAACATTTTTTTGATCCATATACATATATATACTTATCTAAAACTAGTCACATGTTTTAATGTTTACTAAAAAATATTTCCTTTCTTAGATATAATAATTGGAATAAGTATCTATAACATGGTTATTAAAAATTAGTTTGTATGGTTTGTGATCTATATTCAGTAATCCTTATAACTCTAAATAATAGTGCTTCCACTCCCAATACCAAGAAATCCCTTGTAACTAGAAAACAATATTATAATATATCAAAAAGAAAATTTCCTAATATCAATATAATAAGTTATATTAAAATATAATAATAAGTATCTCTAAGATTAATTAAATTTTGTAAAAGTAAAATAAAACTTAAAAGAACATTTTGAAAAAATACTTTTGAATTCACTAGGTAATAGTTTTTAGTATCGTTGAAGCAAGTTCAAAAAATATATATTAGTATCTCCATGATTAAATATATATATTTAAAAAAAAATAATAATAAAATTTAATATATTCCAATATTAAGAACCACTTTATTACATGTAACTTAATATTCATATGATAATTGGACCCAACTATAATATAGAGTGGGTTGAATTTTCCAATGGATATGCGGAGTCTTCTAATGCCACATTGAGAGTAAGCCTCTTCATGGCTTTCATGATCTCAAGATGAATTTTTACTACCATGTGTCTTTGTTTGGATAAAAATAATTTAATATTTTTTTAACCATTAAGACCCATTTTGACTATATTTTTAATTATATATGAATAAAAACATTTTTTAAACTAGAGCTATGCATAAGACACGAGGAATTCTAAGTAAGATCCCCCAACCTAAAGTAAGAAGAAGATAAAATAACACTACATGAATTGAATAATATTACACATAACTAAAAAAATCTAAGAAGAGGGGACAAAGAGGTAAAATAATGGGTTTAAGAGTCTCTCTAAACCTACACACAAGAAAAAAATCCTAGCTAACTTATTATATATAAGTATAAAGTACAAATCATGAATCTGGTCAGTAGAGTAATAGAGACTATTAACGACCCAAATATTCCATGAAACTTATCTAATATATCAACAAGGAGATATTTTAAATGATCAAAATTAGTCAATTAACATAACTAGGTTTCTTCCTTGGTGGTTTCTTGATGTTAAATTTTCCCTTTTTTAGTGTTTTTAGCATGCCTTTTTCTAACCTCTTTTAGAGTTTCTTTGGTTCCATTAGTTTGTCCTAGAGGTTTGTCATGGTGATTAGTCTCTTCAAACACCTCTGGTTTTTTCACTCTATTTCTAGTTATCTTATAGTTGAAAGGTGAAGATAAAATTATGAAATTAGATTTTGGTATGGGGAAAGTTATCCTAGGTGCTTCATCATCTAGTTATTTAGTATATTTTCTTCCTAGAGATAAAATATCCTCCAGGGATGATTTTACTAGAGTGGTTCCCTTTCTAGACATTTTTTGATGCTTATGTGGGCTTGAGGGGTGGTATTCTGTGCATAAGGGGAGGCATCCATGAAATCCACAATTACATTTTTTTAATGATCCTTTCTTTATTCCATATTTTTGACATCATATTCAGAGATGAATTTGGCCTTGACTGGTTATTTAACCATCTCAACATTAGATTTATTTTTTGCATTAGTTCTCTATGTTTTGTTTTGGGGATAATCTACTACCTTGTTAACAAACTTGTGATAGGTAGGGTATATGTTTGTTGATATTTCATACACTATTTATTGGTACCAAGTGTTATACTTTAATTATATTTCAATATTTATTGGAAGTGTCTTTTTTTAGTGGATGTAAAAATAGGATCTAGAAACTAAAATCCTTTATCTTGACTTATGATAGGATCTGGAGTAATCGACTAGCCTGTGGATTTGGCCACACCAAAAATGATTTATTCCTCCCAAAATTTTAGAGGGAAGTGTTGGAATAATGCATATTTAAGCTTACCTAGGGTTAATAGGGTAAGTTATTTATTACCGAGGGTAAAATTTATTTACCTCGGTTAATTTATTTTATTGTTGAGAATTTCTCAACAATATATTTGTTCGTAGTATGAGAAAACAAATAGTTTGTTTTCTCTATTTTGTAATCATTACAAATAGTTTATTAACATGAAACAAACTATTTGTGTTATAAATAATTTGCATTATATGGGAAATAAATGAGAGATTATTAAGAGGATATAGAATTTTTTTTGGATTATCACCTATTTTATAGGTGTGACAAATTTATTTATTCTCTGGAAATATTTGCAGGTTATTTGTTGTGGGTTCTTTCTCCTGGATTGATCCTGTGGATCCTGTATATCTCCTACTCATTCTTTCATGGTATCAGAGCCTGGAGTTCCATTTGAAGATCCTCTTCCCTGAAATTTTTCATCTTTTAACACATTCAAAAATAATATTTTATTGATGTGTTACAGATATTTTTAATTCTCTCAAATTCTAGTTCTTATTTACAAGTTTTTTTTGGAAAATTATGTAATTTTTTATCATTAAATGGCCGTAAAGATTTCAAAAATCATATTTTTTTTAATGAGGGCATAGGAAATTAAGTCAGGAATCTATTAAAATTTGAATTTTTGCATTTAATTTTGGACGTATGGCTCTTTCCTTCCAAATTTTGCTGACTGGTTCCTGTTGGCAGACTGAAGTACCTGTTCCTTTTTCTGATGTGGTAGATCGTACGGTTGACTTTTTTTGAATCTGAGACCTGTTAATGAAATCTGACTCTTATATATTTATATCCATATAAATTTTGACGAATTTGGATCAGGCTGTACAATGTTTTGGAAGCCAACAACAGGAAATTAAAAACTATTTTTTTGTCTACTACATATCTGTACGGATTTCTTATTTTTGAACGCCTTATGCTGCATAAAATCCAAATCCAAAAATTTCATGTGATAGAAGACTTCCAAATATTTCATTTCATGCTGAGAAGGATGGATTTGGAGCAGGCCATACATTCCTTTTGGCAGATCCAGTGGAGCCATTCTGCATTGCTGAAAGGTGTTTTTTCCTTGGCTGTGTTTACAAATTTTCTCAAATATTTCCCTGACCACCACGCCTTGCTGGAAAAAGAGTTAATTTTTGATAAAGACAAAGATTATTCAGCTGATATCTCACATTTGTGAGTCATTTTTGGCTTTTTTTAATCAATTATTTTAATTTTTAGTGGTTTAAATGCAAGTCTCTAGCTTTGAAAGTTCAAATTTGACTTTGCTAAAGCGGCTAGAGATATTTTGTTAAAAATTTGTAGGGAGGAGGTCTTGGGGTCAAATCCCCCTACATTTTTTTTTTCATAAAATCCATTTTTTAATTTTTTATAAGCCAAGGCTAAATTTTTTTTTCATCGAGAGACGTTAAATTGTAACGGGAGGGGTGTTTTTTTTTTGAGGAAAAATAAATGTCTAGATTGTTCTTGTCAACTTCATCATCTTCCTCAGGAATGGAATCTCGATTGTTTGAACCTATAAATTCTAAAAATTACCATGTTTGGAAGTAGAAAATGCAACAACTCCTTCAATCAAAGGGCTTATGGAGAATATATTTTGAAATGACACCTGCAGCATTCACCACTAAAAAAGACAAATATGCATATGGTTGTAAGCAGGATGAGGCTCTTGGATTGATTTGCCTCAATGTCTCAGATAATCTTCAATTTCACATTTCAGATGCTACTACGCCAAAAGAGGTATGCGAAAAATTTAAAAACCTATTTGGCAAAGTTAATGAGTTAAAAAATTTGCAATTAGATGCAAAATTGAGTACTCTCTCTCCATCAGATTTCCCTTCAATAGATGAATTCTTGGCAAAATTCAAATTTATAAGGTCACAATTGAAAGCTGGTGACAAAGATAAAAGTGATCAAGAGTGCATTTTCATGATTTTGTCAAATTTGAAAGGACCATATAGTGTTTTTTCCTCTGCTTTTTATACTATGATGGATACATTAGGTGATGAATTAAAATGGCCTTCCTTTGAAGTTTTTTGTGAAAGATTGACTAGGGAGCAAACAAAATTAATGGCCTTAGATGCTCTACCTAGTCCTAGTCATGCTCTAGTTGCTAATTATTCTAAAGGAAAACCTTCACCTAAGTCTAAAAAGCAAGCACCTTCAAATAACCCTCCAGAGTCCACCACCCAAACACCTCATCATTCTAAATCTACTAAGACCAAAAAGTCCTTTAAGCAAAAGAAGAAAACATTTGGTCCATGTAATTTTTTTTGGTGGCACTAATCATGATGAAAGTAGATGTTTTAAGAAGATGGAAGCATTAGAGGTAGCAGTCAGACAACACAAAATTTCCATTCCGTCTCCATCTCCTTCTACTTCTACAGGAAAAGGGAAAGCACTTTCAGCCAGGGCTATATCTTCATGTCAGGATCAATGGATTTTTGACTCAGGTGCTTCTCACCATCTCACACATTCTAAGGATCTATTTTCTTCTCTTATAGATTGCAGTACATCACATATTATTATGGGTAACTCCTCACAGATTGAAGTTTTGGGATTTGGTACTGTTGATAAATAGGATGGATGTTTTAACAATGTATTACTTGTACCCCAAATCTCTTCTAATCTTCTCTCTGTATATCAAATATGTAATTATGGTACTGGTAAAACTATGGAGTTTACTTCACATGATGTTGTAATAAGATAATGTAATGATCCTAGTGAGATAATTTCTACAGGTAAAGCAGACCATACTACAAGACTCTATACTTTTGATAATTTTGAGTCTTTTATGTCTTCTGGTTCTTCACTTATAGCACATGGTAATAATATTAGAAAATTGTGGCATGAGAGATTAGGACATTTGAGTTATGGATATATGTAACAAATGAGTACAAAACATCTTGTAAAAGGCCTTCCTAAGGTCTCATGTATTGATGGGGTGTGTCTTGGTTGTCTAGTTGGTAAACAACATCAGGATCCATTTCCAGTTGGTAAGGCCACACGTGAAAATGCACCCTTAGAGTTGGTTCATAGTGATTTGATGACTTTTCCAACTCGTTATTTTTCAGGGGCTAAATATGCACTCACATTCATTGATGATTTCACTCGTAAAACTTGGGTATATTTTCTCAAGTTGAAAAGTGAAGTTTTTGAGACTTTTAAGGCTTTCAAAGCCTTTGTTGAAAAACAATCATCTCTTCCTCTTAAGAAGATATGCACTGACAATGGGGGGGAATATGACAGTAATGCTTTCTATGATTTTTGTATTGAGCATGGGATACAACATCAGTTCATTGTACCACACACTCCTCAACAAAATGGTGTAGCAAAGAGGAAGAATCAAACATTGAAAGAGATGGCTAATTGTATGATTCACTCTAAAAATTTGGGTCCACAATATTGGGCTAAAGCTGTAAATTGTGTAAATTACATTCAAAACCATATGCCTCACAACGCTGTGCAAAATATGACACCATAAGAGGCTTGGTCTGGGATCAAGCCTGATATTTCAGATTTTCACATCTTTGGGAGTCAAGCATGGGCATTCATTCCTGATGACAAACATAAAGCATTGGAGAAGAAAAGCCAACCACTCATTTTTTTTGGTTATTATGAAGATGTAAAAGCCTACCATCTTTTCGATCTTGTCACACATGATGTGTTTTTTCGACGGGATGTTCAGGTTGATGAGCTACCCACTCCACAGGAGTGTACATCTAGTTCTTCTTCTCCCCCTCCTTCTACTAAGGATAGTGAGGATTTGATTTCTATTGATGATGATGATGTTGCACTTATTCAGCCACCATAGCCATTTCTTCACCACCTTTGCCTAAGTGGGAAAAGAGCACTCTATAGGCAGCTAGTTCTTTTGTTGGTGATCCATTTGATTCTCGTCACACTCACTCACATACATCTGGTGTTGCTCTTTTTGGACAAGCTTGTACAAATGATCCAGTGTTGTTTTCTGAGGCTATTGGTATACCTGAGTGGGATGTTGCTATGTATGATGAGTATTCTTCATTGATGAAGAATGATACTTGGGATCTTGTCCCTCTTCCTAAGGGAAGAAAACTTGTAAAATGTAAATGGGTCTATAGGACCAAATATGCTACAGATGGATTAGTAGATAAGTACAAAGCTAGATTAGTAGCTAAAGGTTTTTCATAGGTTGAAGGGGTTGATTACTCTGAGACCTTTTCCCCTGTAGCTAAGATAGATTATATTCATCTTGTACTCTCTCTTGCTGCTTCACATTCTTGGTCTATTTTTTAGATGGATGTGAAGAGTGCTTTCTTACATGGTGATCTCCATGAGGAGATCTATATGGAGCAGCCTCTAGGATTTGTGTAGGACTCATCATTAGTTTGTAGACTCTGTCATTCTCTTTATGGCCTCAAACAAGCTCCTAGAACTTGGTATGAGAAGATAGATAGTTTTCTTTTGAGTTCTGGTTTTATTCGTTGTGAGTCAGATCACAATGTATACATCCTAAAGCAAAGTGAGGAGCTTGTCATTTTGGTTTTTTATGTTGATGATCTCATCCTCACTGGTAGTTCAGATTCCTTGATACATGACATCAAGGACAAGTTGGCAGATAGGTTTGATATGATAGATCTGGGACTTCTACATTATTTTCTTGGTCTTCAAGTTTTTTAGTCTTCTGAGGGCATCCCTATTGGACAGCAAAAGTATGCGATAGATCTTCTTCATTGATTTGGCATGGCTGATTGTAAGCCTGCCCCCACTCCATATTAGTCAAGTATTGTGTTGTCTGCCACTTGTACGACTCCTCTTGTTGAATCCACTTTGTATAGGCAACTTGTAGATAGTCTTTTATACCTAACTCATACCCATCTTGACATCACATTTGCTGTGAACCTTGTTTCTTGGTTCTCACATGAGCCTCATGAGAGTCATTGGCAAGTAGCCAAGCGTATTTTGTGCTACATTCGGGGCACCACTCACTTTGGTATACATTACACACCACATAGTTCTTTCTTTGGAGTTTGTGCCTATAGCTGAGCAGATTGTAGACATCTTCACTAAACCTTTGGCTTCTCCTCATTATCTTCAGTTGCGAGCGATGTTTGGGGTGAAGGAAGTTTTCCTTGGGGGGGATTTCCCATGAAGTCCTTCCTTCCTTTATTTATCATAACATGGGTACCTTATCAGGCCTAGTAGCTAGGACCCATCCTTGTTTATCATTCTCCCTATGTTTCGCTTAAGGGAGGGTGTTGGAATAATGCATATTTAAGCTTACCTAGGGTTAATAGGGTAAGTTATTTATTACCGAGGGTAAAATTTATTAATCTCGGTTAATTTATTTTATTGTTGAGAATTTCTCAACAATATATTTGTTCGTAGTATGAGAAAACAAATAGTTTGTTTTATCTATTTTGTAATCATTACAAATAGTTTGTTAACATGAAACAAACTATTTGTATTATAAATACTTTGCATTATATGGAAAATAAATGAGAGATTATTAAGAGGATATAGAGAAATTTGTGGATTATCATCTATTTTCTAGGTGTGACAAATTTATTTATTCTCTAGAAATATTTGCAGGTTATTTGTTGTGGGTTCTTTCTCCTAGATTGATCCTATGGATCCTGTGTATCTCCTTCTCATTCTTTCAGCAAGCTAGGTAATTTTAACAAAATTTTATTTTTAAGAAAATTTCTCCATCTAGATTTATAGTTTCCACTTTTTAAAGTAGAGATATGACTTCCCAAGAAACCCTGTTCCCTAGGTAATAACCTCAATAAAATATTATATAATGGAGAAGTGATAAGTAAAAAATTCCTTTGACATGGATGTAATATCTATATGACATTTGGGATTCCAATTGTGATTTTCCCATTCTAGGGGTTTTTAGTGGTTAATATTTGTTAATTTATGAATATTCCATTTTTTGAAGTCAATATTTGGAGAATTTTATGGAGTGGCTGACAGGGTAGGATCACCTAAATTATTAGGGTCCAAGTTAGTTTTGAGGAGAGGTTAGCATACATTTGAATATAAATTTCCTCATATAAATGTAGTTTATCAATACATCAAAAGATAATCTAAAGGAATTTTCCATATATTGTTACGTGACTTTAAGAATTTTTTTGGTGGTTTGTATTTCAATCCCAAGGAGAGATTCAAGAATCAACAATTTCTAGCAAGGTATGAAATGATTTTTTTGAATATAATTTATTAATATTTTTTAATTATAATTATGTTTTTTTTCTTTAAGTTCCATCACGACAATTAAACATGAGGGCATATGATGATAGCCTACAAACACCCAATGGAATCTTGTGTGTGTGGGTGCTTGATGGTAGCGTATGGGCACTTGATTACAATATATAGATTCCCAATAGTATCATGTAGGTAGATGAATCTATGTTATAAGTAGATAATTATAGGTTACAGGTAGATGATAGGCTATACACCTATAGGCTTACAAGAAGACACCTAAAAGCTATAGTAATCTACCTATAAGATGTAGGGAGATGCCCATAGGCTATAGGAATATAATTACAACTTGAAGGTAGGCATGTAGCCTATGGGTGTATGCTTATAGCCTATGGGTAGATGCCTACAACCTATGGGCATCCATCCATAGGCTTATGGGTAGATGCCCAAAGAGTGTAGGTGTTTGCCTATAAGCTTACAAGTAGACACCTATAGGTTGTAGGTATCCTCCTACAAGCTACCAACATTCTCTTATAAGTTATTAATGTCTACCTATAGGCTATTGAAATCCACCCACAAGCTACTATAATCCACCTATAGGCTATAGGCCTCCACCCATAAGCTATAGTCAAGTACCCATAGGTTATCATTGGGTACCAATAGGCTACAATTAGATGTCGATAGGCTTTGTGAAATTCAATGCATGGGATCACATGATTTACCTATGCAATGATATACCTTCCGAAATGATTCACCACCATTGAAAATTTGATTCACCTCAAGACCTCCATAGATTTTTTATATGGCCCACTAAAATGAACCATAGCCCATTCTTTGAATAAGTCCATATTTGGCCTTTTTCATTGAAATTTGCCTACTAGAGCTAGGTCTAGCCTATCATTATCTCTACAAAGTAGAGATTTAGGTATTTCTAGGCATACCTTATTATTAACAAATGCAAATTCCAATGTTGAGGTGGAACCTTTGTAAAATTATTACCATTTATCAATTAGTCTATATCCATGATATATTATCATGTCGATGAAGGTAATTTGTTTTATCCTCTAGATTATTCACATATCCATGTGGGGCTTTAAAATGTGACTTGTTCCTTGATGGATAGGATTTGGGTAAGTGGGTTCCTTGACTTGTTCATTGTGATATAACACTTGTTCCTTGATTTGTTCCTTGTGTAAGTGGATTCTTTGTGATATATTTATGGATAGGATTTGATGGGGAATCAATAGTATAGTGCTTCGTATAAGGTTCTCTCATATCTCATGATTCAATTTTTCCCCCATTTTGACCATTAATTTCACTCTCATTTCCTTCCACTAAGTTACATCATTTTAACTATATTTTTCCACCACATGTTATTTTTATAATGTTTTTGTGTTCACTTATGTGTATTTTTTATGTGCATAAGGAATTAAGGGAATTCATATGAAAAGTCAAATAATATTTAATAAAAAATGGATTTACATAGTTCATTGAGTTCACAGAGAAAAAAAGGTCATTGTATGACTTTATGACTAGTGGGCCTTAAATGGTTACTACTTGTTTTCCTTTTATTTTGAACATTATTAAAGTGATATAATGTATATGTTTCATACTATTCACTTTATTCTATATTATTTAACATCCATATGATAAGATACTTTTGATAAACAAACCCCACCATAATATAGAATGGGTTTAATTTTACAATGGATCATGGAATCTTCTAAAACCACATTGAGACTAACCTACTCCATGAATTCTAAGATCCCATGACCATATTTTATGGTCACATGTCTTAGTTTCGATGAAAACAAATTATATTACAATTTTACCATTGTGACCCTTATTGTCTACATTTTCATTGCCATGTGTATAATTTATTAACGTTTCATGTTCATTTATATCTATAAATAGGAGGAAAAGATAAGACACATTATAAATATTAAATAAATTATGATATCCAACATATCCATGCAATTTTTTAGTTTATAGTGTAAATAAAATTTATTATTTGAGTTTGTGACCCCATGAACCTTGAATGGTCACTACATGATTAATTTTGATTTCAAATTTTATTAAAGTGATATGTTACATATGTTTTGTAATATTTTTTATTGTGAACAATTTATTTATTATGTGGAGAAAGATTTGGACATGTGAAAAGATAAAGCCAATTTATAATTACAATATATCTAAAGACATTGCATAAGGTTATTCATAAGTTGAGGAATAACATAAGTCAATGACTATGAAATAATCACAATATATCACATACATCACTCAAATTTGACAAGAGAAAGACTAGAGAGTATGAAGACTTAGAATTTGGTAATGACATGTTAATAGTGTTGTACACAAAGTTATGAAAACTCTAAATATGAAAAGTGTTAATGCAAAAGGATGTATAATGTGGAGATTAAAATAAATTGAATTTTTAGACTAACAATAAATAAATTTGAAAGGTTGAGGCTTTATATGAACCTATTTATATGGAAAAATGACACGTTTCCCCATTATTTACTTTGAGTGGACACTATAAATACAAATAGGAAGAAAGACTTAAATATTCACTTTATAAATGTATAACTTGAGCTTTGTTGAATATTTATATCCACTAAGACATGTAGTGAATTAAAAATAATGACATACTACCACATTATCAAATCTTGACAATTGACGTCCACCCATTCTAAAAAATCTAAACTAGAGAAAATATAAAATTTGATCTCGAGGCTATATGAATATGAAAACAATAAAGTGAATATATGAGATAAGACTTAAAAAGTGCTTTTATCGACACTACAAATTGTGTAGCTAGATTTAGAATTTTAATTATGATTATATTCAGTGACTTGGTAACCAAATGGATAATAAATTAAATGATTTTTAAGGGAATAAGTTTGATTAAAATTTAATCAATTATTTTAGTGAATTTTAGAAAATAATCTATTTATTAAATGAATGAACATAAAAACTAACATAACAACATTGTAAAAGACTTTTTTATATATTTTTTTAATTTTCTATAATAAACTTAAGATCCCAATAAAAAATTAAGAATATAAATGTAAAATAATCTATATTTTTTAATAAAATAGATACACAATCATTAAAATTGACTAGTTTTATATAAAATAGTTTTAATTTAAAAATATATAATTAGTCTAAATGTAATTCATGTATTTTATTTCTCCATTATATGTCCTAAACCCTAATCAATAGTTACTAAATCATGATCATCCATAGATAAAAAAGGATGTTTCAAAAAAATTCCTTACATCTTTGTCAACCCAAATTAAGTCTAATTGAGTAAACAATATGATCACAATCCATTTGTCAATTTTAAATCCTTTATGATAGACTTTAAAGGAAGTAAATTATAATTTTTCTATAGAAACATTGACTGGGTCAACTCCAATAATACTTAAATCATTATAAAGAAAATAATAATATGTAAAAAATTTATCTTAATCCTTAATATATCCTTTTTTCATCATTATTAATGCCAAAAAAAAAGGGGCACTCCTTGAATTTATCTTGTTTAATTAATTTTTTGTAATTTTGTATACATTGATATCTATACCAAACAAAGAACTGAATGCAAGTTAGAACTATGCAGATGTAGTGGTTTAAAATTAGTTCACCATTCCTCTTTTTTTTTATGCAATCATTGTTCATTAGAGTTTTTATTTTTTTTTTGAATTAAATTTATGAATTTAAAAGCCATCTCAATTGAGTACACACAAGTGGTCTCATAGGTAGTGTAGAAAATAATAATAAAAATATTTGTATGATATTTTAATAGTGTAATAGTGATATGCAATTTAAATTTTTACCTATATTCTATGGAATACATATATATTTAGCATTTTCTCCATTTAAATATACTCAAACTTATTTTAAATTTGAATTACACATTTCTATTTCTTAAGTATACATTGAAATTAGTAGCCACCAATTTGATAATATAATCACTTTTTCTATTAAATAAAAATATTTTAAATTATGGAAGTTTTTTTAATTTTTAGTTTGTCTTTAATATTATTTGTGAGACAATAGTGACAATCAATGTTATATTATTTGTCATTTTTGTGTTTCCTATTGATAATTGTAAATATTTTTGAATATCATCTAAATGATATATTATTTAATGCCATTTTTTTATTTCCTATTGATAATTGTAAAACCTTTTGAATATCATCTAAGTGTTTAGATGTTTAGAAGGTTGTTCAATGGAGGCACCTCCACTTGTCTCCACTTGGGGAGATGTTTAACACATTTAATTATTCATTTGAATTTATCATTTATTTTAATGGATCACATTTAATAAGGGAAATAATTCCATTATGATTATGTTTTATCAAATTATCACATTCAAACAAAATTATACAAATCATTTTATAAAGGTTCACATTTAGTATTAAATAATTTATTTAAGTGTATTTCATACAAAAATATTTAATTTTACTAAAAAGAGTCATGAAATCTATGAATTTATTATATTAGGTAACTAAATATTCACATTATGTTTGTATGAGATGTTTTTTTAAAAATTTTAACATCTTCTCTTGCTTTGTATTTTGAATAATGTATATCAAATGAATCATATATAAATTTATATTTGGTTGAATTTTGTTTTTGTTTTCATAAAGGATTAGAATATGTAATGATTTTATATTATATTTTTTAATAATTTTCTTATATATATATATATATATATATATATATATATATATATATATATATATATATATATAAATATATTATACTTGAACAAGTGTTTTAATAACAAATCTTGAATATTTGTTCAGTGCATGATATTCAAAGGACACCTATGAGACTAGTTAGTTTATATGGTATCATCTTCATTGACCATTTAATTTAAATTATGGGCACCATTTATTTAAAAAATCATTTATGGTCCTTGGAATCCACTTAATCAAAATTTTATAACATCCTTTGAAAATCAATCATGTTGATAGATTTATGAAACAAGAAATATTCAATTACTAGATCAAGAAAGATGAAAATAAAACTCACTATGTTAGATCTAATGCATGTTATTATATCTCTATTATCAATCTTATAAAGTATTTTAAAAATATTACAAAAATCACAATGAAAACATCTAGACTAAGGGGAATAAGATGTTATTTTATTATTATCAATGTTCTACTTAAATGAAAAGGATAATAACATTGAAATGTGAATTCATAAGAGCCCTTATCCCTTGCTTGGGTGCTACTTTTGAAATTTGATATATGCATTTTTGGGAGGTCCCTAACATCATTTTACATCATTATTTATTATTGTATTTTATGTTTCCTTTCACCTCTTTAATATTATTCCTTTTCATTTTCCCATTATTATCTCTAAATTTTTTGAAAATTAAAATAAAGTAATTTTAATGAATAGATTTATTTTAAATGTTGAATGAAATGTAGTCCAATGTAGCTAGGTGTTTTGAAATTCTCTGGACATGCCTTGTAGACCATAACCAAGGCATTAATTAGCAACGTGGACCTTAAAAACTATATTATTATTAATATTATATTATTATTATTATTATTATTATTATTATTATTATTATTATTATTATTATTATTATTATTTCAAATAGTATAATTTTTTTACCCTTGTAATTATATTTTCAATTATTTTAAAATATGCATTCAATTTTTATTCCTTCACACAAGATTGTTGTGTTTTTCCAAGACAAAATTATATGTTTAATACTTTATCTACAAGTACATACAACTAATATAGACATATGTATTCTTCCTACCAAAAAAAATACTATCAAATGATATTTTATTAAAATATTGGTTACAATTATTTTTAAAAAAACATGCAAGCCCACCATTTACATGAAAATGAAGAAGTATTACCCATTTCACCCATATTAGTCAATAAGAAGGATAAATGAGAACTCATCACTTAAGCTATCTAATTTCTATGTTTCAAAAATATATAGGATCTTATTTTTGAATACATATACTAAAAAATGTATATATGTTTTCTTTATTAGACATACATAAAAAAATAAATTTTTTTGTTAATTTTATTGAAAGAAATAGTTAAAGTAAATGGAATTCTATTATCACTATATTTATGAATATGCATCCACCCATTCTAAAATAAATATGGAAATAAAAAAATCACATTTTAGAATGGGTGGCCACCTTCACATATATAATTCCAAAGGTTTCACACTTTATTTCATATGCTAACATCTTTATGAAAAATGAACCCAAAAAAGGTCTAAGGAAAATTTCATAGTCTAATGCATCCATGGAGGCCCATTTTAATTTAAAGTAAATATAAATTGATGGGTAATGATAAAGGTAGAAGAGGATAGAGATTTTTATTTTGTAGATGACAATTTTCACACTATTTTACAAGCAAAAATAATAATAGTGAAAGATATGATTGTAATATAAAAATAAATTTAAAGTGAGAGATTTAGTTAATCCATAGAATATGAATAGAGTCATTTATTAGTTTTAAGGCACCATGTGACTCTATGATTTTGAAAAAATTATCTTGTATTCCTTTTAATGTTAATGACTTAATAAATGTGATAAAGGAAAAATATGGTGAAGACTTAGATCTAAGCCATAACATGCTACACAAAATTTCACTGTCATTACGATAGATTTAAATATTAAAGTAGACTTAAGAGTTAAATGTCTTAATTGAGTGATGAATTATTTTATATAATTTATAATGAGTGACTTCACATTATCAAACATATGGTGAAAAATACTACCAACCTTTAGGACAAAGGTGAACGATTCAATGGATCTATGAGATGTGTAAAAAGTCATTTCATTTTATTATTTTTGTTTTAATTAAAATAAATATTTCAATTGACTTCAAATTATCTTCCTATCACATGGTCACTACTAGGGTGTTTTGGTCTTCTCTCCATGATCTAAGTTGACTTTTCTTTCTTTTAATAAAATATATGTGAACCCATATCTTGTTTTTCATATTTTATGTATTAAAATACCAAGTATATTATCTTTTGTGATCTTGGTAGATATAATATGAGCATAAATATATTTATTTATGTAATTAATAGTGGAAATATTATGGTTTTATAATATGATTTTTTATCTTTGATGATGTCGTTGGCCATCGATAACATAGAAGTGAATATTACCATCCTAAAAGTCATGTTCAAACTATATATCCAAAATCTCACCCATTGTTTTCTTAAAGGGGAAAAATATAACATTGAGTTGAAGAGGCACATGATTAAAAACCATTTAACTAGAATATTTATGTTAGTATTATCAAGATACTGATACTAGTATTTGGCTAGCATTGGATGACAAAATTTGATTCCATATTAAATGATTTATCATTAAAAAAATGAATTGAATCTCCTAAGATTTTTGAAACATGATTTTTTAAAATTATTTTTTAGCTTTATTTAATATTTTAATCTCCCTCATAGATGGCCTTAACTCATTGACTTGTGATAGTGATGTTTCCTATTCTAACATGGCTAATATTTCCCTGTGAATCATAGTACATATTTTTAATGGAAAAATATTTACTCAATTTATTTATACATATTGAAATGATGGGAAAAAAATGATGTGAATTCATAATAATAATTATTTTTAAGGTAATTATCATCCCATTTAAAATATTTTGATTTATTTCCATGCCACTAATTTCACCATTAGTATATGGTTTTAATTTTCAATTATAGGAATAATAAAAATATTTTTGAATTTTTTCTTAACGAACCGTACAATTTTTTTTATATAATGGCACATTTATATCAATTTGGATAATATAACATGTTTATTAAGTATATTTTTATATGTTTAACTTAAACATTCATTATTAAATCATAATTATTATGGTTAATGCATAATACAATCCCAACTATATGATGTTATCATTGTATAGAATGAAATAACCAAATGCCATTGTGATATTTTCTAAGAGAGTAGATCTCAAAAAAATAATTTAATATCTTTTATCCTATATTATTTTGTATTATATAAATTTAATCTATCTATAATGAGTGTGGCCAATTAGAACCACTATTTCCTATAAATAAGAAATCAGTAAACAAACATAAATTAAAGTAATGTAACTGAGTTTTATAAGTGAATATCATGTTAAAATAATGTTTTAGAGGAATTATCATGGTTAATTTAAATGGGAACATTGACCTTATGAAAACATAAAAATCTAAATAAGATATTAAAAAACATGGAGAGAGTATCACACTTCAAATAAACATTCACCCATTTTGAAATTTGGCGAATATTTTATTATTAGACAACTATCATTAAATTATAGTGAACAAAATAATAGTGTGATTAGATATTTTTGGTGCATTGGTGGTTATATTTTAGAACTTATTACCACCCATTATAAAATACATGATGTAAAAGAATAAATTTCAATGAATATGATAAAGGAAAAATATGATGAAGAATTAGATCTAGGTGAAAAATATGTGTCCATGACAAATTTTAAATTAAAAGTAAAATAATAATATATGGAGTGTACAAAAGATGATCTAATTTTTTTTAAAAAAAAATTGTAACTATATCATCCCCATGACCATTAATATGCATGATTAATACATGTGTATAGTAATAATTCTCATAAATGACTAAGACCATAGATAGATAAAACCATTGTGATACAAATTATCAAAATATTTATTTGGTGTCTAGGTGTATTTAATTCACATTAATTTAAATAGTAGTGTGATGGAGGTGTTATGCATTAATGTCCATAATTTAGAATGGGAATTCACTAATTCTCAAACAAATAATTAACCTATAGTTTCCAAATGAAAGGTGTGGGATCTATGACCAATGTACATGAATGTGTTTTACATGTTTGCCATTCATTATAAAAAAAATGGGACAACCAATATTTTTAGAATGAGTGGCTTCCAATTCTTATAGTATATTATTATCTATATACATTTTTTTTTATTATGAAATTTGGGTAAGTGTATAATGTTGGGGGATAAAAATTGGTTTACTTATGGACATGATTTTCCTAAAATTTCATAAATCTAAACTTCTATAGATAATTTGAGATATATGCACTCTAAATTCAAAGATGATGTAATAACATTAAATCTAGTATTTTTATTATAGTTTCCAAAACAATAATATTTTTTTAAAAAATGGTTAAGTATAACTATGTCAAACATCTAAAATTTGAATAGGAACTCTTGTTTTTTAAGAAAATACAGTAGATAGACGGCTGTGTGGTACACCAATTTTTGAGCAATGTTGAATATTATTTATAACCCTTTGGAAAAAATTTAGATAAGATCTTATAGTTTATGACCTATATTTTTTATATTTTTTCATTCAATACTTTTTATTTATGAATTTTGTAAGTAAAAGTATCTGAAAACTGACCAAAAAAAAGGATAGCCATCCATGTGACACGCCTAACTACCTCAAAAAAAATGAAAATCACTTTTTTTTAATGTGTTTATAATTAAAAAATAATATGTGACCATATAACTTATTTTTTCACTTGGATCAATTAAATACAAATTACATGAACATGTATAGGCATGTATGTTTACAGTATGCAGTGGCCTAACAAATATATAGCTATAAATCAATATAGTTTAAAACCTTAAATTTGTTCAAAAATTATAAAAAACATATTGTTTTAAATAAGAGAGTGTGATCATCATGATGGTATTAAGTTTTTGAGTTTTCATTTTGAAATTCATAGTTTATTTGGTGATCAAAGTTGAATTTTAATGTTTTTATCATAACTCTTAGACTCAACTATACATTGATAGGTTCAATCCTTAGGCTCAATAATCCAATTAATTCTTGAGCCAAAAGATGTAGGATTTGATTTAAAATTCAAATAGTATGATCATGTTAATAATGAAATCAAATTCTTAGAACATTAGTAATGTGATCACATTACTTAGTAATATAGTCACATTATATATTCATAACACCCAAAAACCTAAATTTGATTTTTACCTTAAATTTTATATATGACCTTATATGTTATTTAAATCCCTAATAGTGGTGTTATTTTATGTGATATGAGAAAGGTCACTAACCTTGGATAGTGAATTAAGGTGTCATGGTATCACATTGGACTTCAAAATATTTATAGGTATTTTAATATGTTGACTTGACCACTTATAATTACTTGATTTTAAGGTGTAAATCATAATATTTTTTATGATATAACTTACTTTATCACAAGATGTCATAAACTACATTTTTTAAACCTATGGCCAAAACCTAGCCTTTAGAGTACCAATATAATTGTGCATATAAAGTAAATTGGGGTTATTTCAAGCCACTTCAACCTAATCACATGAATATAAAATGTGATTTAGGGGTTGATTAGCTCCAATTTCATTATCTTTATTGAATTAAAAAAACATAATTTATTTATATGCAAGTTTTACATGTATAAAATGTGGTTTTGAGATCAATAAACATTAAGTCATCAACTAATGAATGTAAATGTCTATTAGTTCAATTTTAAAGGTAATTAAGGTCAAAATGAGCCATGTGAATGTATTTTAAATTGTATATTCAATGTGATTTGGATTTAAATTCACTATATTGTCATATCATATATAATTAATCAAAGATTTGGTTCATTTAAACTAAGAGGCATTTGAGGCCAATTTAAACCACTTAAAGAGCAAGATATGATTTGGGAAAAAAATTAAAATTTTGATTCTATCATGAATTGATCTAATTAGTCAAAATTTGTAATTAAGGACATGGTTTGGGAAAAATTGAGCCCATAAAACAAATTTATGGCTCAATCAATTGTATAACATGTATGTAACATGTATGGATTAATTGACCTTACTTTTATCAAAAATGCAAATGTGCTAAGGTAATTATCACAAATATGTGAACAAGCATCTCAACTTTTCTCTAATTACCTTATTAATTAGACTCTATATCTGATATCTTAAACCCTAAACCCTATCCATTTAAATTAAACCCTAAACCTTATACCATTTACCTTAAACCCTAATCCAAAATCCTTAAACCCCAAACCCTTTATATTCTAAACCCTAAACTAATAAATCCCTAATTAACATCCTTTATAAATAGTAACAATTAGGTTCATAAGGATGAACTTGGTTAAAATTTCATCACTCATTACCATAATTGACTTGATTGGCTCAATATGTGATGATGTGGGGGTTAATTGAGCCCAAAATCACATTCTTTACTCATAGATCTAGGTTCAAGGAACTCAAATTTTCCCCAATCACCATCATGATTATATATTATATAACCTAAAGCCTATACCCTATACCCTAATCCATAAATATCCTAATCCCAAAACTCTAAACCATAAATATAAGATCTTTAAACCTTGAACCAATCATTTTTCCCAAATTAACATCATTTAGACTAAGAATTAAGTTTAAAAGGCTTAGTGTGGCCTAAATCACATGACTGATTACCCCATTTAACTAATTCACTCAATTTTCATGATTACATGGGGTATAATGACAAACCAAAAACACATTATAAAGTCACAAATGGGTCCAAGTGATTCAAGTTGTCCTCAATTATCTTTGTGATTGAACTTATGTAACCTAAACCATATATACATTAAAACCTAAGCCCTAAACATTATAACCTAAATTTTAAACCATAAAATCTCCCTATTTACCAATTAATTTTGTCCTAATTAACCTCCTTTATATTAAAAATTAGGTTCACTTGAAAGAGAGAGATTAGACGTTATATGCAGGTCCTTAAACCTAAACCCTAAACCCTAATCCATAATCCTTAAAACATAAATTTTAAGCCTTATGTCTTAATTACCACTAAATAACACAAATATAAATGCCTTATGGTATAATTTATTTTATCAAAAGATGTCATAAAATGCATTTTTTAAACTAATGGCCAAAACATAACCTTTGGAGTACTAATCTAGTTATGCATCTAAAGTAAATTAGTGTTATTTTAAGCCCCTTCAACCTAATTACATGACTATAAAATGTGAATTGGGGGTAAATAATCTCTAATTTCATTATATTTATTTAATAAAATAAACATTATTTACTTATATGAAAGTTTTACATGTATACAATGTGGTTTTGAGCTCAATAAACTTAAAGCTATCAGCTAATGAATACAAATGTTGGTTAGTTAATTATGGGAGTAATTATAGTAAAAATGAGCCACATGAACCTATTTCAAATTGTGTATGATGTGATTTAAATCAAAATTAACCCTAATGTCATGTCATATATAATTAACCAAAGAGTTGATTCATTTAATCATGGAGGCATTTGAGGCCAATTTAAACCCTTTCAAGAGTAAGATATGATTTGGGGCAGAATTAAAAAATAGATTCTATCATGAATTGATTTAATTAGTCAATTTATGAAATTAGAGGCATGGTATAGGAAAATTAAACACCTAAATTAAATTTATGGATCAATCAATTATATAATATGTATGCAACATGTAATGGATTAACTGACCCTACTTTTATCGAAAATGCAAACATTAAGGTAATTGTCATAAATAAGTGAACAAGAAGCTCAAATTTTATTCAATTACCTTAGTTATTAGAGCTTATATCTAATATATTAAAACATAAACCCTTTATCATTTACCTTAAACCCTACACCATAAGCACTAAACCCCAAACCCTTTAAATTGTAGACCCTAAACCCTAAAATAATAAATTTATCCCCAATTAACATCTTTTATATATAGTAATAATTAGGTTCATGGGGATGAAATTGGTCAAAATGACATCACTCATTATTCCATAATTGTCTTAATTGTCTCAATATGTGATGATGTGGGGGCTAATTGAGCTCAAAATCACATTTTTTACACATAAATATAGGTTCAAAGAGCTCAAATTTTCCCCAATCACCCTCATGATTTTACCTTATATACCTTAAACCTATACCCTAATTCTTGATCCTTAAATTTCCTAATACCTAAACTCTTAACCATAAATATAAACTCTTTAAACCTTAAACGAATCATTCTAGCTCAAATTAACATGATTTAGACTAAGAATTAAGCTCACAAGGCTCAGTTTGGCCTAAATCATAAGTCTGCTTGCCCCATTTGACTAATTATCTTAATTTTAATGATGGCATGGGTATAATGACAATCCAAAAACATATTCTATAATCATAAATGGGTCCAAGTGATTTAAATTATCATTAATTATCTTTGCGATTGACCCTATATACCCTAAAATATATATCCATTAAAACCTAATCCATAAATCATAAATCTAAAAAACTATACCCTAAATTTTAAACCATAATATTTCCCTATTTACTAATCTATTTTATTCCAAATAACATCCTTTTTAGTAAGAATTAGGTTCACATGACGTAAAGTAATAGGACATTATATGCAGATCCTTAAACCTAAACCCTATATCATAATCCCTAATCACTAAAACATCAATTATAATCCCTATGACCTAATTCCCACTACATGCCACAAAAATAAATACCATAAAATATAACTTATTTTAACATGAGATATCATAAAATGCATTTTTTAAATCAATGGCCAAAACTTAGCCTTTGGATTACCAATCTAGTTATGCATTTAAAGTAAATTGGGGCTATTTCAAGCCCCTTCAACCTAATTACATGACTGTAAAATGTGATTATAGGGTTGATAAAATCTAATTTACCTAAATAACCTTTATTATTATACCTTATATACCCTAAATCCTTACCCCAAGCCCTAATATATAAATTTCATAATACCTATACCCTAAACCATAAATATAAACTCTTTAAAACTTGAACTAATCATTTTATATTAGATTGATATCATTTAGACAAAGAATTATCTTTGTAATTATCCCTATACATCCTAAACCTAAGCCCTAAATACTATAACCTAGACTATAAACCATAAACATTCCCTATTTACCAATTGATTTAGTCCCAATTAACATCCTTTGTAGTAAAAATTAGGTTTAGACATGGTATAGAGTGATTAGACCTTATATACACCCTTAAAACTAAACCCTACATGCCTTAATCCCTAATTCCTAAACCCTAAAACATAAACTGTAATCCCTAATCCATAATCCCTTATCTCAAAACCCTATACACTAATTCCTTAATACCTAATCCCTAATCTATATTAAGTATAACATTATAATGTTAGTTAATAACATTATCACATTATTCTTAATATAGACAACACTCATTTCTCAATGTCAATTTTTAACCTCAACTGAGTATAAATAATAACACGATCATATTATTACATAACATGATCATGTTATTCTAAATATATGCTTCTCAATATGTATGTTGAATCAAAACCTAATATAAATCATAACATGATTACGCTATTGAATAATGTGATCGTATTATTGAATAACACGTCATGTTATATAATGTGATCATATTATTATTATAGACTAATCTCACTTTTCAACATCTATTTTAACCCTAATCAAGAATTTTATCCCCTTAAACATTCTCTGCATTCTTTTATAGGACCTATAGTACTGGTGTACTTTTGACCCCACCTTTGAAAAGATGTCAATTATAATTTATGGGTGATGGGTCAGATTTGAGGAAGAGGAAGATATTGAGTGATAAAACACCAGAGCAATTAGAATATTTGAGAGATTAAAACAAGATATGAATGTAAAAACTTTATGGTAGATAAGGTATAAACCCTAATCTTGATGAACTAAATGCCATAGATAATGAGTCAATTGATAATAATAAATTAAATAATTATGAAATTGACCATAATGAATTTAATAATGATTATATTGACCATAATGAAATGAATAATAATTAAATTGACAAAAATGAATTAGATAATGTTAGAAGTTTACATTTAAAGTTCCAAGTTTTTGATTTTGTTGACGATGAGTCTATGTATGATGCTTCATCCCCAAGAATGAAGACAATTTGATGGAAACAAATAATGATGAAATTAAACATCAATAAAATTTAATGGAAACATATAATGAATAAATAAACAATGGATAAAATGTCATCCAACCTCTAAAAAATGAAAGTAATAATGATTTTGAAATACCCTCTCAACAAATTGCACCATTAACAACACATACAAGAATTATGCATAGAAAAGATAAGTACTTAATTGAAGTCAATGAAAATATTTTAGAACCAATGCATAATAAAATGTCTGATCACTATTCAAAAATATTGAATCAACAAATTTGGGATACTTTCTTTCATAATTTTGATTATGATATCCAAAGATGTCAATTATTATTTTTATTGATAAAATTGATTAAGATGAGACCTATAATGTACACGTTATGACTAAGAACATCTAACATGGATGATGAAAATAATGAAATTATTGAAAATATACATGATGCATATAATACTTTAGGCCCAATATCATGCATCACATATTGTAATGTTGTCTAGTGTATACTTACAACATGTGCAATTAGTGACCAAATAGGGAAAAAAATGAATGGTTTCAAAAACAAGCCAAACACTTAATAAAAACAAAAAAATATTAAAAAAATTTATTTAAATATGTGAATAACTTAATGAACCCAATACCAATGAACTATGGAAATTCTTTGGTAGACTTCCACAAAATTACAAGGCTATAACTGATACTCTCAAAGAGTTACTTCCTCAATTTTGGAAAGACAATACAAGAGTTTTTCTCAATGCAAGAGATGTAGTCAAAAGAAGAGTTGGTTCTCGTAACCATGAATTTAATTTGAAACATTTATTGGATATGAATCAAGCACAATTATAATCTAATTTTTTGTAAAAAGATCCACAATTTTCTATTTTATAAATATATTTTTAGATGTTTAAACATTTTTATGTAAAAATAAATTACACATACACCACTTGTTGTTGTAGCAAACATGTTGAATTTTCAATGCAATATGATGTTTTTAACCATATTATTTATACTTTGTATATTAATAACATTTTTCAAGAGTGTGGCATTGAATGGAAATTAAAATCAACTCAAAATTTATTCCAACTATGATTTTCAAAAGACTAGATGGATAATTATTTTACAACAAATAATGTTTAAATGAAAATTGTAGCATTTGTAGTGGATTTTGAAAATGAAAAAAAAAGTATCTATAAGGAGATTATAAGTTCAATTAGATAAGAATTATCTAGATTAAAAAAATATACATAGGTGACTTATAAAGTAAAATATGGTAAAGAATCTAAAAGGTGTGAGCTAATTACACAAAAGATACCAATTTATGAATTTTTGGTCAAATTTAGGGAGAAGATTGTTTGAGTATGAAAATCATACACACAAATATACATGGTTGGATGGACATTTCAAGATAATTAAGGATAAATTTTCACTTATTTTTATTGTTTTAGTAGTTAAATTTGCTAAAAATTACACATTCAAACCCCAAATGGATGTTCAATCATAGTATTATAACTCATCACAAGTTACCATATTCATACATATAACATTCATGAATGGACCTAATAGTATAGAATAATAATGGAAACTATTAAGAGAGTACCATTTCTATATTAGTGATGACCAATCACATTGTTCAACTTATGTGCAAGGTTATTTTTAGAAGTTATATGAATAGTTGAGTTAGAGGAACATTAATTTAAATCAACATTACCTTTGGTAAGACAATTTCACATCACAATTCAAAAATGCATGGATGTTTTATTAGTTGAGTAGGATACATGTTACAACTAGTATATAACACATTTGGAGTTTTACCAAGGCTATCCATGGAAAAGGGGAGCATGAAGATGCTATATCATGTGTAAAAAGAGATATTACAATAGAGGATTGAAATTTAGAGAAAATTTCATTTGACAAATATAAAATCTATGGTTGAATGGTGTAATTAGAACATGTGTCATCGTACTCAACCAAATTATATTATTCATAGAATTATTTGTTAATGGAGGAATAACACTTCATAATCTATGAGAATTGTATGACTCTAATAGGTTCAAGTAATCTCCACTCATGTTGTAGCTCAAATGAAAGTTCTTGGACTTTTCATATGAGATACTTGGCATGTTTCTATTTTGCATGCATGGACTCTATTTGGAATTAGTTTGAGTCACAAGAGTGGGTGGATAATTGGAGTGAAAAAACTCTAATTCCAATCAACACATATAAATTTTAAAAATAATTTAACTTATAAATATAACATCATCAGATGACTTTGACCATGTATTGATCTAGTATAGCTAGGTAGAATATTTTTCATTATGTATAATTTATTCTCATTGTATATCTTCATATTTTTACTAAAAATGATTTATTATGAAAAATTGAATATTTTTTAAGTTATTTTGTATGATTATAATGAAGAGGGCACTAATTACAACTTGTGTCAGTGTGTATAGAGAAATAAAAAATTGACTTCACTAGTTATAAATGGAGAAAACATTGATGATCCCATAGGGTCAGTAGTAGTCATTGTTACTTGGTTTTAATGATATCCTATAAAATATTTAGTTCAATGGTCATTTGAATAATTTTAAATGCATAAGAATATACTACACTATTCAGAATTGATTCTTACAATGAATATTCAATTACAAAAATATCATAGGAGGCCATTAAATAAGAAACTATGGAAAGTTTAGGAGTCAAACCATGAAGCTATTCTTAACACTATCAAGGTTAGAGCAAATCCTAGTGGTTTTTTGGATTTAAATATGTATGTATGTTTACTATTTAATTTTAGATGTAATAAAAATTAATAAACATTTTTTTTTAAAATTTTCTAGGTAGTATCTATGAATTTCATTTTTAATTACTTACTAACTATTTTTTGTAGGTTAATTGTGCGAGATAAGCTTCCACCTTCATGTGGTTGGCATTGTTAGTAGATAATTATATATTATTTAAGCTAAGAGAAGATTAGTTTCAATTTTATCCACCCCTTAAATGTGTTTGTAGTGTCAATTTTCAGTCAGAAAGTATCAAAACCATAATTCTACAACTATAACTTAAACTTTGACAATATTTATTATAAGTGTTTCCATGCTCTGAAACAATAGTGATAATGCACTTTCAGGTGGATTTGAAAATTTTGGTGGTATGATAACATGTAATTTTAATATATGGATGTGATTTAAGTTATATGTTTTTAGGTGGAGGTCTTAGAGTTAGAAATGGTAGTTGGTGCTCAAAAAGTAACTTGTTCAATGCCAAAAAGTTATATTTTTGGACCCCTCACTATAACTTATCCAATGGATTGATCTCAAATTTTCCACCTAAGTGATTTAGGGTGTGATTATAAAACATAAATAATTAGGACATGGATCTGATGCTTCGTGGAAATGAATTATAAGTTTTGTTTTACCTATGTTTGAATATAGGCTAAAAAATTGCATTTTTATGGTATTAAGAAGGGTATTCTTGAGGCCATAATGGGATGTGGGTTTATCGATAAAGCCTGATGGGAGGACAATAACCTCATACTATATTTTATCCACCCACCCCCTGAACATGTTATTAATGCCAATTTTTGGTTAGAAAGCATCAAAACCATAGTTTTGCAACCACAACTTAAACTTTGATAACATTTGTTGTTAGTATTTCCACATTCTAGAATGGTAGTGAAAATGTACTTTCAGGTGGATTTGAAATTTTTGGTAGTGTGATAACATGTTAGTTTCCTATATGTGTGTGATTGAAGTAATATATTCCCAGATGGAGGTCTTAGAGGTAAAAATGGTAGTTAGAACTCAAGAAGTTGTTTGTTTAATGCCAAAAAATTGCATTTTTGGACCCTTCACTACAACTTATCCAATGGATTGATATTGAAGGTTACACCAGAGTGATACAAGGTATGATTAGAAGGATTAAATAAGAATGAGAGGTATCTAATGGTTCATATAAATGATAGACAAGTTTTGTTTTACATGTGTTTAAATATAAGCTTAAAATTGCATTTTTTAATTTTAGGAAGGGCATTCTTGAGGCTAGAATGGGTGGTGGGTTCTTAATCAAGCTTAATAAGAGGCCAAAACCCCATTCCTAGACATAATACACCCCTATATGTGCTTTTAGTGTTAGTTTTTAGTCAAAAATCATCAAAACCATAGTTATGTAACCACAATTTAAACTTTGATAATAATTGTTGTTAGTGATTCCACACTCTAGAACGATAGTGAAAATGCACTTTCAGGTGGATTTGAACAGTTTATTATTGTGATAAAATTTATTTTTCCTATTTTTATGTGATTGAAGTGATATATTCCTATGTGTGGGTCTTAGAGGTTTAAATGACAATTGGAGCTCAAGAAGTTACTTGTTTAATGCCAAAAAGTTGCATTTTTGACTGATCATTATAATTTATCAAATGGATTGCTCTCAAAATTTATAGATAAGTGATCTAGTGTGTGATTATAGGAATTAAATAGGTAGAGGAAGGATTTGACAGTTCATAGAAATAACTTACAAGTTTTATTTTATGCATGTTTTAACTTAAGTTAAAAAATACATTTTTTCTTGTATTGGGAAGGGTGTTCTTAAGGTCAAAATGGGTGGTGGGTTTGTCAACCAAGATTGATAGGGGGATAAGAACCTGGTCCAAAATTTTATCTACCCTTGGGATGTTTTTCCAATGTTAGTTTTTGGTCATAAAGAATCAAAACAATAGTCTTGCTAAACTTTTAGCTTACAAAACATGTTAAAACTTGGTTAAGATGATTTTTTCGTTCATTTGAGTTATATAAAGTTGGGTAAGGGTTAAAAAATTTTAAAAATCATAAAATACTACTATAAATATTATTTTTAAGAACTATAAGCTCTATTTTGATAAATTGACCTACTGGAGTAAAATCTAGGTCTTGAGACCTAAAAACATAAAAATATAGAATTTGAGAATGAGAGCTCAATCTCTTAGAGACCTATAGTTTGTTGAACTATTGTAAATTTTTACACTTACATAAATCCTTGATCTTTCCTAAGACCTATCCATAGTGTCTTAAATAATATTGTTCAAAAGGAGAGAAAATTTGAGAGAGTAGTGACTAGTTAAGAGCAAACCTAATGAGTAATCGACTAGTTTAAAATAAGATTATTTGAGAGTAGATTTAGAATCAGGTTAAGAACAAGAGTGGATAAGTGAGGTTTGAATTATTCATGATCTTATGGAATATTAAAAGGAATTTTATAGCCTTATCAAACATAGAAGATCAAACTATGCATTAGGTGGTATTAGAGGATGATAATCGGTTTTGGACAAAGATGAATCATTGTCTCATGAGTGAATATTCTATTTAAAGTTAGTAATATTTCCTTTTATTATACTAAATACATTATATTAAAGGTCAATAAAAAGTTTATATTTTAATTTTATCAAAGATAAAGCTGAAAAGATGAAGTAGACCATGTACATAGTCACCAAAAGGAGTTAAGTGTAGAAGAGGTATTGATAGATATTAATTGAGAGGTGAGGGAAAATATAAAGGAACAAGAATCATAGAAGGCATACAAGAAGTAGGCCTAGTTTTAAGAAAAAATATTCAAAAATGTAGTACATCTAGATGAAGGTGAAAGATCAAGTAACTTTAGGTACAGTTATTTGAGTGAAAATTTTGCAGGGATTTATGAATGATTTTGTCTTTGCATTATACAAGTTTTAAAATGATTGGGTATGGGTTTTAAGTGTAATAAAATTTTGCTAATGATCAATTTAAAAGTTTTAAATGGGTGATGACACATGTAAATTAGATAAGAGTTGCATTAGTCATTTACACTACACAAAATGAAATAAAAACTTTAAGTTAAAAAAATATGGGAGATCCAAGATTTATAACATTGAAAAGAAAAAAATTTAATCCTCATTTGTGTACAACATTAAATACAAGATTCAATATATTATAGTTCTAAATATTAAAAAAATACTATATAATAACATTTGAAATTAAAAATTAAATACATAGATTTCCATGATAGGCATACAATATAGGCACATGTGTACAATGCCAATAATACATAGATTGCCATGATATAAATACCAAAAATTACATCTACCAACATAATATATAATTTTGGATGAATGTCTTATATGCATATATAATGCCAAAAGTGTGTAAATTCTCATATAGGCATATGAAAAATCACATCTCATGTAAGACATCATATTCATAAAATAGCCTCCCTCTCTTTGCCTTCCTTGAAGAATACTCTCCCTGAGATGCTCTACTAGTATATGGAGACCCTTCTAATGTCTTTTATTACTTTAAGGTCTGACTGAAGGTCCTATGCTAATACATCACTTTCAAATGAACATATTCAAATAAAAGTATTATTACAAAATTAACATAAAATAAATTCAACCAATTGTTAATAAATCAATTTTTAAATACAATAAAAAATCATTTAAACATGCACTTAATGTAATCTCACAGTCCTGATCAATCTATTTTTGAGACTCAAACAAGTAAATGGTAGGCTCAACTATTTGAATAAGCATCTAAAATATGGGAGAAACATGAGAAGTTACCTTAATAATCATTTGAGTGGGACTATTAGATGTCATAGGACAACCCTGCATACACAATACATTCACATAAGTTATATTTTCCCCAAGTATGCAGTAAAATTATTAAAACATGTCTATTTTTTATTATTTAAAATTATAATTTAATATATACGTCTATTAGCATCAATGCAAATGAAATTGCTACAATAATGCCTACATTATCTTGGCTCATAGAGGAGGATGAGTATCTACTTAAGCCATCAAATTTTCATGTAAACAAGGTCTCACTTAATTTTATATAAAGTATCAAAGATATATATGGCATTTTTTCTCAATATGAACAAAGATAGATATGGCAATGTATTTTAACATACATATCATGAAAAGATAATGTAAACCAAGAATCATGGAAATTTAGCTTCTATGCAACATAAAATAGCCAAGAATATCAATTATTTTACATGTTGGAGGTGATATAAAAATTTTAATACATGTAATAAGTGTGAGTTGAATATTATGAGGTGGAAATAATAGTAACATGTCAAAAAGGTAGAGTTAGGGAGAGAAAAGGAATAAGAGAGATATCAAGAACTCTGTCCTTACTTGTAAATCATCTTTGGACAGATTAAAAGGTAAATAAGTGTCTAGTGGTTTATGATCATTATTATGTTGTTCATATCTCTAGTTGGAGAATATTCAAGTCAATATTATATAGGTTCAATGTGGTGAAACCCAAGTTTCAATACTTTATCTTCAAGCACAGTCAGAAATATGAGAACATAGTAAGTTTAAAGTGTCATTATAAATGATTGAAAGATAATTAATGGATATAGTAGATATATTAAATGAATTTAAAAAAATTTAAAATCTCAATGCTATTGATAAAATCTAATATACATGGGAATACTATATACAACGTAATTAGTAATAATTATGAGTTTGCATAGTCATAAAGAAAGACCATATAGAGTTCTTGGAAATAGAGTTGATAATTTATGGTATTGCAATGGCTGTGGGATATTATTTTTCCATGGGTTTTATTCTTTTAATTTATCTCAAATTAAGGTAAAGGGTCTTAAGGGTTTATTCTATCCTATTTGTTGACATAGTCATGTTGGAGGGGTATAATTTTTTTGTAAAACTAGATGTGAGTGATTTTGTATTGATAAAGGAAAATTAATAGTTCAATAATATGTGTGGGGTAAATTTATATCCATTTCAAGCCTTATAATCTTTTATTAGGGTTAAAATGCCATTCTATCTCATTTATTATCCTCTTAGGTAGGTGCAAGACCAAGACAACACAAATTAGGGGTTGAGATTGAAAAATGAGATAACAAGTGATTTAACTAATGAAAGTCATTAAAATTTATGTAAAATTGTATTTATATAGTATTAAGAGGATTTTTAAATTTTTAATTCAATTTTAGTCCATATGGTATGGTTTCACAGTCAGTAGTAGCCTTGAATTAGGCCTAAGACTTAATTAGTCATAAGGGGTGTTGAGTTAGGTGTTATCCAAAAATAGTTAAATTATAAAAGTCCATACATGAGATATGTGATGTAAATGGGTATCTAAATGTCATTTTATTTATTTTATAATTTTAGTTTACTTAGAATAAGGAGGTTTGCCTCAAAAAAGGGCTAGTAGAAGGAAGGTGTCAAAGAGGAAAGATGAGTTAAGTGAAGAGTTGAAGCTTGGGTGTTGTGTGGAATGCTTGGATGCATGAAATGAGATATAATTTAGTAGGTAGATGTTCTTATGATTATTTTTGAATAATAAATTCAAATTATCATGTAGACCTATGAAAACACATAAGAATATTGTAAAGAACAAAGCAAGGATAAAGAGAGAGAACATGAAAATAGAGTATGAACTAGGAGGTTGATGTTAAAAGTAAATATTATAGAGGTAGTTGATTAGTAAAATGAATTTAATTAGATAAGGAGAGTTAAGTGAATATAAGGAGTAATTAAGATACATTGAGTAGGTAATAGTGAACAAGAAATACCTAGTAAATCCAAAGTGATCAAATAGATACAGAGGTTGAAGATAGAAAACATAAAAGGAAAAGAAAAGATAAAATATAGGTATTTTATAGAGGTAAGTGTGTGTTTCCATCCATATTAGGGAATCTTGTTATAACCTATGCATCAAGATACTTGATAGATAAATACAACTTAAGCTCATAAGGAAAATATACATAGACTAAATATACATAGAGCATAAGATTAATGTGAAATCTTACATCTATCTAATTAAAAGGTATCCTCCTAACATAGACATATTTAATAGTGGATGGGCTATCAAATAGATCTAAAAATGTAAATAATGGTTCCATCAAATCAATTGTTGAAAATGTTGATTGTGATAATGAAGGCACAATCACCTCTTATGACATAAAAATGACATATATTATTCAATTTCTATGTAAATTAATTGTTAGCTAAATTAAATTTGTAAATATAACTTAAATTTAACATGATATTATTATAAAATATACTTACATTGATGTCTACACACCAAATATGTGTGCCATAAATTCTTCACTCATAAGAATATTATCCAATCCTTCTGAATCACCAGCACCATCATCATCATAAGGTGCAGTACACATAGCTCCACAAGAACTATAAGGGTGGGGTCAAGTATGAACACTAGGTGGCTATTTATAGCATTGGTCTATGAGAGCCTAATCATATGTTGAATGATTTTATCATTAAGTGAAATAAGAGTATGTAGAGTGTCAATCTCTATGACCTATTTAACTATAGCTGGGATCTCAAATTTAAGTGGCTTTTGGATACGGATCCTTGTAGGCTAATTAAGTACTTGACATGCACCTAGTCAACCTTGTGTAGAGATTTTACCTTAGCCTTTAAAATCACTATAATAAAAATAGTTAAAATTTTCTTTGAGGATAAAATCATAGTAGAGTTTCCTCAAAAAATATAATGGGACCTTGTGGTTTTTACATAGTTGATAATCAAACATCATCCACCATTGATCCTAAAAATTGGCTATGACTAAATTATGTTGGAAATAAAGGATTAGAAAATGTTTGAAACTTAATGGAAATGGGGAATTAGTGGTTGGATTAATGAATAAGTCACAAATTGAGGATTTTGATATTTATTTATTCTTGACCTCAAATGATGATAATTTATCAGCATAATAAACCCTACAACTATCCCAATATGAAACCCATCTTTTAATTTGACTTTTTATAAAGTTAATTAACCCAATAATGTCTTTAAGGAATTATATGGATGGGTATGGTGGGTTTTTGTGGAAGTGATATCCCTCAATCTCTCAATTAATTCTTCAATTTCAATTTTATTTCCCATAATGTTGTTAACTAGACTCTCTTGACTACGTGGGGGATTTTGTGGAACTGTAAGAGGGTTAGGTGGAGGGATAGGAGGAAGAAAAAGATGTTTTTATAAATGGTTAAGAGGATGAACAAGAGGTTTTAGTGGAGGGTTAGGAGTGTTAGGTATAAGAATATGAGGGTTAGTAGGATGGGATGTTCAAAATAAACAAATTACAACTAAACGTTACTAAAATTACTAAAAATTAGGGTTAAATAATGAAAACTACTAAAAACTAATAAAATTTAGGGTTTAAAATGTATATTTTTATCACTTACCTCTTCTATATCATATCACCATCGATTAATGCCTTAGGAAAAATTTAGTAGCTTTCTAGAAAGTACTTATCTTTTTAACCCAAAATGCATTTAGGTTTGATTTTTATTTTGTGAAAAAAGTAATGCAATCATGTTATTAATGTTATTTCATTATTGAAAACAATAATAACTTGATTGCATTAAAAATGTGATCGCATTATTATTTAAAATAATGTGATCAATTTATTTAATAATGTGTTCATATTATGGCTCGATAATTAAAGATCTATAATTTAAATAATGTGATCATGATAATTAAATAATATGATAAAATTATTTATTAAATCGATCACATTACCAAAAATTTCCATAGAATTGTCCCCCAAATCTATGCACTTACCCATTTACTAAAGCAATATGATGTATTATTATAAAGATTCACTTTATTCCATATCACTTAAGGTCCCTATGATAAGTAGACCCAACCAAAATATAGATTGGGTTTAGTTTCCAAATGGATTCATATAATATTTTAAATATAAATTGATGCTTATACACCATGTGAATTTCATGGACCACATGACCATAATAAACAAATATTTCTAAATTTTATCTTTAAGATGATATTTTTCAAGTTAAAAAATAGGTGGTAACCCATTCTAAAAAAGATATAAAAGTAAAAATATTTAGAATAGGAGTTTGCTCATTATTATTGGCCACCATTATCTCTCCACACGTGTTGTTTTGATTATAACATTTATTAAATTTATGTGTTGCACACATTTTTAAGACTATTTTATTCTGTATCATTGAAAAACCATGTGATAAGAGAAGTTGCCATCGTATACAATGAGTTTTTACAAAAAATCCATGAATTACTCTAAGTAAACATTTATACTAAGTCACTCTATGCTTTTTTTGATCATATGGCCACATTTTACCATTGTTTGTATTCATTGTCTGAAAATAACTTAAGTTACATTATAATCATGTGACCTATTTGGACTACATTTTGATTGCCATATGTTTGCTTTATTAAAAAAAATGTTTATTTTTAATACACAAGAGGAAAAGAGAAAACATGTTATAAATAATAGTAAATTTAAATAACAAACATATACATGTAGTTCATTGAGTTCAAATGAATAAAAATTGAGTGCCTAACTTTGTGACCCTATGGACCTTAGAAGATCACCATTTTTTTTCTCTTGATCACCAAATTTATTAAAGTAATATGTTTCATATGTTATATAAGATGTTTTAATTATGAAAAATCTATTATATATTCATACTATATGTATTATAACATAAATAATATGATATTAACTATATCCTATTAACTATAAAATATAGAATACACAGATAAAGGAAAGAGGATCGAGATATATAGAAGGGAACGAGGAGGATTTTTAAATTCATGTTTTGATTGAGAAAATAGATATGGGGATGGAGGTGATTTTATGTATTATATTACTAAAATTATCATGGGTTCATTAAGGAGGAATAGTCAGAATAATGATATGCATAGTCCAAGAAAAATTAAAAAAAATCAAGGAGCACAAATAACTTAGGAAAAGGGACTAGATACACCAATAATAATATGTCTTTGACATATAGACTCTAAGGAGATTAAATTAGTTTAATTTGAGATACAAGCCAATCAATCGTTATAGGTAACTAAATATGGTAAAGGTTTTTTCTATGCCTCTCTAGGGTCATGTGTAGCTGACTCATGGCTTACATACCTCTTATATTACCTTGTCACATATCTCTATGTTCTTATTAAGGTCATCATATGGAATAACCATGGATAAGTAGAATATAAACACACACATGCATGCACTCTCTCTCTCTCTCTCTCTCTCTCTCTCTCTCTCTCTCTCTCTCTCTCTCTCTCTCTCTCTCTCTCTCTCTCTCTCTCTCTCTCTCTCTCTCTCTCTCTCTCTCTCTCTCTCTCTCTCTCTCACACACACACACACACACACACATGGTATTGGTTAATATTTGATCATCATATTGTCAATTTTTCTCTTATTATATTATTGTGTAGGTTTTCCCCTCAAAGTGGCTCAACTATATTTATGAAGTATTTTACTATTTTATTAATTATTGTTTTGTGTCTACATATTATAATATTATTTATATGATATAATATCCTATTGTGTCAAAATATATGTAATTTAATTACAAGTGGTATCATAACTTTGATTTAGGTAAGTTTCTAAATTGTTATTTGTTAAGATCTAGTGTTGTAGGTCTCCTTTGAGTGGAAGGATTAAAAAAACATAACTTTCAATTGGGGAGGAATTTATTTTTATATCACTTAAGTATTATTCTAAGTGAAAAAATTATGGAAAAATTTTCACCATTGTGTAAATTAACAGTCATTGGATTCATTTTAGTGAGACAATTTTAATGGTGTAATCTATTAGTACACTTTTTAGGCCAAAGTTTTTCACCCTTGTGCACATTAAAAATCCTTCAACTCACCTTGGTGAGATGATCACATTGGTATAATTTTTTAGTATATGTTTTTAGGGGGATAAAACCCTCAATCATAGGCTTTATTAATTGTTATTCCTAACACTTATAGATGTGATAAAGGGAAAGAAACTCCAAAAAATCCTCACAAGTATGAAATGGAGTCTGGCACTTTTGATCCATTTATTTCTAAGGTGGTTCATCAAAATTAGTCAAATTTACAAAGGATGGTGGGGAAATATGATATTTATGTAGTAAAATGGGACATCATTGGGGTAAGAGGGGACTTGAATTATTTTAAGAATAAATTGACACTTATAACTAGGAAATTGTCTAATATTAAAACTCAACCTTCAAAAAATAATCTGTGACCACTCCAGTTCATTTATACCCATTCACAAAATCACACCTCTAATATTGGTATGAATTATTTGTTTCCAAAAGTAGACTTACACAAATTTTATGTTAAGGATCCACTCATATGGATCAATTAAAATAAATATTTATTTGATCTACACCAGACTCCATTTGCATAAAATATGGTCATGGCCTCTTTATCTGTAAGATGAGTGATTGATTTGATATAGATAGTTGTGTGATAAAATGAAAAATAAGGGAATTTAATTTAACTAATCTATATTTTATAAGGAGATACAACTCCACTACCCAAAAATGTCTCAAAAAACTACTTCATTCAACTAGCCAAACTATGTCAAACAAGGACTATGAAGGATTATATTCATTATTTCTATAATCTATCATTTTGTGTGGATGACATCACTAAGGTAAACATGATTTACCTATTATTGGGTGGCCTCAATGATAGCATCCAAATGGAGGTTCAAATTTTTAGTCCTAGTTTAGTATGTAAATTGATACTAATGGTATGCATAATAGAGGAAAAAAGATATGGTCAAATGAGGAAATTTTGATATTGTCCATGAACACAATTTCCCAACCCCATAATTTTATTATCCTAAAATATTGACCCAACATCAAATTTATAAGTGTTTAAAAGGGTTATGTTTTGGTTTTGATAAAAAATTGATCAAATGACATAGATGTGATGAAATGAATTTTTTTTACATTTAAGGTGCCAATGAGGATTAATAAGATGACAAAGCCTTAGGTGTAGGTTTGGAATATATTGAGGATGAATATGAATATTATTTACCCACTATTTTTATCATGATATTTTAGTTATTATTACTCCTCAAAATATTAAAGTGGTGGGTTTCCTCAATAAATAAAAGGTGGCTATGTTGATTGACTCTGTGATTATAGACAACTTTATCAACAATAAGTTGACTACTCATTTGAAATTTTTCATTGACCAACTCCAAAATTTGTGTTCATTATTATATATGGTGGTACAATCATCTATTTTTGAAAATGCCATAGTATTAATCTAGTTATGGGAGACTATATGTTATATTATCCTATGTTTTCTATTCTCATGGGTAGAGCTGACATTATTTTGGGAGTGTAATGGCTCACCAATTTGGGCAAAATTGAGATGAGTTTTCATGAACTATTCATGAAATTTAATTTATATTTCAATACATTTGAATTACATGGTGTATGAGATAAATTTCCACAATTGGTTAGTTATCACCAGATGATAAAGATACTCATAAAATGTCCTAAAGGATTTATTGCATGATTATTTTCCATAAAAGTTCAACCAATCAAAGATTCTACCCATCATGATTTACAACTGGTGCTACATGACCATTTTATTATTTTTAGTACTATTCCAAAATGAATTCTGTTAGTAATAGTTCATGATCATGCCATCAGACTACTTCTAGGTAGTACACCTCCCAAAATTAAACCCTACAAGTATCCTTATGGCTAGAAGTATGAAATGTGAAATATAATATATGATATTCTAGAGGTAAGAATTATTACACATAGCCAAAGTTAATATTTATATTTTGTGTTCATGGTGTATAAAAAAGATGAAACTTAGATTATGTGCATAGACTATATATAACAAAATAAGTACACTATTAAAGATAAGTTTCCTATTCTAATAATTGATGATTTGAAAGATGGATTGCATGGCATTATTTTTTTTACCAAATTAGATATTTTATTTAGGTATCATCATATTAAAATCCATGAAGAAGACATACCTAAAACATCTTTCTAAACTCATGAAAGCCATTTTGAGTTTATGGTCATGCCTTTTGGTCTCACAAATACACCATATACATTTTAGACTAGGTAATTTTGGTTATAAAATAACTTTAAATTTATGTCAAACCTTCCAAATGTGTTTTTGGTGTCATTGAAGTGGAGTAATTAGGTCATATTTTTCACTTGAAGGTGTGAAAGGTGATCCTAAAAATATTCAAGTGATGATAGAATATACATTGCACATGACCTTAAAGAAAATTTAGGTATTTTTTGGGATAACATGTTACTATTATGGGTTTGTCAAAAATTATGGAAGCATTATAGCCTAAATCACATCCTTTTTAAAGAGATGCTCCTCTTAGTGGACTAAAACAACTACCAATATGTTCAAACAATTAAAAATGGCTACATACACCACTCTAATTTTACCTACCCCTATTTTTTCTTAATGTTTTATTTTTGAATGTATGCATTTAGATACAACATAGAGGATATACTCATGTAATAAGGAAAATTTCTTGAATTTGAGAGTCACAAAAAAAATGGAAAAATTAGGCTCAATCCAATCTATGTGAAATATATGATGGTAATTTTTCATGTAATCAAGCAATGGAGAACTTATCTAATGGGTCAACACTTTAAGGTAAAGACTTATCATGATAGACTAAAATATTTTTTTGAACAATGATTGTTATTAAAATAACAATATAAATGGATGAATAAAATGTTAGGATATTACTTTTAAAATAGTATATAAGAAAGAAAAAGAACATGTGGTGTAAAATGAACTATCTAGGGAGGATGAATTAGTTGAGGCATTGTTATGCAAAATGACCATTTGGAAGGTAGATTGGCTAGAGGAAGCAAGATCATAATGGGAGAATGACATGGATACCTAAGATTTGATTTAAAATCTTTAGCTTGGTTTTGGGGGATCTAAAAAAATTAATTCAAAGGGTAACATGTTATGGTATAAATATTTATTATTCCTATATAAACATTCTCTCCCAAAACACAAAATCTTTTAGGAACATGATGCATCTGTAATAGGAGGTCACTCAAGATTATTGAAAACATATCATAGAATCAAGCAAGATTTATTTTGGTAAGGACTCAAGTGGGATGTATAAAAATATGTGGCTAAATTCATGGTATGTATATATAAAAAAGGTTAAACCATAAATATCCCATGTCATTTTCAAACTTTATCCATCCCTAGTCATAGGTGGGAGGAGGTTTCCATGGATTCTATTACTGGCTTATCACCATCTAAGGGTAAAAATATTATCATGGTAATTATGGATTGAATCACCAAGCATGTTTATTTTTGTTCCTTATCATAACCATTTATTTCCATTACAATAGCTTTTTATTTTCTCAATATATTTCAAAAATTGCATGGTACTCCAAAGATCATTGTAAGTGACTAAGATCCCAATTTACTAGTAATTTTTGAATTACATTATTTTCATGTTTGGGTACCAAGTTGGCTCATAGATCATCCTATCATCCTCAAAATGATGGATAGATAGAGGAAGTCATGTAAATAAGGGTATATTTATTGTTTTGTTTCTAAAAAATATCATAAGTGGATTCTCTAATTTCCACTTGTTGAATGGTGGTATAACACTCCTTTTACACTTCTTCCAAAATGTATCCTTATAGAATTATTTGGGTATCAACCCCAATCCATCACATTAGAATTCAAGGTGCATACTAAGTTTTGACCTAGTGAGTAAAGCATTCACCATTAGCAAGAGGTACTCACTAGTTCATGAGAGAATTTAGTGATGACACATAATTAAATGAAGTATCAAGTAGATCAACATCTTAGTGAGTGGAATTTTGACATAGGTGACTAGTTATTTGTGTTTTTTTATCCATATAATTATACTTTTATTTTTTTTTAAAAGGATTAAAAGTTATCACCTAAGTATTATGGCCCTTATCCAATATTTTAGAAAATTGGTAGTGTGTCATATAATTGGAAATTTTCCATGTCCACTCACATAAATTTAGTATTCCATGTAACTTTCATAAATAAGGTAATTGGACATAAATTTTCTACTTATATTGAGATACCTAAATTGGATGAATAATCCCAAGTAATTTTTGATCTTGAAGATATTTTTCACATACACACTAAGCAACTATAGACTAGAGAGATTAAGGAGTATTTGATCAAATGGAAGAATCTAAATTTTGAATATGCAACATGGGAGGATGAAGAATTCATGTAACAAAATCTTATTTTGATTTAACTTTGAGGACAATGTTATTTTATATTGGAGGATCATGATATGCCCTTAACCTATGGTGTGTCTATGGATATGTGTGGTTGACTTGTGGCTTACATAACTTTTATTTTATCTTGTCACATCCCTCTATATTATTATTAAGGTTGTCCTATGTAATAAACATAAATAATTAAATTTTATATAAGAGGTGGTGGTTAGTATGTGATCATCATATTAAAAATTATGCTCTTCTTATAGGTTGACTCCTCAAAGCAGCTCAACTATACTTATCAAGCATTATATTATTCTATAAATTATTGTCATCGATCCACATATTTTGATCTTATTTTTTCAATAATATTCCATTATGTGAACATATAAATATTTCATTATAATTTTCATATTGAGGTTTTATATAATTGATTATTATATCTATGTCAATAATGACTTGTGCACTCATTGAGGTGTTTCTAGGGACTCAACTAAATATATAAATTTTTTAAATTTGGGAAGACCGAAAATGGTTTCCAAAAGGTGACATGGAGATATCTACCATGATGAAAGGTTTTTTATAATACATATTAATAATGAAGAAGATAATTCCATAATTTTAGTGAGGGACCTCTATTTATGGGCAGAGCTTAGGAAAATAGAGACCTAAATTTGATCCAAATAAATAAGATATTAACGTAATTCCAATCTAGGTTAAGCTTCTAGGGCTACCAATGTATGTTTTGGAGGAGGACCCAATGATTAGTATTTATGATATTTTTGGTTACCTAATATCCTTTGATGCAGCCACTAAGGCTATAACTAAATTGATGTGGATGAGTTTTTATGTAAATGATTTTTTGAATCTATAACTATAAGAATCCATAATTTTAAGATCTAGATATGGATAATGGGTTCAAATAATTGTGTATGAAGATTTAACATTGAAATTAAATTTATGCCATAATTTGGGACATATGTATAGGTTGTGTTTGACATGAAACATGAGGGAGGAAAAAAATTGGGGAAAAATATATTAAAATATGGCATAAGAAGGTTGTGGAGGAGGGTGAGGAAAAGACCTTTAATTTTTCTCTCTAAGAATTAATTTAAGGAAATGATATAATTATTAGTAAATCTAATAGATGAGAAAGAATTACTTTTAGGGTTGAAGGCTTTATAGAATCAATTTTCACATTTAGAATCTTTTGAGGTAAAGGAAGATAGAGATATCGATAAAATTGAGGAGAAGCTAAATTAAACCGATAGTTCAATGGATAAAGGGAATATGTAGGTGTTAATAATGGAAGTGGAGTATTATATCTTATACTAACATAATATTTATAATGGGGTTGATAGTTTTGGATGGGATAAAATTAATAGTGAGAAATTTGAACAAGTTAAGTTCCTAATCTCTTCTCTGTGTCCTAGTATTATACCAGGGGTAGAAGCTAAGAAAGGTTATATTCTCCCTATGTTTGATGAGGAGGAGTATTTTTAATACAAATAATTTTTAGATGAGAATGTTGAGGAAGTTATTCCTTGATTTATTTTATCCCTAGATGAGAATGTCATATCTCCAAATACAAGGAAAGATTAATAAATCAAAGTTGTTTCAAATGTGACTAAGAGATTTAGGAACAAGGTTGTGGATGTTGAATCTAATAATAAAAAAAGAGAACATCTAAAAAGGAAAAACTCAATAAGAGAATAGAAAATGAAATTGTATATGGTAATTAGAGAAAGCTCTTAATGATAAGGGAGATATTCCAATATAAAATGTCATAATGAAAGTTATTTTTGGATTATGAGATTCTAAATCACAATAATAAGCATATAAATTTTTTGAGATATGATGAAGAATAATAATCCTAATATCATATCTATTCAAGATGCTAAGATGGATGAAAGTTTGGTAGTTGATATTAATATTAATTTTTGAAGGATTCTTCAATGCTCAATGATATTTATTCTAGTTCTTATAGAGGGACAACCATGTTCTAGGATAGTAATGTGGTTAAGGGGGACATGTTAATAAATAATTCTCATCACCTAGATATGATATTTACTATCTAATATGCTAGAAATATGTGGGTTTTGTTTAACATTTATATGCCTAATAGCCATACTGGTCACAAAAAACTTTAGAATGAGTTCAACATTATTTTACAAACATGTGGTAATATTTTTTTGAATTTATAGACATTAACGATATTATTGATGTGGATTTTAGAGGATCATTTTTCACTTGGTCCAATTTAAGGATTAGAGATAATTTAATATATGTAAGGATTGATATAATTATTATTCTTTAATTGTATTTTGAATCATGATTTCTATTTGTATTCTTTGACTAGGATTGGTTTATACCATAATACCTTACTAGTCAATGTGGATTGTTCCATTAAAAAGGCTAGGTCTCCATTTATATTTGAAAATATATGGTATAAACATTATGAACTCAAAGACAACATTAATTAATGGTATAATTTGGATATTATATGAATAATAATGTTTACACTTGTTATAAAGCTTATGAATGTTAAAATAAATATTAAAATCTAGAATGAAGTTTTTCGTAATATATTTTCTAAAAATAAGAAGTTGATGGATGATTTAGCTTAGCTGAAAGATAAAATTTATTTAAATGGATTGGATTAGATTAATTCTTATAGATAAAAAATAAGTTTGATGTGATTATCATATTATCACTACTAGGGAGTAATATTTTTGGAGACAAAAATCAAGTGTAGTTTGGCTTAAGGAGTGCGATAGGAAAACTAACTTTTTAAATCTTATCACTCGTAAACATAGAATCTATAATAAAATTGTGGAAATTGATATAGAGAATGGGGAGATTTTTTTAGATTAATAGTTTCTAAAAAATTAGGTTATTTAGTATTTCAATAAATTATTCTTTCCAAATACTGAACCAAATGCAATAGTGGTATAGATATTCATTGATAACATTCTAGGTCTAATATCAAAAGAAGTCAAAAAAGTTTTACCTAATCCTTTCAATGAAGTCAAAGTTTTTGTTTTCCTATTGTAAAGAGATATGGGGCCTAGCCTATATATCTTCCCAACAACATTTTTACAACCTTTTTAGGAGATTATCAAGCTAGACATTTTTTCTGTTACAAATGGATTTTTTTTCTCTAAGTAAAATCATTAGAAAGATGAACCACACTTTCATTATTTTAATTCTTAATAAGAATGGTGCTTCTAAATTTAAATATTTTCAACCTATTAGCCTTTTTAATACGATTTATAAGGGTTTCACCAAAAATATTATCTATTACAATGCAACCATTGATCAAGAATATTATTTACAAATAATAAGGAGGTTTTGTGTTGGGTAGAAAAAGTCAAGATTTATTATTTTATTTCATGAAACTATGTATTTCATGGATAAGTTTAATTAGGCTAACATTATTATTAAATTGGATATGAACAAGGCTTATGATAGTGTGGACTAGTAGTTCCTAGAAAAATGTTTTCTTAAATTTAGATTTCATCCTCATATTAGGAAGTTGATCCACACATGTATCTCACTATAATGTTATTGGATTTTTTTAGTGGGGTTCCTAAAGGATTTTTTGGTAATAATATAATAATTAGATAGAGAGATCATGTGTCTCCTTTCGTATTTATTATTATGGATGAAACTTTTAATAGGAATTTATCTATTTATATAAGACAAGGGAAATCAAAGGTTTTAAAGCTACAAGGGATGTAGAACCTATATTACACAAAAAAATTATTGATGATATAATTATGTTGGTTAATACATTAGTTAAATAATCCAAAGAACTCAATAAGATAAAATAGGATTATGAGGAGGCATCTAGTTAGAAGATTTATTTTTAAAGTAGTTCCTTGTTTTCTTATTAACACTCCATGGGGTAGACAACATAGGATTGATAATTTTATGGGATTAAAAATAATATAAATTCCATCCACCTATCTTGGTATGCCACTTTTTAGTGGTAATTTTCCCCAACAAAATTGGAATTTTCTTTTAGACATATTCCAAAGGAAATTCATAGGTTGAAAAGCTACTCTACTCTCTCAATTAATTAAAATTATGTTAATTAAAATCACCTTTTATATTTTTTTTAGTGAATTTAATATTTTTATTCAAAATTATCAATAATATAATAGAGAATATTTATAAAATATTTATGTGGGTTCTGAAGATAAAAATAGATTGTCATTGGTTTCATGGGACAAGGTTTGTATTCCTAAAAACCTTGGAGGCCTTAGGCTTCACAAGATTAAGTCTATGAATAAGTATATTATAGCCAATATGGTTTTGAGGTTCATTAATTAAGTAATAAATGGAAGGTTATTCTTCAATATATATATATATATATATATATATATATATATATATATATATATATGCATATATATATATATGCATATATATATATATACATACACACATATATATATATGTACATATATATACATATATATATGTATATATATATGTATATATACATATATATATATATATATACATATATATATATACATATACATATATATATATATGTATGTATATATATATATGTGTGTGTATATATATATACATATATATTTATATACATACATACATATATATATATATATATATATATATATATATATATATATATACATATACATATATATATATACATATATATATATACATATATACATATATACATATATATATATATACATACATACATATATACATATATACATATATATATATATATATATATATATATATATATATATATATATATATATATATATATATATATATATATACATATATACATATACATATATAAAGTAGACAATATCCTATATGATGACCACTTCATTATAGGTTTTTATTTTTGGAAATTTTTAGTCAGCAATAGTAAAACTTTGATTCAAGGTTCTAAAGGGAAGATGGGGAATGGTAATAGATTGTATTTTTGGGATTGATCTTCTTTTGAGTGAATTATGACATTTATATATAATTGATGAACCCTTTCAAATAAAATATGGGATTAAAGTTGAAGATTATATTTAAATTTTAGAGAGGGAGGAAATGGAAATACCTAAATATTGATAATGTGGATATGAATTTGAATATTATATTTAATTATCTAAATGGTATTATTAAAGACATTCATGTTATGAACATCATTAACAAATATGAATTAAATTTTAAGGATTCTTTTGATGGGAATTGTATTATTAAATTGGGACATTGTATAGTGTTAAATGTAATACATGATGATTTTATTTAGAGAAATTTATGAGTTAAGGAGTTTATTCCTATTAATAATATTTTCCTATGGTTTAACTTGTATGACACAATTCTCTCTATAGATGATAAAAAAGGATTGATTTTCATTGATACATGAGTTTCATGTGAAAAATATGTTAGTTTTGTTCAAAATTTAATGTTGTAATGTCCTTTCAATTTTAAATTTTGGGGTGACATCCTCTTGAATTTCTAGGTTCAAACTTAATCTTTATTTGATTTATGTAATGATTGGAAAGCCATGTTCAAGAATAAAGATCTTAATAAAATTTGGAAATTGGCTTTAACCCATATCTTATGGGGTCTTTGGAATGAGAGGAATAGTATAATTTTTAGAAATCACAAGAATTTAAGTAATATTGTGACCATTATAGTTAAGGATTTCTTGTTAAAAATTTCAAGAACATTAAACTAGTAAAAAGGATAAATATAATTAAGATGAGATAATTATTTTGAAGAATTGGTAGTTGAATAATGAAGGTTGGTCTATTATACGTCCTAAAGTTTAATAAATGAAGAAGGTGAGATGGTAGTTTACATCACCAGGTTGGGTCAAATTAAAATTTTATAGTGCTTTCAAAGGAGATCATAATTGTGTGGATGAAGAGGAATTATCAAAGATAGTAACGATGAAATTTTGGTGGCTTATAAAGGTAACATAGGAATTCAAACTAATCATTCGACTGAATCCTTGACTTCACTCAAGAGAATTCAACTAGAAAAATAGGTTGGTGTTAATCATCTATTCATATAATAAGATTCATTAAACATTATTAATTAATTATCTAATAAATATGGGTCAAATAGGTTCATAAAAAGTATGGTGAAAAAGGCCAATAATTTACTACTTTATTTTTAAGAGGTTTATATACAACATGTCTATAGGGAGGGGAACCAAATTACATATTGGTTCACTAATTAGGGGATGGTCTCCCAAAGCTTCAATAAATGGGTCAAAAGGAAGATTTGTCTAACGATGTCTCCAAAATATAGATAAGGTTGACAAAAACTAGGTCTAAAGGGGTCTCATTCATGTATTAAAGAGGGGAGGAAAAGAAATTATAAAACTATCAAAAATAAAAATTCATATTTTACCAATAATAATAATAATAATAATAATAATAAACATTAAAATATATAATAAATTATAATAACATATTATTATTACTATTAAAAAAATTAAGATTGTATTGATATAATATAATAATAATAAATAATATATTATAATCACATAGAATAATATAAGAGTTTATGTATTTCATCATTATAGTATAATAATAAATATTCAATAATTTTAATAATTATATATTATTATATTTTTAAATACTAATAAACAAATGGGTTTTACAAATATCCTATAATTCAAAGAATATAAAATTTATAGAACAATATATAAACACTAACAATTACTACAAACTACCCCATAACCATAAGGCTAATGACAACCACCAGACATAAAAAAGGAATAAAAAGGAACTAAAATAAAAATATCACAATATGCAAAAAAAAAGTTTACTATTCTACCATACCTTCCTATCTAATGACATCTTCCATTTCCTCCTTCAAAGCATGGATTTGAGAAACTAAAGTATCATCCTTATTCTCCAATACCCTAAATTCATCCATCTTATTCTTACCCATGGTTCGCTTGATTACACCAAATTTTTACGTATAATTTATCTCTTGATTATGATTTTCTCTTAGTTTTTATGGATGGGGATTCTTCGCAGTTTCCTTCCCTAACTTATCCTCTAGGACCACCACTATGGTATCTATTTTTTCAAAATCATCTTTCTAACTGACCAAAGTCTTACATAGAACTTGACAGGGTTTGCTCTTGGTTCATGGATTTTATCTTATGATAAAAAATCTCCTTTATATATTTATTAAACTTACTAACAAATATTTATTTTAATTCATAAAAGGGACAAATCTTATATATTGTTATTTTACTTCTCCACTTCCACCTTTGGGGAGATAGTCTTGGAACATCATTAGAAATGAAATGTTTACTCTTATCCATTCTTCCTTTGAAAATATATGCCACCCTCCTCAGATGCCCAATGCACAATAATCCTTTCCACATTTCCATTAGTCTTTATATCCATGTAGATAATCATAAGGTTGTGGTGGAGAAAATAATCAATTTTTATCATATAGTTTTCATTTTCATTTTTGTTTTCCTTTTCATTTTTGTTTTCGTTTTCATTTTCATTTTTGTTTTCATTTTCATTTTTGTTTTCCTTTTCATTTTTGTTTTCATTTTCATTTTCATTTTCATTTTTTTTTTGTTTTGTTTTTGTTTTTGTTTTTGTTTTTGTTTTTGTTTTTGTTTTTGTTTTTGTTTTTGTTTTTGTTTTTGTTTTTATTTTTATTTTTAATTTTATTTTTAATTTTATTTTTATTTTTATTTTTATTTTTATTTTTATTTTTATTTTTATTTTTATTTTTATTTTTATTTTTATTTTTATTTTTATTTTTATTTTTATTTTTATTTTTATTTTTATTTTTATTTTTATTTTTATTTTTATTTTTATTTTTATTTTTAATTAATAAGGATGTCTGGGAATCAAAAAAATCCACATGAGAAGTAAAGCCCTTATAGCTAAAATTAGATAGGATTTCATGAGTAATAACAAGGATTTGGGTAGCATCATACAATCCAAGTACTTATCAAATAATAATACTGATGCTTTCCTTTATATAAATGGTATCCCTAAATGATCTATGATATGGAACAATGTTATTAAAAGAAAACCTCTCTTATAGAAGAGCATAAAATGGAAATTAGGGGATGGTAGAAATATAAAATTTTGGGAGGATAGCTGGCTAAAGGACACCCCTTTATGTGAAACAAAAAATTTCTATAGACTAGTTGATAAAGCCATTGTTCACTTTAGGAGATTAATAGTGGATTAGATTATGTTTGGTAATGGAGATGGGAAGCAATTATCTGACTACTGTCAAAACTAGAATGATATTATTCCAATTTTCAAGGAGGTTCAACTCCTTAGAGAATTTAGAATACCTATATTACCCACAAAGGATAAAATACTATGGGATTAAGACATAATGGGTGTTTTTATGGTCAGGATGACTTATATCTTGCTCCATTCAAATGAGGCTCCTATGTTTTGGAGAAGGGTATGGAACCACAATCTCATTCCTAAAATCAATAACTTTTGGTGGCTAGATACCCATAATAAGATCCTTACTATGGATAATCTCTTATCTAAAGGATTTAAAATCCCCCACCATTATACACTATGTAAGAAAGAGGAATAATCGATCTCCCACCTCCTACAACACTATGAGTACTCTTGGGAAGTTTGGAGTCTAGCCTTATAGAAACTTCAAGTCTGACGGAGCTTGAATCAAGATCTCCCTGATATCATTAAAGGGTGGGTACCCCCTTTAATCACCTTATTTTCAAATAAATAGACTCAGATTCCCCCCATCCTGACCTAGTATTGGGACCAACATACCCCATTTTTTTAAATTGGGATCCTTGAGAAACCCTTAGAATAAAACATAGACATTTTAGTATGTCAAGGTATTTTATAGAATTTGAAGATCATCCACTTTGTTAAGAGATAGGATTATGTGGTTTTAATCTACTTTAATCTATACTAACATTTTAATGAATTTCATTTGACTATTAGTTATAGGTTTCATGGTGTATATCCCTGAGAATTTTTTACCCCAAAACCATGGCACACCCTTGGTCCAAATTTGAATAAAGATAAGAACCAAATTGGTGAGAACCATTTTAAAATTCATTTATAGACTTAAGTATAAATCATATATTCTAGGTTTATTCATGTTTTTTCTACCACAACTTCACTAAGAAACTTTATCCCCTTTGTTATTTCACCCTTTCCTAAATTTCCTTATGGCTTAGTTAGATGTCATTATGCAGGGTATTTTTTTATTCCCCAACTTAGCCTAATAATTTAATATTAATGCCTCAACATATTCATTAATACAATCATAACCATAGTCTTAGAACCTTAAGCCTAAGTTTTTATTGTCTGCATGGTCTTAACATTAACTTCCTTATGCTTTGGAAGATATTACAATTGTCTCTTTATCATGGGATTTGATCCAATGACATGAGTATAGCTCAAAATTTGGCTTAAAATAACATACATCCTTGGTGCTCTGATGATCCACAGTTACTCATTGGGACCCAATCAAATTGAGGGAAGCATAATTGAAAAGTTAAAAGGATTAAATAAGCTTGAAAGATGGACACATGGCACCATCAAATTTGAGGATTAAAAGGAAAAGAGCCCACTTGACATGACTACCAATCAGTATCAAGCCACTAGATCAAGATCATATGGCTATCTCTTTATCATGTCATTTGATCTAATAGGGTGAATTAACACCAAGACCCTAGGAAGACCTACATAAATTCTAAGTGGTATCCTCATGATTAGCACTAAATATTTTTCCAAATTTAAAATTGATGTTTGCAGGGCCATCATAAAAATGTTTGAAAATATGAACTTAATGTCCACAGGACTACCAACTTTAAGCCCAATAAAATTAAAACTTCATTGTCTTAAACTTGACATCTAATTAATCATCAATTGACACCTATGAGGGTATATTTGACATCTGTGATACATTAAATTTTAACCCAATGAAATATCTTAGTGTTCAAATGACATTTCAAAATCATGTTTTAACTCAAAAATAACTTCATAATCTAAAATAAATGCTCAAAACATGTTCAATAATGGGATCCTTCGACATGTAAACTATAGAAATGGTCTTATAATCTAAATAGTTAGTCTAAAATCATATGGAAGGGTCCTCATGGCATTTTTTCATCAAACTTAAACTATGAACCTATGTTATGTCTTATGTTAAAAAGGAAAACCTTTGTCACATGAAGTGTAATCTATCTAAAGGTTTTCATATGTGGTAGCCTAAACTATTTAGGCCCTTCCCCCTTCATTATAAAATCTGAAATGCAGGCATATTCCCCTTATCCTAAGGTTTATCTATGCTTAATAAACATGAATCAAACCTTAGCATAAGGAAATAAAGCCTACATAATGACTTTAATAATAAGTTGACTTAATGTTTGGGCATTATTTTCAGATCCATAGTTATCATTATATCACTAGATTTGATCTAATGGTATGATGGCACCAATGAATTTTCAAAGGCCCTTCAGCTTACCATGTGGCCGACAATCATTGGATGAATGATTGACCAAATAATTTGGATCATGAAATAGGCATATAAAATATTAAATGTCGTGATCATAGATAGATTATAATCAATGGCTCATGCTAATCTAGGATTTTAATCATATAGTGTGAAATTAAAAAGGTATTTTTAAATACCAATGACTAGTGTTCAAATTAATTTTTTTTTAAATGCCATGAAAGGTCAAGACTAGTACCACATAAGCACCATGTAAGTAGAAAAGGACAAAATTTGAGATATCATGGGCTCAAAAACACAAAGGTATAAAGGAAAAGGTCTAAATCAAGCCTAGAACATGTACAAGCCAAATCTTGGGTATCTTCCACCATTACAGATCCAAAACCCTAAATCCTACATAAAAGCAACCTAAATGGATTTAATTGGTTATAATTTAATAAAAGTATAACTTAATTGTGTTTCTAAACACAAGAGAGATTTTTCAAAGGTCATATTCAATTTTTCATGATCATTTAGCAAGAATTAGAGACCATGGAATCTATTAGACAATAATTAAAGGAAGATATCAAGCTTTATTTGATAGTAGATAGTGAAGGTTGGGTATTCAAGGATATAAAATTGGACCTCATAACATTGAAAATCCTTGGGATTATGAATTGGTCTTAGCTCTTCTTCATGATAGAATATTTTTAACCCATTTCATAATAATAATAGAATACTACCACCATGAGTAGGCAATACCATAACCTAGTTGATATCTAGATGGTAGGCCTTCATCATGCCATGGTAAAACTAGAGGTATTCCATTGTATTGACATCTTTGTACCCATATTTATTGATTGTAGGATAGACAATGAATGGATCATTAGGGAAGGGAACTCAAAGGTGGTAGCTTACATTTCCCCTATTACTTTCAAGAAGTAATTAAATCTCCCTCTTCCACATGTAGAGCTTTCCAAGGTGAATGAGTAGACCAATTACCATGACCTGGACTCTATCCTCAAACCTAAGCTACACCAAGGACTTCACATCTTTAGAAGCCTTAATATAAAATTCCCTATCATGAAATTTAGAGAAGTAATTAGGGTAATAATGACCCTATTTAACTAAACCTTTGACTCTCCTTTGACTACTTATGTGAATAAGATCTAGGTCCTCTATGTACACTTCATAGAAGAATAAAAACTTGCCCCTCTAATTAGAGACTTAATCAATATTTTCCTAACCAAATAATTCAATTCCATCAATAGATATACCTCAAATCAATTATTTATGATGTCAAACCTACTTAATGACCTTCTAACCTCAACCACATTCCCTAGGATTAGGAATTGGTCAATGGAGGGAAAGACAACCATCTCACACTACTATTTTAGGATGCACATCTTTAAGTATAAGAATCACATGTAGTTTATTTGTGATTGGATTTATGCTTCTATATTGGAAGCAATCACCGATGTTCCAGTGCATAGGCTCTACCCCTCATCAAGAGATATGTTGAAATGATAGGGGACATATGGTGTTATCCTAATTGCACATTCATCAGGATAGAAGGAATCATGACTTAGCCTTACAAACTACTAGTGTATGCCATAAATAAGATTTCAAAGCAAAAAATTACTTCCCAACTCATCCATAGCATTGATAGGACTTGTAAAGAGAAAAGGAAGGGCCTACTCAACAATTTTCCATTAAATTTTGGGAAAACTATAATAAAAGTCAAGAAGAAGGTAGAGGTTATGTCCACACATAGATATTCATTTGGCTTCCAACTAGATGAACTCTAAATCAGGATTTAAAGAATGTAGTTTGTGACCATCTAAGGGAAAAGAAGATCTCAAAGCCAAAATAGGCACATCCAATCAGTGTCTATGACACCATATATATTAGGGCTAAGAAATATGAAGAGGTATTGGCTAGGATCCATGGCCATCACATTAAGCTCAAGCACATATTGGTTAGGGACAACAAGCCATCTAGGGAAACATGGTAATTATGCCCTTTACAATATCATTTACTACCTAGGCCATCTAGAGAATCCCATAAGCCACCTCAGATAGAGGAACCACTACCCTAATAGTAGGATGAACAAGTTTATGATGAACAAGTTCAAGATGAATAAGGCAAATGAAAGGAGAAGGTTGGAGAAGACAAGATAGAATAAATACCTAGGGAGGGGCTTCCATCATTAGCACTACTCCAAAGGCCACCTTTCCTAATTCAACACATAAACATGATAGACTTAGAATTAGAAGAGACAATTAAGGGTGATCTCAATGAAATTATAAAGGTTTATGACTCTAATAGGGAGGAGGAGCCCAATGAAGACATAAGGAAAGAGTTGGTCCTAATAGCATTCCATGAGAAGAAAAAAGTAGAACTAGTATTGGTCCTTGTGGGACTAAAGAAGAGACCAAGATTCACTTTCACTCATCCCACTAGTGAATTATATATACTTATTTACAATATCTCAATCTATGGATGAGTCATTCTTGAATATTTCATTTATTATAAATTACAAAAGATCCCCTCTCTTTCTCATTCTTGGGCCATGACAAGGGTCATTGATGTGGGAATACAAGATGATATGAATCCTTGGATAAGGGATATAATGAAGGAGAAAGAAGAAATAAAAATTATGGTCATTGAAGGGATAAAAGGAAAGAAGATAGATACTCTAGGAACATCTACTAGCTCAATTATGAAGGTCCCAAAACCTCCCCAGTTTAAGAAACCAATCACTACTATCCATTTTAACCCTGAGATCACTGGGTTGGAAAGAATAACAACTAAGATAGTTATCATTACGATGAAAAAATTCACATTTCATAAGGTGGAACTATTTTTAGGACTAACCCTAGTGGGTGGTTTGTATCTTGGAGAGGATGTAATTTATGAGGAAGATGTGGAAAGTCTAATTGAAGCCCATTCAACACAAGCTAAAGTTCTAATACAAGGTATGAAGCAAATGATCCAAAACTTAAAAAGAACTTGGAAAAATAGGCAATTTTATCAATGTTAAATACAATAATCAATCTACTTGACAAGTCATATTATGACATGTTTGAGGCACTTAAGTTAATGAAATTATGGCAAAGTGCATTATAAGGGCAATGTGAACTAGCCAAGAGCTTAGTCACCCAGTGGTAGGCCTCTAAGGATAAAATAGCTCAACTCCTTAATATTTAGGTAAAGAAGTAGATCCCAAACTTTAAGACCATTAGTTTGGGAAATTTGAGAATAATTCTAAGAATTATGATTGAAAAGGTTCATAATTTGAGTGCATGGCATAATGGCATAGAAAGGGTCCTAAAATAAGATAAATAACTAATTACTAGAATTTAATAACTTCTTAGGACAATGCGTATGGAGCTTGCATAACCCAATTCCCTTAGGATCATTAGTGATGAGGAACTCAAGTATAGGGCTACTTTGGTTACCCAAGAAATAAGTGGAAAAATCCAAGGCATATTCGAGGTTGAAAAAACAATCTTGGGAATGATACTCAATGCAGGGGAAAGAATAAATGAAGCCAAGAGTATCAAAGAGGCCATAGAAATTATAAAGAATTTGATGACCTAATGGATCAAGAGGAAGAATAGATCATGAGCCCTATTATGGACCTGAACTTAATTGATGAATAACATGGGAGAGCCATGAGCATCCTCCAGTAGTGGTAGCCAATGGCCACACCATCAAATTGAGCATATTTTATTTTGTAAAAATTTTGTAACATTTTGAAGTAGAATATCATATTGTAGTGGAATATGCTAGTTTGTTAGCATATTTTCCTCTAGGTTAGTATATTTTGGGAAAGTACTTGTATTTTAGAACTTATAAGGATAATAGTCCCTATCTTTGTATACCTATATTTTATGACTAACTAGTAAACTACCTAGTCTTCCTATAAAGGCATGTATGACCATTATAAAGGAGATAATTTTTTGAGAAAATTTTATATACTTGAAGCAATTAATGAGATAACATAATTCTACAATGATTTTCCATTTTTGATGTGTTAATTGTTAATGTAGATTTTCTCTCAATTATTAGTAGAGGTCTTGAATTTGAATAGTGTCTTTGAATTTTGAATAGCATTATTTAATCATAGGGTTTCTGATTTATGCCTATGCTATATTAGTTGAAATATCTTAGGTTCTTCTTCATTTCCTTTTGCTCTATATTCAAATGTGTAATTTTTATTTGATTATACTGGTAAATCCCTAAAGTAGACCTAGTTTTTACTTGTGATTCTTACAATTTTCCTTGAAGTTTGCTTGATATATAATGAAATTTGTCCTTAGGTTATGTTAAATTATATATATTTTAAATGCGTATTTTGTTGCCATTAACACTTTGTCATAATTTTTAGGACTAAAATTAGAAATCACTCATTTTTTCTTCCCTACCCTTCTTTTTCCTCCTTTTTTTATACTAGGATCACTTTAGTTTTAGCCACATTATAAATATATATTCATGTTTTTGAGTGAATTTTTTTATTAAAATTATAAAGATAATTAATCGTTGTCATTTATAGCACCCCTTTGTATTTAATTTGAATTTATTTGAGAATTGGTGCTTGTTTTTGGTAAATTTAGATTTAACTTTGAAAATCCATAGTATGTAAGGTTAGAATGGTTTGTTTTGATCAAAGGTGGGCATATATTTCATAGATATGAGTTCCTTTAGACTCAGACTTGAAAAGATAGACCATATTTATGTAGTTGGGCACACCTTTGAGCTAATTCAATCAAATATCAACATCCTTTGCAAATTCTCATACCACCTTTATAAAGTAAACTCAATGTGTAGGTTAAACTTATGTTATTTGTAAAATATAACTTGACACATTGTATTTTAGGTAGGATCTTCAAGTTTCAATCAAAAATTTCCTAAGGTCAGAACAAGATCAAACTCATTAACCATAGAGCCTTTACTTGAACTTGAGGTACACATGAGAGTCAAACATGCTAAAGATAGACATAGGAGATCCAAGTCTCTTCCATTTTCACCTCTTTAAAGTACCTATGCCTTTGACCTTCATCTAGGTATGGCATGGTTGGGGGATTATTTAATTAATGTACCAAGGGTAGTTCATGATCTCCTAAGGAATCATGAGAAATATATACCTACATTTAGTCTAACCAAAATAATAACTACTAAGGAACATATAAAGTCTTTTAAATATGCCTTAAGGCTACTTAATGTCATACATGAGGATCTAACATGTAGGCTATTTCCTTTCACTTTTAAAGATGCATCTTATGAGTGGTTTTAAATCTTGCTTGATAATTAGATTACAAGTTGGAATGATTTCAATAATGTGTTCATTGATCAATTTGGTTAGATTATTAGTCCCTATGTTATTTACCATCAATTAACCACTATTAGAAAGGATGCTAGTGAGCCTATCAGGTCATTTAATGCTAGGTTTCAAAAGATATTTAACAAAACCATAGATACTTATAATCTTGATGATGTTCTAACTTTAGAGATCTATAAAGATGTAGTGGATCTTATGACCTCTATATTCTTTAAGAGATCCATTCCAGCTATAGCTTCATTGGCCTAGGCCTACTCTAAATTAGTGACCATTAATGATCAAATGCAAACCTAAGGGAAAATGGCTTACTTATTTCCAAATGTGAACCCACATATGCCTATGATGAACTTGTTCCACAATAATAACCAAAACCTCTAAGCCTTAATCCAACTTCTAAACTTAAATTAGTTGCCCTTAAGTTATGCAGCCCCAAATCAACATCTAGGATTCTTGATTCATCCCACTAATGGCTTTAATTTAGGTGATAAATGAGCTTTAGTACTAGTTATAGGTACTAAAAAAAATTAGGTGCATAATTATAAAACTCCAAATAATGATAATGAGTCTATCTTGAAAATGGTTCAAAAATTAAACAATGATTTCCTTCAATTGCAGAAACAAGTAGGCAATACTGAAGAGCACTATGGTAAAAATTTCTCATTTCAGAGGTTTAATAGGCCAATAAAAAAATTCCAAAATGATATTTTTCACAATAATAAGGCTAATTAACCATGTTATAGTAATAATAATATGAACATTAATCTTACTGATATTGCATTACCTGACTATTATAGGGTACATTACACAACCAAGCATGGGGAAATTGATTATATAGAATTTTTCAAAGCCTTTGAGGCTTTCCAAAAGGATTTAGATACATTTTAAGTGGTCCCTAAAAAAAAAGTGGTGTAGGTCCCTCTATATCTAAGCCATCTGAGAAGGCCTTCATGGTGGACACCTTTGACCTCCCCTTTCAAGAGGAAAATGAGCCTGATGGGATCCCTAAAGAAGTGTAAGACTTTAAATAGTTCTTGAATAATACATACCCTTGAGTAATAGAGATCAAAGGAAACATTTTAATACCTTAAAACATATAAATAATTTTGTAACTCCTCATAATACCTCTTCAAGCAACAATCCAGAGCCACCAAAAGGGAGTACTTCTAAAATCAATGTTAAAATTCCTAGTTATTCTAGTAAAACTAGGCATAACATAGTTAAGGACATGAAGAAGATAAAGGATAATATCACATTTCATTAACTCACACAAATTAAAAAGTAGAGAGACATCTTGTTGAAATCCTTTTCAAATAAGCACAACAATCCACCCAAGAATGATCATGCCAATGTGACTGTGCATAAAGCCAAAGCGGAGTCTCCTCCTTTCTTGCTCACTATTAGGATGTTTGGTAAGAACTTACATAATTAATTATTATATTTAGGAGCATCTACCAATACTATGCCTATATGTATATGCAATAAACTTGGTTTAACACCTATAAAGTTCAATAGGGTTGTCACCCAATTGGACAAATCTAGAGTTAAAGTTGTAGGAGAATTATCAAATGTTCATATGCAACTAGATTTTGAGACTAAGTTAAAACAATTAATTGTTATTAAAATGTACAAAATACCTAAAATTTATAGAATATTACTAATTAAGGAATGGACCAAGGATTTGAATGGTTACATGTCTACAAACTTCTCAGATATGTGGCTACCTTAGAATGGGGTCCCCAATCAAATTAGGGTTGAAAGAGAAACAAGAATGAATCATATTTTAATTAAGTAAAATGATGTAAATGAGAGGTTAAATATAATTAAATTATACATATGGGTCTTCACCCTAGAGGTTGATAAGATATGTGATCGGAATAATGCTCAGGTTGCCCCTAGATTATGGAAATTGCATTTTGATGGTGCTAAGTGCAGTGCTGGATTAGGGGTTGGTGTTTTCTTGACTGATCTGATAAAAGGTATCATGATTCCTATAGGCTCAAATTCCCTTATATTAATAATCTTTTTGAGTATGAAATGTTTATCCTAGGTTTATAGTCTACCATAAAAACAAATTCAAGGAACTACTAGTTTATGGGGATTTAGAATTAGTGGTCAACCAAGTAAGAAGCAAATACCAATGTAAACTCTCATACTTAAAAATATATAATTTAAAGGTATGGGACTTCATATAATCCTATAATGACTTAAACATCATTTTATAACCAATTTTGAGGCATTTAATGTTCACATTATCGATTAGGATAATGAAAATACATCTAGGGAAGATAAATTTGATGGTAAGGTCATTTAGTTAAATGACAACAAAATTCCCAAGGGATGATTGATTTATAAAGAATTTTTTATCAAGATAAACTTACTAATACTTCCAAGATTCTCAAGGTCAATGGGAATGACTATAGTACTATTGATCTAGGACTTCTAATCAGCCCCAACTGGTAAATGTTGGGAAGGCCGATACAAATATTGAGAATAAGAAATCTAAGGAACTCCTTCCCTAATACATAGATGTCATAGCATGGTCCTATAATGAATTAAAGATTTTTTATCCAAGGGTCATCACACATGCCATACCCCATAAAGAGAGTTACAAACCATTCAAGTAGAAGCAAAGGCATGTAAACCTTGCATTAGAACCAATGATATTTAAAGAGGTTAAGAGACTTATAAATGCTAGGATAGTCTTCCCCATTAGGCACTCTACCTTTGTGGCTAATTTGTTGCTAGTCAGGGAGAATAATGGTGAGATTAGAATTTGTATAGGCTTTAGAAATTTGAACAAAGCATCAGAGAAGGAAAACTACCCCCTTCCTTCCCTATACCAAGTAATTCAAGTCATTTTAAGATCAGCTATGATTTCCTTTCTTGAAGGCTTTTTCAGGTTACAACCAAGTATTAGTTGATAGGGAGGATAGGATGAAGACCAATTTCACCATAAAGTGGGGAACCATTTCTTACAATAGAATGCCCTTTGGGCTCATCAATGTAGGATCCACCTTCCAAAGAGATATGGATCATGCCTTATAAGGCCTGATAGGTAAATGCATCACTATTTATATGGATGATCTAATAGTATTTTCTAAAAATAGGGAAGATAACTTCATGAATGTATAACAAGTTTTTTAAAGATGTAAAAGGTATGGCATTTCCTTAAACCTTAAGAAAAGTATCTTTTATGTGACTGAAGGAAAGCTATTGGGTCATGTTATTACAAAAAATGGGATCTCTATAGACCCTAAAAAGATGGAGGCCATATCTAGAATAGATCCTCCAAATAGTAAAAAAGATTTAAAGTCATTCTTTGGTAAAAATAATTTTATAAGAAAGTTTATTTATGGTTTTACAGAAATAGTCAAACCATTGAATGACATGATAATGAATGATGCCAAAGTTACATGGAATGAGGATTTCAAAAAGGCATTTAATGATATCAAGAAGGCCATCAGTCAGGATCTAGTCCTTATAATTCCTAATTTTTCAAGGGACTTCTACCTATATTCCTTTGTATTTTATCACACTATGACTATAGTGTTAACTCAAAAACTTAAAGGGTGTATGCACCCAATAGCTTTCATGATCACTAATGTTAACAATGCTAAGTTAAATTAATCATTGATTAAAAAATAAGCATATAAATTATTCAAATAAATTAATAAATTTAGGCATTACATCCTTAGAAATAAGGTGCATGCCATCTTACTTGACCCTACCACCAAACTTATGTTAAATAAGACTAAATTGGGGGAATGTAGAGGTAAGTGGATGTCAATCTTGTAGGAATATGACATAGAAATGAAAAAAAAAAATAGGAAGGTTCCAAGGTTTGATTTAGATGATTGATAATACTAACCCTTGGCTAAGTATTATGTAGGTGGATCAGCAAAACTTTCAAGCTAGTGAGCAGTATGATCCCATCATACATCTATTAATCAATTATACTTGTCTTATAGGTCTATCTAAGGAAAAAAAGAGGGAACTAAATTTAATGGTATCCCAATACTTAATCAATAATGGGGTATTATATAGGAGGAATTTTTAAGGTGTCTACCTAAGGTGTCATCTACCTAAGGTATGTCTCTCAAGAAGAAGCCACCAGAATTATGAGTACCTTTCATGAAAGGCTAGGAAATGGAAATCTATATGGGAAGATCATGGCTCATAAGATTATTAGAGTTGGATATTATTGGCCAACTATTTTCAAATATTCCCATAAACATGTGAGATATTTCCACTCATGTCAAATCTTTAACACTAAAGAGCCAAAGGAAAAAATGCCTCTATAGCCATTCATGATTGACAAACCTTTTTCTCAATGTGGGTTAGAATTTATTGGTATAATTAACCCTAACTCACTTTAAGGTCACAATTATGTCCTTAATACCACATATTATTTTACAAGGTTTATTAAAGCTATAACCACCTAATAATGCAAAACTAAGGAAGTGATTAACTTCTTAGATGAAAACATATATACTAGGTTTGGGACTCTAGTATTTCTAGTATGTGATAATGGGTCTACCTTCACATCCATAGAGATGATTGAATGGAATTTTGATAATGACATCACTCTTAATTTTTCATCCAACCATTATCCCCAAGGGAATGGATTCTTTAAGTCAAAAAATAAGAACCTAATGAAAATAATCAAGAAGTCTATGAAAGACAAGCCCAAGACTTGTCACAAGATCCTTAAATTTACACTTTGGGTTGATAGGATAAGAATAAAGAAATCCTTAAGATCCTTACCAATTTTTTTAGTGTATGGATAGGAACCCATATTTCCCATCACTCTCAAGATGCCTACATACAGATTTATGTAAAAGTACATGGAAGAGAGCCAAGAGCTAGCCAATTCTAGATTGTTAGATATAATTTAGATGCAAGAAATAAGGGAGAAATCCTTTGCTAAGTTTATCAAGAATCAAACCATAGTTAAGATATGGTTTTATAAAATTTCCAAAATAAAAGTTTTTAGATAATAAAACCTAATTATCCTCTAGGACAAAGCATTTAAACCAAAAGGCAAACATGGTAAATTCACACCCCTATGGATTGCCGCATACCGTATTATAGAAGCATTAAGAAACAACACCTTCAAGTTAAAATAATTAAAAGGAGTAGAGTTTACATTACCCACCAATAGGCAATACCTAAAACACTATTTCTTTACCACTCCCCTGGGGTCTTCATGGAGTAGAACTGTAAGATGATTAGATTAGTGTAGGTAGGATAGTTAGTTTATTTCTATGTTCTTTCCTTTTCATCCCTTGTTTGTCCATAGACATGTACACATTTATTTATTTTCTTTTGTTGCCTTTATTTTTTATATGTGTTTATTTTATGTTTCTTGGTTCCTTGATTATAATAAGTCCTTACGGACAATCTTGAGCTCATAAGTTATGAAGTTTGCTTGAAAACATGCCCCCCTAATTGAGAAATGAAGGTATGAACCCCATGCTTAGAATAACCATGGTTATAAAATATAAATCATGATGTTATATATTAGAGAAATTGATAAAGATCAATGGAAAGGCTAATCACTTCATTAGACCCTAGCCATTATCTTGACCTGAAACTAGTTTTAAGAGGATTTGCACTTATGGGATGAAGACTCAAATTTTTAGGGTATACCCAAAACTAACAATTAATTAAGATCTTTGCTTGGGAAAATATTTTTAACCATAGGTGATTTTACAAAGATCAAATACTAAAACCTAACTATCCTTGCTCTAAACCTTATTGAAAGCCTAAAGATCTAAGAAAATAAAAAAATAAGGATACAAGTAAAAAATAGAAGCTTTAAGATACAATTGATTGTAGTAATCTCCACTAGGGATATGGACACCTAGCTAGTAGTGGATCAAGGTCGTGAGTGGATCTAAAGGCATCTATATTGGGGATATGGCTGCTTGGTTGATAGCAGAGCAATGCCCAAGCCTTCCCTAAGTTAAAACTGTGGTTCATGATGAACATTTTAGCATACTATAAGTTGGTATAAGTGGTTGAAGACATGAAACCTAGAACTTATTTCTTGAAACCCATATCAAATATTAAGTGGAATTAAAGAACACACATAGTCTAGATATGTCTTGGCATTTGAACTTGAAACCACAAGTGCAAGGTTTGTTTCAATTATGGCTTGGTTATGATGATTTTGATAAAATACAGTGGATGGCCTAATTATTTTTTAATTACAGTCTCTAGGTTGAAACAAATTGATATGTTTCCACCATGAGCTATCATTTGATGGGATTAACATACCCCATTTATTTGAATTGGGACCCTTGATAATCCCTCAGAATAAAACATGAACATTTCAGCATGTTAGGGTCTTTTATAGAATTTGAAGATCATCCACTTTATTAAGAGATATGTGTTTTATCATTTTAGGAAATTAATTGGTTTAATTCCTAATTAAATAAAGGGTCTGAGTATAGTAAATTGGTAAATAAATATGCTTTGATTAACACATTGATTTGTGGAAATAAATAGTATTTTACCTTTTTCTAGATATAGCAATAGGAAAGAGAATATTCAACTTAGCTTATTTTTGACTATTTTGGACTAAGTCAAAGTTTGATACTAGAGGAGTAGGACTAAGAAATAAATAGGTTGGAACAAGCTTGTAAACTTCATTTTTGAGCTAGATAGTAGCACCAAAAAGTAGACATCCTACTATATGGTGCTATAGTCCTTCTCCAACACTAGTGTCCTAAGGGTAAAAGCTTTATGGGTTCTACTTGGAATGCCTATGTTACCCTGTCATTGAAATTTTAGGGTTTGGGACCTCACAAAGCTCATTGTGTGCCTATTTTAATCTTTGATCCTCTTAGGAGATCTTGGTACTTAGACTTGAATGTAAATTTTAGAAAAGAGATGAAGGTCAGTATGTAAAAGATACGCTAGATGCAATTCACACCCTATGTGTGGGAACACTAACTACATACCAATACTCTAAAGAGGGGTCAAGCTAATGTATTTTTTCCATTGAAGTGATTGGTGTAAATATTATGTGATGTATGCATCTAGATGTGAAACTGGATGTAATTTGGATGACTAGGGACTAGTTTGAATGCTTGACTAAGATTATAATAGTCTTTAATGGTTGTATGCAAAGAATAGGTAAGAGTTCTTAAGTGTAATTGCTTGTATGTTTGATTATTTCTTGTGAATGAGGAGTTAACCCTTATAAATGGATAATGAATGGATTTTTATAGGGAAATTGATGTTCATGGGTTAGATGAGCTTATATTCGGTTGATAGGGGAAAAGATAAGGATTTAGGAGATTATAACCATTTGAGTTTAAAGTGGATGTGGACAATAGTGGAAAAAATAGGACACCCTGAGTTTTGGTACTAATGTTCTAGAAGGATGAGACCTAAGGGGATGGATCTAAGTCTAAGAAGGTTGCCTAGTTCTCAAAAATCTAAGTCTGGAAAGCTATAGATGATTGGGAATTAGTGAAAACCTAGCTGAGAAGGGTTGTGTGATCAAGAGAGAGGACTTATAGGTTAGGTGATATTATACATGCCTAAGTCATCCAATTTCACATTTTATATGACTACATTTGCTTCCCCTTTATTCTAGTGATGCAATAAAGTGAAACATTAGGATAAATGAAAAATAAAAGCATACCTAAACTTACCTGTTAAGGGAGAATATCATGAATATTGTGTGATTCTAGATGTGCATAGAGAGAGCATAGTGTGAAGTGTGAATCTAAAAATGAAAACATAGAGTAGATTAGTTCTTACTAGATATGTTATATCTAAAATAATAACATACAAAAGATGTGTAAGGATAGAGAAAGGAATAAATACACCTCACCAAGTATGTGAACTAATACCAAATATATTGTGATGATGAGTAAGGATACGTAATGTTGGATGTGCTTAGTGATATTGTACCAAAAGTTATATCATGAACAAAGCTGAGTGCTCAATTCTTTAGAAAGTGACTCAAGAATTCAAAGGCTATCCCTTTGGCTCGATAATCACCCACTAAGTGAATATATATGATCTTTCATGTGATAATAAATGTCTATACTATGTGTCAAATCCCTCTAAATAGGTGACTCAAGAATACAAAGGTTTCCTAAACCTTTGGCTCCATCATTTTCTTATGATGTGAAGCTCATGAAGTAATACAGATATAGAATAGATATCATATGAGATGGTTCATAAATCTCATGAATGTACTATGATATGATAATGTGGTTTGGATAGCCTAAATGTATGCTAGAAATAAGGCCACTCTTAGCCATTTAATAAGATGGAGGTTAGGCTTATATGAAAGCCACTCCAAAACTGATGTATTAGGATTATATGAAAGCCAACTTAGGAACTTGGGTACTTAGAGAACTTAAATTGTAAGAAATTTTAACTTGAATGTGATGAAAACCACTTATAAATAGAGTAAGGCATGCAACTACTAAAAATGCCTAGAATAAAATGAACTCAAAAATGAGAGAGAAGATTAATGTGCCACACACATTACCCCCAATTACTAATGTCTAAAACATGGATTCTAATCTATAAGTTATGCCAACTACCTAGTCTATACTATAAGTGAGAAACTTCATGCCACACAGGATAACCCCCTATATCTAAGAGATTTGTATTTGAAATTGCTAAATTTGACTGATCTAGAAGTACAAAAACTATCCCTAAACTAAACTTTTTGCCTATTTTATGAAACCCTGAGAATTTTGTTGATTGGAAAAATGTACCAAAATGTTGACACCCCTATTTTTGGTAATATTTTTGATTTATAGTACTACTATTTTATGTGAAATTTGATTGCTAATCTAAAACTATGACTATTTTACTATTCTAGTTTGACTACTTTGACCTCTAGATTATTTGTTGAGTGTTCTAAATGTTATTGTTTCGAATGTTAGGAACTTTCATCTCTATGAAAAATCTCTATTTTATGCCCCCTCTTTTGAGGGTAGGAATGATGAACCTGCAATGACTTCCATCAAAATAAAAAGAGTCTTGTAATTGTGTTAATTTGTATAGATATAACATTGATATTTTGACAAGATGTTTTTTAGATATAGCAATGTTTTTATTTTATTGATTATTAGATCAAAAAGGGTATGCCTAGATAGAAATAGAAGTGTATAAGCATGTGCATGATACTAAATTAGATTTACAAAAGTTAGATGTTAGTTATTATTTGGAGGGATGGATCATGATGTCCATTATGGCATCCAAGGAAGCAAGGTAAATGGATGATATAGATCATGGCATTGCACACATTTGAAGATGCAAACAAGAAAACAAGAATGAAAAGAAATTATCATAAAAGAGTGTGTCCAAAAGGCCAAGAAAACAAGGTACATGGATACATGTCACTTAAACTAGAACACAAGCATCAAAGGCATGTTTAAATACCACATACACATACAAGTGAAGTAAACAATGTTGGCACAAGGGCCATAAACACATGAAAGAGTACAAACAAAGGACATTGGAAAATTTCCTAAGGAGCACACATGAATAGAAGAAAAATACATTGTAAAATTTCATAAGGCATAAGAAAGAGACAAGATGGAATTGGAAAGGCAATCACACAAGCTACACTAAGCAAGTAGATAAAGCTTGTAAATAAATAAGAAGACATAAAAACACATCTAACTACTCAAAGAAAATGTGAAAGTATGAAAAACATGTATAGTACAAGAATAGTTATATACTAAGAGATACAAAAGTTCTAGATACTAATTAAATGCCAATATAGTGATCTATGTACACTATAAAGTGATGTACATCATCATGATAACTTGGAGTGTGTATTATAATAATGACATATCCTAGATGGTGTATTCATGTAAAAGATGCCCTTAATGGGTGTTTATATCATTATATGTCTCAAAATGTAGAGGTAAGAATGCCCCATATATGGGTATAATGAATCAATCATGTATCTATATATCACTACACACACTCTAAGGAGATCAAGTGAAACATGGTAATGTAGAAAATTGACATAAAATAGCATGAAACAAAAAATGTAAGTCATAACATGATAGTAGTAATGTAAAACATGGAGGAAGCATACAGTCAAAATGTTTTTGGTGTTTTTAATATATTTGAATGTTTTTCATATTTTCAAATATTTAAAGCTATGTATAATTAAGTTGGGAAAAAAATACTCACCAATGAGTCTCAAATAAGACTCCCTATAATGGTGTCCTGTGTCAAAAAACTAAATCATGGGTGATCATGAGGCACAAGTTTATGTCTGAGATTATGAAGCTACTATGTGTGTATTATGTAACTAATTTAAAATATATAAAGTGGAAACCAAATTTGGGGTCCCTTTATATCTTTAAGAAGTGGATGCAACTATAGGGCTCTTAGGGACCCATCTAAAAGTAGGAGAAGGATGTCTTAGAGTAGGTGCTCTCTATGTAGCTATGTGAGATCTCAATATAGCTACTTGAGGTGTGAACACTATAAATGGAAGATATATATAATCATAAATATGTGGGGGTGCATGAACCTATTTTAATGGTGATGAGTTTTATTCATGTTTTTAGATCTGAAGTTAAATTATAACTAAAACTAGAGAAGAAACTAAAACTAGTGACAAAACTATAACTGGTGACTGCAATTTACTAGATGGATCTAAAGTGGGGAGTGGTGACTTATAAGGAACTCCAATAACTATAATTACCTAATTATTATGAATGAATTTAAATCATCTAGGAATAATAGAGGGTACTACTCAGATTTTATGAATCCATGGGTGACCAAGTAACATATCAAAAACACCTACACTAGGCACTATAGTGAAATGTGTGGTCACATGTGTGAGACCAACCTATAGAGGAAGTGTAATCTCACCCAACTAACTTTGTATGTTACCACTAAACCTATTGATAAATCTATTTTTAGAAGTGATATCCTATGTTGAATAACCCAACTTTTGTAATAATGTAATGGTACACATGTTGACACTAAAACCATTATTGATAGGAGCACTATGAATGGGTTGATTATGAATATGTTCCCTAATAAAAAGTGCATTGTAATCTATATCATTGTCTACAATATCCTGATCTAAGAATGATATACAAGGTCTAGCTAGAACTCTAGACTCATATACATCAATCATACCAATCAAATGATGTGACTCAGTTAAAGATGTCTAGTATGTATTAGGTGGAGGATGTGCATGGTATGCATAGAGAAAACTTGATGTGTCCCCTTTCTCTTGTTTATAATGATATGGAAATGGATCTAAGAATATTTTCAAATATTTATATTGTGCTGTATTTGCCTTTAGAGGCTCAACTAAACTGCCCAGATCAAGTAGATTATCATCTATCAATTCATGTATCTTATGTCACAAATTGATGCATATGTTTGCAATATGGCTTGGTGCCTTATGAAAATAAAAAAATTCCTATTGATCATATCCTTTTAGAATAGTTTTTTTTGCATCTACTTCTTGAATAAGAGAGAGGGATATGATGTTACATTCTAATAACTACTACAAAACCATATATAGAAAAACTGGTAGATTGGTGAATGCATGATGAGGTAGCACTGATAAAACCACATGCTAAGGGGGATCTAAAGTTGTATTGAATATTGGCTGATTTTGGTTCTTATTGTCACTAATTTTGACATTTTATGGGACTTTATTATTACTCTTATTATTTTTGTTCATGATACTTGAATACTTGAGTTTGCCCATTGAAATTAGTTTGACTTCTTGTTCATCTATTATATGACACAATTCAATGAAAGAAGCGAATATTTTGAACCTGATTGATTCTTGAAGTGATAAAATAAGTCTCTATTTAAATATATCCTATAATTCTTGATTTACCATGGGACTAGTCATCTCAGCCAAGATGGTCTTATAATGAAGAACATAGTCTATGAGGTGCTCATTAGGTTTCTATTTTTATTGTGAAATCAATGCATATGAAACCTTATCTCCAATTTCAATACTGAAATGTGCTAGGAACATATTTTCTAAAGGATTAAAAGATGTGACTAATTGATTTAGTAGATCAGAAGACCATTATAGTATATAATCTCTTAGGATCCATAGAAATAAATTCATAAGTAACCAATCATTGCATACATAATCCAATCATGTCACATGAAATGATCTCAAATGTGTTCTATATCACCCTTTCCATCATATAAAGTAAGTTTGGGTTGAGTAAAATATGGTGGTAAGGGTGTAGAAGCAATGTGACATGTTAATGGTGTATGCAGCAAAGTAAAAGAATCCAATGCCTATGTAGGTCTAGTAGTACCATGCTCAAGATGTTGTACCTTGGATTTAACAGATCTTATCTCTTGCACAAGGGTTTCCACATCAATAGATAGGGATGTACTAGCTATAGCTAGTGGCATAAAAGAAGGTTGGGCTGATATAGGGGGTTATTGTGACATAATTTATTTGATAGTGTCATTTATAACTGGTTGCTTTATAATACTAGAAGACTCAACCTATTTAGCCTTTTTGTCTTCCATGATGGATTTAATGATTAGTGTATGATATTTAGGCTATTCCTTAAGTCTATCTATAAAACTTTATAGAACCAAATATTTATCTAGAGCTAGTTCATTGTCAATAACTGGTAGAAGTGGATTAGTAACCAAGTGTGGTGGATTATGAGAATCAATGTGTACATTATCATTATAATTTTCATACTTATTTTTATCAAATTTATCTTCATTAAAAATTTTGTAATTTGGATGTTTAAGATCTATAATAGGGACCTATTTTAGTTATTTACCCATAATATATAATCTAGTTGAAGGGATCTGGTTAAATTCAAGAGGGTTTCCACTAATCTTGCACTTCATCTTGAAGGAAGAGATACAAATAAATTAGGTGCAATAAGGAAAACAAATTACATGATAGTAGAAAAAATTAAACTAATTTAATCTAAGCAAGGAACTAGAATATGAATGAAAAGGATACAAAACTCCAAAACATGTAAGGTGATACCTCACCATCCAAAAAGGAGCTAGTACATGCAACAAGGGATGTTTCAAATATATTTGTGAAAAATAATATGAATCTATGAATTTGAAATTTATTTTTTAAGTTTTATATGCAACTAAAATTTCAAAAAATATGAGAAAAGTACTAGAAATTAACTAAGAATGTATTTGATGCAACTAAGGTTTTGAATGAATTTTTTGAAAATTAGTGCAGTAATTTGAAAATTTTATAAAAAAATTGTATTTTTAATTTTTAAAAGTTGAGGAAAAATAATAAAATATTCCTAAAATTAGTAATATATTTTTCCTATTGGGTTGAAAGTGGTTTTGTGTAAAAAGGATGTAGTATGTGCAAACTAGGGTTTGAATGAATTTGTTGAAAATATTTCAATTAAATTGTATTTTTTTATTTTAAAATTCAATAAAATTTAGGAAAATATTTTAAAAAATCAAAAATAGTTAGCCATAGGGTTTTTAAGGTTTTTGTGTGAAATTTGAAGTAAGTCAAGTTCACCAAATGTTTTATCCTTTTAGGAAATTAATTAGTTTAATTCCTAATTAAATAAAGGGTCTAAGTATAGTAAATCAGTAAATAAATATGCTTTGATTAACCTACTGATCTATGGAAATAGATAATATTTTACCTTTTTAAAAATATAGCAATAAGAAAGAGAATATTCAACTTAGCTTGTTTTTTACTGTTCTAGACTGAGATGAAGTTTGATACTAGAGGAGCAGGACTATGAAATAGGCTAGAATAGACCTATAAAATTCATTTTTGAGTTAGATAGTAGTGTTATAAATTAGACACCTTATTATCTATTTCTATGGTCCTATAGTGCTAGTGTCCTAAGGGTAAGATCTTTTTTAGTTTTGTTCATAATGTTTGTGTTACCCTATCACTAAAATTTTAGGGTTAGAGACCTCACAGAGCTCACTATGTGCATATTTCAATCTTTGATCTCTTATGAGCTCCTAGTACTTAGACTTGAATGCAAATTTGGGAAAATAAAGAGGGGGTTAGTATGTAAAAGATACACTAGATGCACTTCACACCCTGTGTGTCAATATGCTGCCTACATACCAATACTTCAAAGATGGATCAAGCTAATGTAGTTTTCCCATTGAAGTGCTTGGTGCAAATAATGTGTGATATATGCAACTATATGTGAAACTAGATGTACTTTGGATGACTAGGGACTGGTTTGAATGCTTGAATGAGATTGGAATAGTCTTGAAAGGTTGTATGTAGAGAATAAAGAAGAGTGCTTAAGTGAAATTGCTTGTATGCTTTCTTATTTCCTGTGAATGAGTGCAAACCCTTATAAATGGAAAATGAATGGATTTTTATATGGAAACTGATGTTCATGGGTTATATGAGCTTGTATTAGGCTGACATGGGAAATGATAAGGATTAGTAAAAATTTGACCATTTGAGTCTAAAGTAGATTTGGATAATAACATCAAAAATAGGACACTCTCAGTTTTGTCACTAGTGTCCAACTTTGGTGCTAATTTCCTAGAAGGATAAGACCTAGGTGGAAGGATCTAGATATGGTCTCAGAAAGCTAAGTCTAATAAGTTATGGATGACTTAGAATCAATTAAAACCTAGCTGAGAAGGGTTGTGTGAGTAAGAGAGAGGACCTATAGGTTAGGTGTTATTAGTCATGCCTACGTCATCCAATTTCACATTTTTTATGACTACAATAGGCTTATGTGGTTTTAATTTTCTTTAATCTAAATTAAAATTGCTAATGAAGTTCATTTTACTGTTAGTCATAGGTTCCATGGTGTATATCCCCAAGAATTTTATATCCCAAAACCCTAGAAAACCCTTAATTTAAATTTGAATAAAGGTAGGAATGAAACTATCAAGAACCATTTTAAAATTCATTTATAGACTTAACTATAAAACACATATTCTAGGTTTAATCATGGTTTTTCAACACAAATTCACTAAGAATCTTGATCCCCTTTATTATTTACCCATTTTCTAAAGTTTCTTATGGCCTAACTAAATGCCATCATACAGGGTCCTTTTATATTCCCTAAATTAGCCTAAGACTTTAATATTAAGGCCTCGATGTATTCATTAATACAATCATGACCTTATTCTTATCTCCTTAATCCTAAGTTTTTATTGTCTCCACGGTTCTAACATTAACTTCTTTACACTTTTTAGGATCCTAGGATTATTGCTTTATAATGGGATTTGATCCAATGATGTGAGGATAGCCTAAATTTTGGCTTAAAATAACATACATCTCTGGCAATTTAATGATCCATGCTTATGCATTAGGACCTAGTCAAATGGAATAAAACATAATTTCAAAGTAAAAAATTTGTAAGAATCCTAAAATATGGACACAAAACACCATCACATTTGAGGATTAAAAGTAAAGGGGCCCATCTAACATGACTACCAATCAATATCATGTCCTTGGATTAAGATCCTATGGCTATCACTTTATCACGCCATTTGATCTAATTGGATGAATTAATATTGAGACCCTAAGAAGCCCCAAAAAAATTACAAGTATCATCCTCATGGTTGGTATTTTAGATTTTTATGAACTTAAAATTGATGTTCACATGATCATCATCCGAATGTATGAAAAGACAAACTTGACATCCACATGACTGTCAACTTTAAGCCCAGTAAAATTAAAACTTTATTGGTTTAAACATGACATCCACACAACCATAAATTGACACCTATGATGGTGGATTTTATGTTTATGAGATCATCAATTTTAACCCAATGAAATATCTTACTTAGTTTTCAACTGACATTCCAAAATCCTACTTTAATTTAGAAATGTCTTCATAATCTAAAGGAAATGCTCAAAAAATGTTCAATAAAGGGAGCCTTCAACTTTAAAAATATAGAAACGGTATTATAATATAAATTCTTAGTATAAATTCATATATAAGAGTCCTCATGGCATTTTTTCATGAACCTTAAACTATGATCCTATTCTAAGTCTTACGTTAAAAAGGGAAACCTTTATCACATGGAGTATAGCTAACCAATGGTTTTCATATGTGGTGGCCTAATATATTCATGACCTTCCACATTAATTATGAATTGGGAAATGTAGGAATATTTTCCTTATCCTAAGGTTTATTTTATGCTTAATAAACATAGAACAAACCTTAGCCTAAGGAACTTAAGACTAGGTCATGACTTTAATAATAAATTGACTTAAATTTTTGGCATTGTTTATAAATGCATGGTTATCACTTTATCACTAGATTTGAATAAATAGTGTGAGGGAACCAATGACTTCAAAGGCCCATAAGACCACCATGTGGTTTATCATCATTTGATGAATGATTGACCAAAAAAATTGAAGCAAGGAAAGGCATGTAAAATGCCAAGTGTCATGACCACAAAGTTTGTAATAGAGAAACCCAGTCTTATCCAAGGGATTGGATTATAATAAATGGCCCATGCTAATATATGATTTTAATCCTATAGTGAAAACTTAATGAGATATTTTTAAATACCAATGGTTAGTGTTCAAATGACATTTATGAAAAATGCCTGAAAATTTCAAGACCAGTGCCACATAAGCACCATGCAAGCAAAAAGGGACAAAATTTGAGATCTCATGGGCTTGAAAATGCAAAGTTATAAAGCCAAAGTTCTAAATCAAATCTATAATATTTATAATCTAGAGGCTAGGTATCTTCCACCATTAAATCTCCAACATCCTCAACCCTACATAAAATCAATGCAAATAGATTCAATTAGTTACAATTTGATCAAAGGGTACTTAATTTTGTTTATGAACACAATAGAGATTTCACAAAGGTCATATACAATCCAACGTGATCAATTAGAAAGAAATAGAGACTATGGAAACTAGAAAACAATAATTGAAGGAAGATATCAAGCTCTATTTGATAATAGATAGTGAAGGTCTAGTATTCAAGGATATAAAATAAGACCTCATAGCATTGAACATCCCTAGGATTAGGAATTGGTCCAAGATTTTCTTCATGATAGAAGAGTTGTAACCCATTTCATAGGAATAACAAAGGAATTCCACCATGAGTAGGTGATACCATGACCTAGTTGTTGTCCAAATGGCAAGCCTTCATCATGCCATGATAAAACCAAAGGTATTGCATTGTATTGATGTCCTTGCACCCATATTTGTTGATTAAAAATTAGAAAATGAATGGATAATTAGATAAGGGAACTCAAAGTGGGTAGTTTACATTTCCCCTATTGCTTTTGATAAGTTTTACAATCTCCCTCTTCCACATGTAGAGATTTATAAGGTCAAAGAGTGGACTAGTAACCATGACATGGACTTTTTCCTCAAACCTTAGCTACACCAAGGACCTTAAATATTTATAAGCCTTAATGGAAAAATCCCTATCATGTAATTCAAATAAGACATTAGGGTAATAATGACCCTATTGAACTAAGCCTTAGTGCCCCTTCAACTACTTATGTGAATAAGATCTGGGTCCCATATGTACACTTCATCGTAGAAGATAAGCTTACCGTTCTAATTGGAGACTTAATTAGTATTTTCCTAACTATACAATTAAATTCCATCAAGAGAAAAACTTACCCCTCTAATTGGAGACTTAATTAGTATTTTTCTAACCAGACAATTCAATGCCATCAAGATAAAGACCTCAAATCAATTATTTATGATGTCATATCTACTTGATGCCCTTCTAGACTTAACTACCTTCTCTAAGATTAGGAATTGATCAATAGAAGTAAGACAACCATCTCACATAACTATTCCAAGCTACACATCTTCAAGTATAGGTATGACACGCAGTCTATTTGTGACAATGTTTACCTTGCTATAGTGGAGGCCATCATACATGTTACCATGCCTAGGCTCCACCCCCTCATCAAGAGATATATTGAAATGATAGGGGATATATGGTGTTATCTTCATTACATAGTAATAAGGATAGAAAGAATCATGACTCAGCCTTACAAATAGCTAATGTATATTCCAAATAAGTTTGTAGTGCAAGAAATTTATTCCCAACTCATCGACATCATTGATAGGACATACAAAGAGAAAAGGAAGGGCTTAATCCACCCCTTCCTCTTGAATATTAGGAAAACCATAATAAAATACTAGAATTAGGTGGAGGTTATGTCCATACATAAAGATACATTTGGCCTCTAACTGGAATAAATATAGATTTGGGATCTAAAGAATGTCGTTGATGACCATCTAAGGGACAAGAAGCTCTCAAATCTAGAATATGCACATAAACTCGATATCCATGACACTATATATATTAGGGATAATAAATATGAAGAGGCATTATCTATGATCTAAGGCCATAACATTAAGATTGAGAATAGATTGGTCAAGGACAACAAGCCATATGGGGAAACATGGAAAATTCACCCTTTGTAATACCATTGACTACTTGGGCCATCTAGAGTAGTATATGAACCACCTTATATAGAGTATCTACTACCCCAAAAACAAGATGAACAAGTTCAAGATGAAAAAGGCAAAGGAAAAGAGAAGATTAGAGAAGTTAAGCTAAAATAAAGACCTGGGGAGGGGTCTCCATATTCAACACTACTCTAAAGGATACCTTCCCTATTTTAACACATAAAAATGATAACCTTAGAACTGAAATAAACACTTGAGGGTGATCTCAATCAAATTATAAAGGCCTATGACTTTGATAGGGAGGAGGATCCCAAGGAAGAAACAAGGAAAGAGTTGGTCCCAATAGCATCCCATGAGAAGAGAAAAGTAGAACTAACACTAGTCCCTATGGGACCAAAAAAGAGACCAAGATTCACTTTCACTCATCCCACTAGTGAACTAAATATATTTAGTGATGAGTTCCTAATCTATGGGCTAGTCATTTTGGACTAGTTCATTTGTGGCAAATTACAAAATATCCCCTCTTTCTCATTCTTGGGCCATGACAAGGGTCACTCATGTGGGAATACAAGATGATATGAAGCCTTGGATAAGGGCTATAATGAAGGAGAAAGAAGAAATAATAATTGTGGTTGTTGAAGGGATAGAGGGAAATAATATAGATGTTTTGGGAGAATCTACTAGCTCAAGTGTGGAGGTCCTAAAACCTCCCCAATTTAAGGAACTATTATCTACTATCCATTTCAAACCTAAAATAGCTAGTTGTAAAGATTAACAACTATGACAACTATGGTTGGGATAGAGGAATTCCCCTTTTAGAAAGTGGAACCATTTTTAGGACTAACATCATTTGGTGGATAGTATTTTGGAGAGGTTAAAATTTATGAGGAAGATGTGGAAAGTCTAATTGAAGCCCATTCAACACAAGCTAAAGTTAGAATCCAAGGTATGAAGTAAAGGATCTAGAACTTAGAAAGAGAGAAAGAAAACTTGGAAAAATAGGCAATTATCCTAGATACAATAATCAAGATACTTGACAAGTCATTTTATGACATGTTTTAGGTACTTATGTTGATTAAAAGTAAGACAACATGCATTACAAGGGAAATGTGAACTAGCCAAGAGCATAGTCACCTAGTGGTAGGCCTCTAAGGATAAAATAGCTCAACTCCTCAATATTCAAGCAAAGAAGTAGATCCCAAACTTTAAGACCATTAGTTTAGGGAATTGTTGACCCAATTTCATCCCTCAGGCAAAATCTCGATCACCTTCTACCCCTGCTTTGCATGGCCAGTCATTTCAGGTTGCAAGGTCTGCCTTCAGGGTTTGACAGCTCCATTTCAGAGCATTGGTTCATCGGCCTCATTCATTGACGTTCACGGTAACAAGAGGCAGAGTCTTCAAACGTTCACAAGAAGAAAGGAAAAAATTGGGGCATTCGACACTTAGTAAAAAAGGAAGGGCAGACAAAATGCAGAGGGTGGTAGAATCACCACCCACAACACAGGTGGGTAAAAGAGACCCCCTACACACAATGCAGAGGGCATAAAAATCACCACCCATGATGCCGATGGAGAAAAAGAGGCCACTAACATCAGCCGACATCGGCAAAACTACCGCGGTCGGCAGCTTACATAGGCCAACGTCAGCAAAACTGCCACAGTTAGCAGATTATCGGCCAATGTCGGTAGAAGTCCTACATGCAATCCACTACAGCGGGCAGTAAATTCGCTACCCACAACATCAGGCGGCAAAAAACACTTGCAGAGCACAGGAAAAATCCCACCCAACTGCCAAAGGAGAAGACCAACACGCAAAATGAGGTAATAAGCATGGTCTTGGTAGACTTTTGATGTCATCAATAGTGTTTTTCACTCTTTCCAATGAGACTCCTCTTGGATTTTCCCTATAAATGGGTAGACTTGTTCATTTATCAGGATCTTCCCCAATTTTGTAAAGAGCACTACTCTACAAATTTTCCACCTGAATCAATAAAAGATATTTTTACCTCTATTTGGATGGATCTTTCTGTGTATGCATTGAATGTTAATCTATGTCTAGTCATTATCTCTTAATGCTCTCACAGGTTCAACACCAGCAAACCTGCGATCTACAAAGTGCCACTATCTGCTGCTGCCAGGAGTAGAGCTCTATTTTAGAGGTATAAAATAGGTGAGGTCACTTACAGTGTGTATTTCTCAGCACCTTGGTGAGTCCCTGTTTCTTGTGATTTTCATAAGAACCTCCCTGTCATCCCAGAGACCTGGTCTTTTCTGCCAGATCTGAGTGTATGTATGTTTTTCCTTGATCTTGAGTATGGATGTGGAAGGTCAGCCTGTTTTTGGTGTATCACCTCTTTTAGAGTAGGTTGTTTGTTTTCATGCTTTTTCTCTATCTCTTTTCATCCCCCCAATATACCTATATACCTATATTTTGTGTTACCTGAAACAAACAAGATACATCAGAGGGAACTAGCCCATACCTAGAGACTCTCCTCTCCTGCTTCGCTGTCCCACAGGTGAGAAAGGGGTTTCCATGTTGCGGGGAGAGGGCAGGAATCTATTTTCCTGCCGCAGGGTGCACTTTCTAGCGTCAACAGTTTTGGCACGCCCAGTGGGACCTCGAGTTTTCTAATGCAGTAAATTTTTAGGGCTGATGATGGTCCTATTACAACAAATCAAGTTTCTTCAGCATCTAGCGACTCTGAGTTAAATCCACTGGTTAAGCAGTCTGGTGCCACCAAGAATCATCTATTTCTTGTATGTATTCTTCTTTTTTAAAAAATCATGGATTTTGTTCTCCTTCATATAATATCGATCAGACTCAAAATATTTATGGAATCCCCTCAAGTAGCTCTCCTAGTTGCCCTGCAACTATAAGGGAGGTGGTGTTGGAATTTGAGAAGTAGACAAAAGAAATCGACAGATTGGAAGAGCAGCACAAGTATCAGTAGAAGCTGATGTATAAAGAGGAGTGCTTATTTAGGAAAGCACAAGCCGTATAATCCATGAAGGAAGAGGTGCCAAAATGGAGAAATCCATCTTTTCAAGGTAGCCAGCCTTGCGTACCCCCTCCTACCCTAAAGAAAACCCCCTCTTTTGCACCAAATTCATTTTACCAAATTGCACTTGTTCACTCCAGCTCATCAAATACTGCTCCTCCCAATCCTGTGCACCTGGCCTTCCAACACTAGAGGGTATCAGAACAACCTCCCATGGAAATCAATCTTTTCAACTCCTTAGATCAAGAATCTTCCATTGAGAATAATACCACCAGCCAGCACGTCCCTCTTCTAGAGGCTCCTCCAACACACCAACAGTGTTTTCCTTGCATTCTTTAGCCTCCCCAAGTTTTCCAGCATGATGTGCAAATTCCAAGTTGGAGGAAAGAATGCCAAGGACCAGCTCAGAGCTTTGAAGAGGATCATGCTAGCCACCTCCAAGAAATACTCTTCCAGGAAAACCTAGCCAGGCAGATTGAAGACTTAGAGGCTAGGATGAAGCTACTCCTTGAAAAAGAGTTAAATTTTTCAGACCTTACGGAAGAGCCTTAGGTCCTTGTGGAAAACAAAGTTGCTCCCTATTCACAGGAGCAATATTCAAATTTAGGGATCCTGAATTGGGGGAAGATAGTGGAATCATGGGGCAGCAAAGAAAAAGAAGAAAAGTAAGGTCTTTCTCTAAACCTTGAAGAAGCTAAAGCTGTGCCTACCTATGATGATACTGGCAGCCTCCAAGAAAAGCTTTTCCAAGAAGATCTGAGTAGGAGAATAACAGATTTAGAATTCAGAGAGTTTTCCCTCATTCATTGTGTGGTGGATGATTCAGACCAAACAACACATTTCATGCCTGAACACACCCCACCTACACATTTCCAAGAGAGTTATCAGGGTGTCCCTGATATTTATGAAGTGCTGATTAAGTGGAGAGAGGAGAATCATTCGATTCTAGCTCAAGGACTGTTCCCTCTTCCACCTGCTTTCTCCACTTCACCCCTTCTCGAGGAAGAACCTATTTTGCAAGAGGTAGGAAAGGAACAAAAGATCCAATCTACAGTCCTTCAAGAGGTTGTCATGAGCGACAACGAAGAATAAATCATCATTGATGCCCCTTGTGAAGACCTTATCAGCAGTGGAGAAGATGCAAGCCTTGCGTATATGCAGATGTTCTAGCAATTCAAGGAGGAAAAAATGCATGGTAAGCTCTCTTCTCCTCTATTCGATGAACTTCCTTGCTGTATTGATGAGGATGGCTACATTGAAGAACCTAAGAAAGAGGAAGATCAGGAGAATATTTTTGAAAATCTAGAGAACCTGATCAGCAAAGAGAAAAAGGAGAAGTCTATCTTCATGGAGGAATACCTTAAAGAACTAAACTTTAAACAGATAAGTGATGTTATATGGGATGATAAATCATTTTGTGAGCCCCTTTTAAACATTGCCACATTCACCCTTCTTCAAGAAGGCCAAGAGGAAGTAGAGGATGAGTCTAACAGAGTTTTCAGCGAAGCAGAGGGAAACAAATCAGACCATAATACATTGCAGAAGAATTGTGAAAATCAGAAGGCTTACAGTGATAAATTGGTAGCAGTTAATTTCTTGGTGAGGGGCACCAATTTGAAGGACCAGCATCCAACAGGCCTCCTAGAATAATCAAAATACGTATATATTGGAGGCATGTTCAATTTCAATACCCTCGATTCCCAGCCAACTCAGGTGACAGGGAAGAAGAGCAAGTCACCAAATCTCATTTTCTTTTAGCTACTTGCCTGTCACGATAAGTCTCTTCACCAAGAAGGGGACTTAAGAAATTTTCCTTTCGATCTAGGAGGGATGCGAACATTCTTGGTTAGCTGTACATAATAGTTTGCTTTCAGTTGTTCTTCCTATTTTCCCTAAGTGCAGTTTGCACAGTTAGTTGTTTTTTAGGCTTGCGTGTTTCCCTTCATTTGTGGGAGTAAATTCTGTGTATTTTGATTCTGGGATTATCAAGCTATGGAAAACTCTCTTTAAAAGTCACCATCTGACTCCGCACCCAATGGAATGTAAGGCAACTAGGTTCTAAGCATAGCAGGCACACTTACCCTATGAGTCACCAATTTGTTGACCCAATTTCATCCCTCAGGCAAAATCTCAGTCACCTTCTACCCCTGCTTTGCATGGCCAATCATTTCAAGTTGCAAGGTGTGCCTTCAGGGTTTGACAGCTCCGTTTTAGAGCATTGGTTCATCGGCCTCGTTCGTTGACGTTCACGGTAACAAGAGCCAGAGTCTTCAAACATTCACAAGAAGAAGGGAAAAAACTGGGGTGTTCAACACTTAGCAAAAAAGGAAGGGTAGACAAAATGTAGAGGGTGGCAGAATCACCGCCCACAACATGGGCAGGTAAAAAGAGACCCCCTACATGCAATGCAAAGGATGGCAAAATCACCGCCCACGATGCCGGTGGAGAAAAAGAGGCCACTAACATAGGCCGACGTTAGCAAAACTACCACGGTCGGCAGCTTACATAGGCCGACATCGGCAAAACTTCTGTGGTCAGCAGATTATTGGCCGATGTCGGCAGAAGTCCTACATGCAATCCACTGCATCGGGTGGTAAATTTGTCGTCCACAACATCAGGCGGCAAAAAACACTTGCAGAGCACAGGAAAAAGCCCACCCAGCCGCCAAAGGAGAAAACCAACATGCAAAATAAGGCAACAAGCATGGTCTTGGTAGACTTGTGATGCCATCAATAGTGTTTTTCACTCTTTCCAATGAGACTCCTCTTGGCTTTTCCCTATAAATGGGCAGACTTGTTCATTTATCAAGATCTTCCCTAATTTTGTAAAGAGCACTGCTCTGCAAATTTTCTACCTGAATCAATAAAAGATAGTTTTACCTCTATTTGGATGGATCTTTTTGTGTATGCATTGAATGTTAATCTGTGACCAGTCATTGTCTCTTGATGCTCTCACAGGTTTAACACCAGCAAACCTGTGATCTACAAAGTGCCACTGTCTGCTGCTGCCAGGAGTAGAGTTCTGTTTTGGAGGTATAAAATAGGTGAGGTCACTTACAGTGTGTATTTCTCAGCACCTTGGTGAGTCCCTATTTCTTGTGCTTTTCATAAGAACCTCCCTATCATCCCAGAGACCTAGTCTTTTCTACCAATATTTTACATTACCTTAAACAAACAAGATACATCAGAGGGAACTAGCCCATACCTAGAGACTCTCCTCTCCTTCTTCACCGTCCCATAGGCGAGAGAGGGGTTTCCATGTTGCGGGGAGAGGGCAGGGATCCGTTTTCCTGCTGCAGGGTGCACTTTCCAGCATCAATAGGAATTTTAACACAATTTTAGGAATTATGATTGAAAAGGTTCAAAATTTGAGTACATGGCATAGTGGCATGGAAAGTGTCCTAAAAGAAGACAAAAAACTAATTACAAGAATTAAAATTCTTAGGACCATGCTTAAAGATCTTGCATAACCCAATGCTCTTGGGATCATTAGTGATGAGGAATTAAAGAATAGGGATACTTTGGTAAGCCAAAAAATTAGAATAAACGGCCATGGAAAATTTGGTGCAAAAAATAAAAAAATCTTGGGCATGACACTCAATGAAGAGGAAAGAATAAATGAATCTAGTAGAATCAAAGAGGCCATGGATAGAAATGATAAATAATTTGATGACCAAGTGGATCAAGAGGAAGAACAGATCATGAAGCCTACTATAGACCTAGACTTAATTGATGAACACCATGGGAGAGCCATGAGCATCCTCCATCCACGACAGCTAGTTACCCCACCTTAAAATTGAGCATATTTTATTTTTTTAAAGTTTTGTAACATTTTGAAGTAGAATATCCCATTGTAGTGGCATATGATAGCTTGTTAGAATATTTGTCTCTAGGTTAGGATGATTTGGAACAGCTCTTGTATTTTAGAACTTATAAGGACAATTGTCCCTATCTTTGTACACCTATATTTTTTAACTAATCATTATAATACATAGTTTTCCTATAAAGGCATGTACGACCATTATAAAGGAGAGAGAGTTTTTTTTAGAAAATTTTGTATACTTGAATAAATTAATAAGATAAAGGAGTTTTTCAAGGATTATCCATTTTTGATGTGTTAATTATTAATGTAGCTTTTCTCTCAATTATTAGTAGATGTCTTGAATTTGAATACTGTCATTGAATTCTAAATAGTATTATTTAATCATAAGATTTTTAATTTGTTCCTATGCTATATTTGTTGAAATATATTAGGTTCTAATTGATTTCTTTTTACTCTTTATTCAAATGTGCAATTGTTATTTGATTATAGTGGTAAATCCCTAAAGTAGACCTGGTTCTTACTTGTGATGTTTAACATTTTCTTTGAAGTTTTCCTGATATAAAGTGAAATTTGAGCTTAATCTATGTTGTATTATATATTTTTTATATTCATATTCAGTTTTCATTGACACTTTGTCATAATGTTTAGGACTAAAATTGGTAATCAATCATTTTTTCCTTGGCTTACCCTTCTCTTTGCTCCATTTTTGACACCAAGCTCACTTTAGTTTTAACCACATTATAAATATCCACTTAGATTAGTCTATAGATTAAATTAGGAATGTAACTCACTAATTATTAACAAATCTTCATGAAGAATGGGCCAAGGTAGCTCCCAACCACCAAATTATTTAAGTATTATGGAACATTTATCTTACTCTTCTATTATTTCACCACAGTTAACCAAATCATCAAAACCTACAACTCATGCTCTAAATTTTATAAATTCTAAAATGAGAAGTGTTATCTAAACACTAAGGCCACCTGTGATACATTTCGAGGCATCAACACCTATGAAATCTTGAAGGAATGAAATAATAGGATATTCAAAGATAATGTTAAGGAACCCAAGGAGATATTTTGAAAGTTTACTAAATTACTCCAAGAAAACATCTCTTACATCACTCTAAAAGTTTTTTAATACCCCTTAACAAAAAGGAAGAAAGTATCATGAATAAGTGTTGTATCTCGACCCATATCTATAGAACTAATAATTCTAAAAGGATTGATCAAGATTCTACCAAATGAGATCCCCCCTCCATTGGTTGGATGAAGCTTAATTTTTATGGGGCTAACAAAGGTAATCTAGGTCTAAGAAGTGGGGGGTGTTGAGATTAGATAATGGAGAGCATGTTATGGCATATGCTAGTGGGTTGGGAGAAAATTACAACAATGGTGTGGAAGCCTAGGCCCTCCTTTAGGGTATCAAGGTGGTTATTTATATTGGAATAAAAAACCTCTTAATAAGTGGAGACTCAAAACTTATTATTGATGTAGTCAAAGATAAATCTAGAGTGGGATGGATATTTGAGTACATGGCATAGTGGCATGGAAAGGGTCCTAAAATAAGACAAAAAACTAATTACAAGAATTAAAATTCTTGGGACCATGATTAAATATCTTGCACAACCCAATTATGTTGGGATCATTAGTGATGAGGAATTAAAGAATAGGGATACTTTGGTAAGCCAAACAATTAGAATAAATGGCCATGGAAAATATGGGGAAAAAAACGAAGAGGAAATAATAAATGAATCTAGTAGAATCAAAGAGGCCATGGATAGAAATGATAAATAATTTGATGACCGAGTGGATCAAGAGGGAGAACATATCATGAAGCCTACTATATACCTGGACTTAATTGATGAACAACATGGGAGAGCCATGAGCATCCTCCATCCATGATAGCTAGTTACCCCACCTTAAAATTGAGCATATTTTATTTATTTAAAGTTTTGTAACATTTTGAAGTAGAATATCCCATTGTAGTGGCATATGATAGTTTATTAGAATATTTTTCTCTAGGTCAAGACAATTTGGAAAAGTTCTTGCCTTTTATAACTTATAAGGATAGTTTTCCCTATCTTTGTACACCTATATTTTTTAACTAATCATTATAATACCTAGTCTTCCTATAAAGGCATGTATGACCATTATAAAGGAGAGATTTTTTATAGAAAATTTTGTATACTTGAATAAATAATAAGATCAAGGATTTTTTCAAGGATTATCCCTTTTTGATGTGTTAATTATTAATGTAGCTTTTCTCTCAATTATTAGTAGATGTCTTGAATTTGAATAGTGTAATTGAATTCTAAATAGCATTCTTTAATCATAAGATTTTTAATTTGTTCCTATGCTATACTAGTTGAAATATATTAGGTTATAATTCATTTCCTTTTAATCTTTATTCTTATATGAAATTATTATTTGATTATAGTGGTAAATCCCTAAAGTAGACCTGGTTCTTGCTTGTGATTCTTAACATTTTCCTTGAAGTTTTCCTGATATAAAGTGAAAATTGAGCTTAATTTATGTTGCATTATATATTTTTTATATGCATATTCAGTTTACATAGACACTTTGTCATAATGTTTAGGACTAAAATTGGAAATCACTCATTTTTTTCTTGGCTTACCCTTCTCTTTGCTCCATTTTTTACACCAGGTTCACTTTAGTTTTAACCACATTATAAATATCCACTTAGATTAGTCTATACATTAAATTAGGAATGTAACTCACTAAGTATTAACAAAGATTCATGAAGAATGGGTGAAGGTGGCTCCCAATCACCAAATTATATAATCATTATGGAAAATTTATCTTACTCTACTATTATTTCACCACAGCTAACCAAATCATCAAAACCTACAACTCATGCTCTACATTTTATAAATTCTGAAATGAGAAGTGTTATCTAAATAGTAAGGGTACCTATGATACATTTAGAGGCATCAACACCTATGAAATATTGAAGGAATGCAATAATAGAATAGCCAGAGATAATGTTAAGGAACCCAAGGAGATATTTAGAAAGTTTACTAAATTACTCCAAGAAAACATCTCTTACATCACTCTAAAATTTTTTGAATTCCCCCTAACAAAAAGGAAGAAAGTATCATGATTAAGTGTTGTATCTCGACCCATATCTACATAACTAATAATTCAAAAAGGATTGCTCAAGATTATACCAAATGAGACCCCCCCTCTATTGGTTGGGTGAAACTTAATTTTGATGGGGATACCAAAGGTAACCTAGGTCTAAGAAGTGGGGGTGTTGAGATCAGATAATGGAGAGCTTGTTATGGCATATGCTGGTGGGTTGGGATAAAATTACAACAAAGGTGTGGAAGCCTAGGCCCTCATTTAGGGTATCAAGGTGGTTATTTCTATTAGAATATAAAACCTCTTATTAAGTGGAGACTCAAAACTTATCATTTATGTAGTCAGAGATAAATCTAGAGTGGGATGGATATTGGAGGACATAATTCAAGACAAAAAGAATCTCCTTCTTGGATTTGAAGAGTTTTAAGTCAAGCACATATATAGAGAGGGAAATTAGGTGGAAGATGCAATTGCCAACTTGGGTATAAATTTATTCCCTCTAAGGTGTTGGAGGAATATAAATAGTTTTCCCACTAATGTTGGAGATCTCCTCCTCTTGGAGGCCTAACCTTTCTCATCACAATGGCCTAAGATTAGAGTATATCTTAATTTATATTCTTTTTGGTATCCCCATGTTGGACATTGGTCACATTAAGGTATGAAAGGTGAAGTCATTAAATTTAGGAAGATGATGTACGAGCTCACTTTAAGATATGAGTATTACTACCTCAATAAAAATTAATATCACATGATGCAGATTCATTTCCTAACGGTGTTATCTCACATGGCAAATCCTTCCAAGCTTCCATACTTGTGTAATCATTTCTTGATTATCTTGTATGATCTTAAAGAAGGGGTTTGGGATTCAAGTGGTCTTAAGGGATGGTTATATAATGGTATATATACTGTTTCTTTTAGATTATTCAATATAAAAATATTTAATCCTTGATAGCTAATTTTGGATTTAACCAAGTTTATCAGTAATTTTGAGAAGCTTTCAACCATGGGAGCTGACAAGGTTATAATGGAGACTTTATTTTGTGAGGAGACCAAAGTAGATGCCATGATTTGGAGTATCTATTATAAAGGATGCATTTTACCTTTCCTAGAATGTCTTAGTGATTATGATGAGAATCTCTCAACTTAGTTTGCCTTGAGTTGGGATGGGGACTACAGAGTTCAGGTTGGTGGTATTAAATTTGAAATCAACAAAGAATATATAGTGAAGGCCATGGGTTTATGTTTTGAGGGTATAAGATTGAAGAAACTCACCAAAGTCCAAGACCTAGAGGGTCTGAAAAGATTCTTCAGAGAAGGTAAGTCTTTGGTAAAACTATAAGGGGGTTTTGATAGGGAAAGTTTGGTACATCCTTAGGATAAGGTTTGTTTTACTATCATTAAATATTTCACCCTTGAAGGTCATTTTAAGTGTTTTTATCATTACCATTTTTATCTTCTAAATCACTTTCATCATAAAGTGCTAGTCAAAATTCCTTTCTTCCTATTGTCATCCCTAGAGACCTCTATCAAGACTGTTAAATATGTTATTGATAGTAGCCTAACTGCCTCTACCATTTTGCTCCACCAATGTCTCATTTTTAGGCTTTATCAAGTTCACCTTACATTATGTCCATCTAAACCTTTAAAGGCTCTTGTGAATGAATAAACCCATGAAAGTGACTTAGATGACCATATCCCCCTGAGAGTCAAAATTGGTTCTTTGGGACCTTATGGTTCCCTTCCAAAGACCAAGGACATTATATCTCCTTTATTAAGCTCCCCCTTAATAAATATTTCTTTTCCCCTCTCTTGCTATTTTTTGGTTGTCCATTTTCTAAAATTATAAAATCTAGACCCCTCGATCTTTCTTAATCTATGACTTCAAAAGTGTTGTGTGAGCTAAAGACTAACCCTTCAATATATAACGATAAGAATATAAGAGTTCTCCCTCATGATGTTTTTATTAATAAAATTTTGAGAAAGAAAAAGACTAAAAAAGTGGTGGGTGAAGAGCATCTAAATCTGGCTATGGATAAAGAGCACATGGAGGCCTAAGCACAAGGGGATGTGGATGTGGATGAACCTTAGAGTTTTACTATTAGAAATATAAATAGTAAGAGTTTTAGTAGACTGGTAAGGGGTAAAACTCATTTGGTGAAAATTGTTGATTATCCCTCTACTTTAGATCTAGGGGAGGAAGTGGGTATTTTAAAAGTCAAGCCTAGTTTGGAGCAATATATTGATAAAGAGGGGACCAATAATTTTGAGGATTTGAACAACTCCTTATATGAATCAATTAAGGAGGATTAAAATGACACCTTTCATGATGTTAGTTAGATTAAAAGGGAGTTGGAGGAAGTAAAAAATGGTTTTCACTTGCTTTAGAACAAAATGAAAGTGTTGACAATCATCTACCTAAAAGTTATACATCGAGTTACTTCTTCTCTGATGATTTTGTAGGATGTTCCAAATGGAGATAAGGATATTGAAGGAAAATTTACCAACAAGGAGGAGTTCTTCAGTTTCATTAAATATGACTAGAAATACTTGATTAACAAGTAGTGCTTCTATTATGGCCATCTTCTATTTTATTTCTATTTTGATGTTTAGCTGTCACATATTTGTTATTTGTCTATTGTTAGTGACCTTTGGCGTATTTTTGCTACCCTTTGGGATTTTTGTACTTAGGTTTTGTACCATTTTTGTAGACTTATCTTATAAAATCAATCATTTTTTTCTAAATGGTAGTCTAAAGATAAAACTAATAAGTATAATATTCATGTTATGAATAAAATGGTGTGAATATATCTCTCTATACTTATGTTTTAAGATAACATATTTCATAATTTGGAGGTAAATATGAATGTAAAAATCTATCCTTGGACTTTTTATTTCTCTCATTGTTGTGAAGAGCTTGTTCAACAACTATATATTAGTATATATTAGTAAATATTATATATTAAAACATATTAAAGTATATTATAATATTAGTATTATATAATAATTAATATTAATATTAGATAGTTTATAATTTTATATAATCATATACTATTAAATTTTTGTATTATATATTATAATATTAAATTATATAAATAATTAAATATATTTATCATTTTTAAATTTTGAAAATTTCACGCTTTGAATTAGTTAGTTGATGATGACATGGCATATTGAAAATTTTAAAAATTTATACTTTGAATCAAACAATCAGAAGGGTAGATTAAAAACTTTGGAAAATGTTGTTATTTGAATTAGGTGGTGGTAGGGGTATATTCATTTTTTTTAAAATATTGTGCTTTGAATTATACATTTGGTGGGTGATAATCAAAGTTTTAAAATTCATGCTTTGAATAAGGCATTTGAAAAGGTATATTAAAACTATTAAAATGTCACATATTAAACTAGGTTAGATATCATTTGTAGGAAAGAAGTAATTTAAAGAAATTCGTAAGAAATAAATAATAACACCTTCAAAGTGAAAAGTTTCAAATATTAAAATGTCACATATTAAACTAGGTTAGATATCATTTGTAGGAAAGAAGTAATATAATGAAATTCATAAAATTCATAAGAAAGAAATATTAACACCTTCAAAGTCCAAAGTTGCTCTACAAAAAATTGATTAATTTCTTTGATAAGAATTTGGAGTCTAAAATTGTCGCTATAAATTTTGTGTGTGTGTGTAAAATAAACAAATTTCATCTAAGATACATACATTTTTTTACCAATAGATAAGTTTTAGAAGTCGCCTTTTCACCTTTTTTTATATCAATATTTTTCTTTGATAAGAATTTAGATTCTAAAATTGTCACTATAAATTGTGTGTGTGTGTGTGTGTGTGTAAAATAAACAAATATCATCTAAGATACATACATTTTTATGCTAATAGATAAGTTTTAGAAGTCACCTTTTCACCTTTTTTTATTTCAATATTTTCTTTCAACCATTATATTTATTATTTCTAAAAATATAGTTTTTTTGAAAAACAATAATTAAAGATTTGTTTATTTATATATTTATGCATTTTCCCCACTCTAAGAACCAAAAATATAAAACTTAATATCTTATATTTTAAATATTACATGGAAATAAAAACCTTCTAAACATTAGATTTTCCCACTCAATGTAATTTAAAATTGTACTTGTTGCATTGTGTTTATAAAATTTTACTTAAGATCATTCTTTCTTTACTTTATGCTATATTTATAAATTACAAAAATCATTACTCATTTATTAAATTTCGTTTTTGATATTATTGTTTAATATATACTCATTTTAAACTAGATATATTATAATTAATTTAGATTGTTATTATTTTATAGGTAAAATAATGTTGGTTTTACAAGGGTCTAACAACTAATAGCATAGATAAAATAAGACATAAATTCATGAAACAAATCCCCCCAAGCTACCAAGTGGAAGACCATCAATAAAAACTTATAACAACCAAGACAAAAGTATATCAAACAATACAACTAATAATTTAATTTAGTATTTTAATATCATTAATTTAATTTATATTAAACAATTTAATTTCATATAAGATTTTGGTGAATCATAGTCTCTTGAAAGAATATACATTTAAGTTTGATAATTAAAAAATAATAATAATTATCTCAACTAACCTAATTCTATTTTACCAATTGTACTAATATAAGAATGGTTAATTTTTATTTATATAATTATATCTATTTTTTATATACTATACATAATATAGTAGATAATTAGTGGTGATCCATTATAAAAAAACATAGTAAAATTGTCTCACACTTGAGGATGGATAGCCTCTCATTATTGATCCCTTAGATCAAAAATATTATAATATTTTTTTGTAACAATTGTCAATTAATAATATTCCATTTTGTATTGAAAATTGTCAAATATTAGTATACTTTAAATCTTATGTCTGCTCATTATTAGAAACATAAATAGAAATAAAATCATGCTTACGAATAGATGGATACCCATTCTAAATAATATGGGGTTAAATTAAATTTTCAATTTAATAAATGAAAAACTATTTTTGAGATAAAAAAGTTGGGAAGCTTCCCATTTTTTAAAAAGTTGGATAACCAAATTGTCTAGAATGTGTGGCTTCCCATTCTAATGACCCATTTTTATCTATATTCACCCAATCCCATATATTAGGTCACCTCCATATCCAAAATGCTTTCATTTCTGAATTGGGAATCAAAACTACATTTAATTCTTAGTTTTAATATTAAATTAATATTTTTCCCATTTTTCTGAGAATGGGTAGATTCTTCTTATCCATATCTATTTTTTCAATAAAATGCATTCAATAAGCACCTCTGTGAATTTTAAGTTCATTTTTTCTAAAAAAAATACATGTAAACCTATTCCATAGATTTTTTGGAAAATTAAATCCATTTTATACTATGTTTAGGTGAAGTTATCATAAGGATCTTAAATGATGCTAAGTAAAGTCAATACTAAAAAATATATAAAATATATCACTTTAATAAATTTCACAATCAAAAGAAATAAAATAGAAACCATCCAAGACTTATGGGATAATAGAGTGATATAATGAATTTTGTTTTCACTATGAACTCAATGAAATGTATGAATCTATAAAATAGAAATAGAATCACACTTGAGAATGGGTAGATGTACATTTTCAAAAATAGGGTAAAACTTGAAATTATAATTTAATTAATAAAAATATTTATGTAAAACTATTTTATAAATTTAAAAATTGGTATCTACCAATTTTAAACTTCTAAAAAATAACTTCTTATAATTTGTAACTACTTATTTTCATGGTCAAACATTATTTTTCCACATTTTATTTCTCTATTCCTACCTATTAGGTTTCCTTCATATCCAAAATACTTTAATCTATGAATTTAAAATTAGGAATGAATTCAATACTTAGTTTAAAAGTTAAATTATTATTTCATCCACTTTTTAATAAGGTATACAATATGATTTATGATACTTGTGATCTGTCTATTAATGAAACCTAACCATAGTTGTAATTAAGATTCATAATTTAATGTGTCCACAAAGGCATGCTTTCATTCAAAATAAAAATTTGTGTTTTAAGAATATCATGACCCCATGGGTTAGTTATCATATTAGATAACTAGCAGACACCCATTCTCTAAAACATAGAAATAAATATAGTCACACTTGAAAATATATTTTCTTCCATTCTAAAATCATGGGCACAAAAATTTAATAAAAATGGTGGAATAATTTTTTAGAATTTAAAGAACATATATGAATAGGGAAGAAAAAGAGAACTTAAAGCTCTTTATAATTGGTGATAACTCCAATATCAAAATTTGTGTCTTTTTCAACAATAGTTGGAAGGATTTTGACCATGAATTATAACATTATGTGGTGTTTTTTTCATATTGTAACTTTCAAACCATCACTCATACATTGATAAAGAGTATATCATTTATCCCAGTTGTCTTGGTAACTAGAAATATAATGTTATGTGAATTTGAAAGTAAATTTTACAAATTGTAGAAATTTTTATGAAGAAAATATTTTTTGCACTATTTTTTAATATTATATATGTATCAAACTCTATATTCAAATAAGTATCATGTTTTATAGGAGAATCAATAAATATTCATTATAGATACATATCTTGATGACTAATGGACCCAATCATAATTTAAGGTGAAATACAAAAATTAACCCATTCATGGAATTCATTTTTATTAAAACTTAAAAAGTGATTTAATATATCATGTTACTCTATAACCCAATTATACCCTTTTGTTCACAGTGTATATTTAATTTATTATTGAAAATTAATTAAAAAAATGTATGTTCTTTATCAATTTTTGAAATACAACTTTCAATAAAAATTATTGTATTAAATACCATTTAATTAATTACCTACTTGGTAACCAAAAGTCATAAAATATGATCATAGGTAAAACTCTTATGAAAACCACACATATTATATAGTTAAAATGTATCCTAAGTTATTTGTATCTAAATAAGACAATCAGTAGTCAAAATTGGTCATGGGATAATGTAAATCATGTTGTGGCTTAGTCTCAAGGTGGATTTTGAAGACTTTATGAATCTCTTGGAGAATTGAACCCATTTTTACTATGGTCAAGTTCAATTATCATAGGTATAATGCATGATATGTGATAAATTGGATCTTACAAAACATATATAGCATATGACTTTAACAAATTTTGTAATTGAAAAAGGGCATGGTGAGCATACAATGTCAATAGGGTCATGAAGTCACACAATGAATTTTTATTTCACTATGAATTCAAATAAATGTGTAAATATAGGAAATATAAATACAATAACATTTTATAATGAGTAGTTATTCAATCTAAAAAAGCATAGAATAAATATGAATTATAATTTAATAAATGAAAAAATATATTTGAGGTTATTGTTTTTAGGTAAAAATAATGGCCAACCACCATTTTTTAATTAGAGGTTAAACATGGGTTTTTTAAAGGGACCCAAATCCTTTTACAAAAGATACAATGAAATAAAAAATAAGAAAATTAAAAAAAAAATAGTCACATGGACAACTAAAGAGAAAATCAAACAAATAAATAATTTTTAATAGACAACAAACTAATAGTCACTAAAAATAAATGCTACACATCCCTTAAAAACTATCATCCTTATGAAAAGGCTTAACATTTTTATTTCATATTTTGAATTTGGCTATCCACAAAATCATATTCCATACCTTATTCATCCATCTCTTTGACCGTACTTTGAGTTGTAGTCCTCTTGCTAGGACATGCTTCCATGGGTCCATCTTTTAATTTTTTTAGAATTTGTTGTAACACTTTGACTCATTCTACACTTTTATTAATACCATTCATAATGGTTCCCATAATTTTTTTAATATTATGTTTAATGTAATATATTTCACCTCCAACCCATTTCATACTAATTTTCATATTAAACAAATCTATTTTTATTAGGAAACTATCTTCAAATTTGTTTCTCTTTTCCTTATTAAAATAATTTTCAATATTTAGATGAGGAGACCTTCCATTAAAATTTTGATGAACAATATCCATAATAACCTTCATTATGTTTTTTAATGTGATATACCACTTGATGATACTCAAATGTAATCTAGTCTCATTTTCTAGTTTAGCTATTGTGTCCACTAAATCATCAACTAAAACCCCATTCTTTCTATCAAGATGGAAACATTAGATTTATCACTTTGAAAGATTTTATTCAAGTCTATGTGATCCTTATCCTTATAAATATCAATGAAAATTTGAAATATAGTAAGGGTTTTTGAGTCTTAATTTCCATCCTTATATTTACCCTTATTAGTTGCAAGTATTTTAGATGCAACATGGTATTTTTAGACCTCCTCCTCCTCCTCCTCAATATTTGAATTGGTCTCCTCTTAAAAATTATTTAAACAAGAGGGTTTCTCCTCCTCTAATTACCAATTTAATAGTTAGTATTTTAATGGTAATAGTTTTATGGCATTTCTTCTTAAAAAACCATAAAATATTCTCATTCTCTATCTTAGGGTTATTAAAATTATCATTTTCTATAACCAATAACTTCTAATCAAAACTAGTAGGATCTACTTCCAATAAATAAATAACTATATGAGCATCATGTAACAACAAAAAAGTAAAAGATTAATGGATTTGGACATTAAAGTCTATTCAATTAAACATCCCTAACATAAATTTCAAGTTACATCAATATAAAAAATGAAGGATCACCAGCTTAATGTGTCTGAAGTGATTAATTAAAGTTAAATGGTAAGATAAAATACTTTAATACCTACCCTATAGAGTAATTTATCTTATGATAAAAAGACTAATCTTACTCCAAATATTTATAAAGGATGTTCTAAACATGGTGGCATAAAACTATTCAATATTATATTTTCCCTTAAGTTATTATATTGTCACATTTTTTTCTTCAATCCTTAAAAACTTTGATAGAAATAGTCTAAATCTCACATTGGTATCATCTAAAATTCAATTTTAACACCTCTTAAATTTAGCACTATGTCATTCCATGCTCTATAAATATTCATCAAGGTCATGACCTTTAATTACTTTAATATAATTCACCAATGCTCTATTTTACAAAATATGACAAACCATATATACTTTTTCCACATTAAAAAAATTAGGTTCAATCCTTACTGTATCCCCACCCATATTAGATAAAGGGAAATATTTGATGTAATTTTCTATGAAGAGTAACTAGTAGAATGACCCAAACAAGTGGGATAAATGAAAATACCCACTCAAAATCATCTTGACATGAAGTGTCATGAAATAAATTCACAATAATTACTAGTCATAAGCTAATTATTATAGAGTGAAAATATATTTATCCAAAGGGAAATGAATATATGGCCAATGTTACAGCCCTTAATAATATTATTACAATTGATTTTAGATTCATTGAATATGATATTAGGATTAGACTCAGGTATGGACTTCACATCCATCCAATTAATAAAGTATTATGAAACCAATTATTTGTTATCAAATGAGTCCATATCCCTATAACCTTAATATATATGTGTTCAATTCTAGCTTTAACAAAGGCTTGACACAAACTCAAAGAATCATCAATGATACTATTGATACTCTAATTAGGGATGAATTATTTATTAATCAATTTGAAAATATTTATGGAGTATCCATATATAATTAGATGAGATATTTTGATATCAGCCACTAATTTGATTCCCCAAAATGTTTCCAATTCTTTAATAAAGTTAAATTACTTTGAGGCCCCATAAAAAGAAATAAAGTAGTACAAAAACTTAACATATTGATATTTAATGATCCAACCACCAGTTTTTTAGAGTTAAAAAAAAAAAAAAAAAACATTTTAATAATGTGTGACCACCCAATCTCATGGTCCACCAAAGTTTTTACAAATTCTATGTGCCTAGCCCCATCTATTTGATTACCTACTTATCCATAATGTTTTTGTTTACACATAAGGAATTAATATTACATGTAATTCTCAATTTTGATTTTAAATTATTCTTTTTTGATTACCCATTCTAATTTTTTATTTATATAAAACATCCAACATTCACCCTTTTGAAACTTAAGTTATTTAAAACCAAATTAATTCTGGTAATAATAAAACATGGTAATGAGATATCAAAAGTAATGAAATGACTTGAGCAGATTTATAAGACTCCATATATCCATTGAAAAAATCAAACACATTCTATATTATGGTTACTCCTCTTATCACATGGTTATTTAGTGATATGAAATAAAGTGAATGTTACAAAACATACACAACAAATCATTTTAATAAAGTTTGTGATCAAAATAAAACATCAAACATATATAAATTTGAATCTATGTGGATTTATTGTGCAAATATCAAATACATAAAATAAAATGATGAGAATGTAGACACTACAATTTCATGTCATATATGAATTATTCAATGTCATAAGGCCCTTGTTATTATATTATCCTAAATACCCCTATCCTAAAAGTTTATCTTATTTACTATTAGGTACTTCATAATTTAATTTTATAAATTACCATTTTATCATTCTAACCACATAAATATAATTACAACCCACAAAATATTAAACCCTAATATCCTACCCATGTTTAAATCCATTCCTAACAAACCTATGCATATAATCCTAAATTACCTATAGTTGGAAAAATTAAAGTGGATGAAACCAAAAACCTATTAAATAGGAAAATCAATGATGATTCTTCCATGACCAACACTGACTATACCAATTGGTGATGATCTATATATACATACATGATTCTTTGGTTCCATGTCCAAAAATTTTAAATATCAAAACAATGATTATATTTTTTCAAGATAATTAAGGTGAACATTAACACCACACTATCCAAATTATGATATACCTAGTCCACATTTGATATCATAATTTAGGAAGATCATCTACACCTATAGGATGAATACATTATATCAACATACATTTCAAGGTATGTAATTTATCATAATTAATTTCTTATTTCATTCCTATCTTTTCTTGTTCATCTTACTCTTAGGACACAATAGACATCCATATTTTCCTTGGTGATTATCATCTCTCACGTTTTAGTCTTCTATTTTTAATCTGGTGTAATTTTAATAGAATCATCACCAATTCATCTGAATCATAATTGATTCATCTAAACCATAACTGATTCATCTAAATCATAAATAATTAATCTAAATTATTATTGATTCTTCAAGATTGGTATCAATCCCTACACTATATTTTAAAATCTAAGCCATTCAATCCTAAAACTCTATCTTAGATCAGTTTGATTTGAGTTTCTATCTTTATAAACATGGAATTTACTTATAGATGAATCTACCCATAACTCTATATGAAATAATTAATATCACTGATCTACCCATCATCTCTTAACCATTATTCATTGACCAAAGTGCTATAGCCTTTGATTTAGAACTTTGTGCCATTATTTACTCTCCCTCAGTTAAAGCCATTTATGACAAACTAGATTTTATACAATAATATGTGAATGTCGCTACAACTTATGAGGATGAATAATTTTATTAAATCAATAGCTTAAATGAATATTAATTCATAATCATTTTTTTATTGCATATTTTTATTTTGTAATTTTAGTGTTTATTTATCTATATAATTTTGAAAATAGTGAGTTGACATCCACTTGAGGAAGTTCATAACATCCTAAGACTGGTTCCCAACAAGGTATCTCACCTATCTATATATTAATATATTTTATCCAAGTTATCTCATTATGTGTAGGTTATTATTCCAAGACAAAAATAAGTTCCCTTATTCACTCGATTCAAGTGGTGCACAACCATCTTCTCATCTCTTGGTATTCTTTAAAAACCCTATATTTCTTTAGGTTTTTAGTAGATAATTAAATTAAAAGGAAAAATGAAAAACTACTATAACATTTTGGCATGCTCGATGGGACCCCTAAGGTCTCATTGTTATTATTACATTTCATTGTGAAGTTATTCATTCATTTCCTTTCCTCTTGATTGTTTGTCTTCATTCAAAAGAAAAATCTAAATCTTTTTACTCTTCTTTTTTAAAAAGGTTTAAAAAAATTGCATCCATATTTTTCTTTCTTTGATAATTCACATAGAATAATATAGGTGGATCAATATATTATAGTAATCAATTATTTTCACACACATAGAAAACCACTTACAGAATCAATTCATCAAACATTGGCATAAGGAAATCAACTAGGATTTCATCACCTAGTGGTAACCTTCATCCTATCTATCCTACTTAGATTTCAGCACCAATGGGAGAAAAAACTCAATATGTTGACTAAGTATAAACTACAAATATCAAGTATATATTGTCAAAGCACCTGATGCCCTTACATTGTGGTTTGTGAATTGAGGGGGTAGGCACCAATACCAAGCCATGTACTGATTCTAGTAAAGATATATTCTGAGCCTAAACAAACCTAAAACCATCTATAGATTTATATTTCTTAGTAACCTCATTAACCTTTTTCCTTATCACACTTTGAAGTTAGTTTCTTAAAAAAATTAAAACATTTTAAATACATTTTTAGTGTGTATGCCTTTTTCCATTAAAATGAGATAATAAAAAAGACTATTGTGTGCCTTTTTATTTTCATTTCTATATTTTTCATTACTACATATTTTAATGAAATAATAATCACTAAAGTAAACCAAATACCCAGCCTCATTCTCATCCATGGAGAACTTCTTGAATCTTCATACCTAACCTAAGTTTATGGGGGAGGGTATTCCCCAGTTCTATACTTAGGGAGATTGATGTAGGGGATTCCTATTAAAACCCCAAACTGGACTCATTTCTTTTGTCTTAATATAGTTTTGTGATTGTCTCATAGGTGTTATAATTCCTAAGCTTTCCTTATGTGAATTTTAGGTAGTTTTAAGATGCACAAAATTTGAATTTTGGCTTTTCTCACTAAAAAGCCTCTTTTGAAAATTTGAAATCTTCAAAGCCTTTGTAAAGACTCTCATATGTTTTTAAATGTGATAAGGTGTTATAAAACATGTCCAATGGGTTTATAAACTATAAAATGGTCTTAAATTTTCATAATTTTTATTCCATGGTTTCATATTGCTCATATTGTATAAAATCATGAATAGTGCAATGTAAATAAAAGACTGCTTAGCAGAAAAGTTTCAAGATTAAGTTATGCACCTTTATAGGAGTTTCTTGAGTAAATTTTGGTAATTTAATCCTAAAATTACATTTTAGGATGATTGTGAATGGATATGTAAATATACCTTGTTGAATAATGATGGAAATAAACTTTGTTGGGTATGAATAATGCTAGTGTTATCAATTTTATATGTGTAATGAGTTGCATGTTAGAAGAGAGCACAAAAAGTGATTAGATAGTCAAAGTGGTAGATAAATTATTTCATGATTATTTTTAATATTTATTATCATATGATATTATCTATTTAATATATGTAATACTAACTGAGTTGATAGTTAGTCACTTTTAAGAAGTTTATCAATCATGCTAAATATGAAATGCATCACACAGTTGTGTGCAAGTATTGATCTGAGTATTTTATTATTTATTCAATTAAATTATAAGGAGGATCATATATGGAACATGTATCAAGAGTTAATATTTATATTTTAATAGTTTATGGATGGATAAAAGTCTATAAGTTTCATTTTGAGCATTGTTATTACTCATTAAAAGCACACAGTCCATAAAATAGATTTTTGTAGATTGAGTTCCTTGTATTAAATATTATTTTGAATAAAAAATTATGGGAATAGAATTATAATAAATATATAAATATTTTATACAAATATTAATTTTCAAATAATATTTTGATAAATAAAGATACAGAAAAACATGCTTACAATGTTTCCAAAAAGCAGAACATAGTATAAAAGGACTAAGTTTCCCTTGTTGTGAATGATATATGGGTTGTGATAATTTTATAATTGAAAGAAAAAGTTGTATTATCCATATAAATACATTTTTAAATAATTATTTTTACTTTATAATAATTTTTTATCATGTTATTTGATTATATATAGTCTTGGCCTATACAGTCACCTAAAACCCTAGTTTTTAGGGTTTTATCCATAAAGAGAGATTTAACCCTTGAAAATTCCAAAAAATATTATTTTGATGAGTTTTATGGTATTATAATAGAATAAATTTGTTTTAAATTTTTACCCTCTATAATCCGTACTATAATACCCTGTAAGTATTCAACTAACCTAAGAAATCTACTGAATAAGGGCTAAAGAAAGAAATTGTATTTTTGATGAAGAGTTAAGGTATAAAACTGATTGGAAAGTAGGAATAGATAAAATGGTGGTAAAATATAGTATTTTTAAAAAAATTATCCACATAATGTTCAAACCTTGAATATTTGTGCATTTGGAAGGCTAATTGGAGTGTCAGGTAAGCCTACAAGTACAAGACTTTACAAAAGAACCTAACCTAAGTTTTTGTGTAAAGAAATGGAATGGAAAAATTTAATTAAAAACCTATTAATTTTTTTATTTTTTAGAATATTTATATAACATAAAATTAAATTTACCCCTTAATGTGGCTAGAAGGCTTAAAAGACAAGAAGTTAACTATTGAGTGAAATGCAAGATGATGAGTGATAAAAGTGGATTGGGATGGTTTGAAATAACATGTTAGAATGTTTTAAGTGTTTTTAAACTTTTGATAAATATGGAATTGGTTTTTGGTCCATTTGGTCAAAATAGGCTTAGTTTTGGTTAAGAATTTTTGATAAAGATTACAAGCATAGTGTAAGAGAAGTGGAAGTTGATATAAAGCTCTACATCATTCAGTATCAGAGTAGAAAGATACCTTGGGTACAAGTAGGTGATGTACATGAAATGATGAATATTTTATGTTATTTAAGATTTTGTGAACACTTTAGTGGAAAACAAAGAAAAGAGACAAGTGAGTGATAAAGTGCAATATATAATAGAGTAGGAAAAGGAAAGAAGCTAGTAAAATTCATAAGCATGATTATTTATGATTCCTTTGATAAGGAGATTTTTTTCAAATAAATTACATTTTTTTATTGATTTGAAGAAGAGTAAGGATAAGTGAAAGGGCAGAGGACCTTAATAGGTGAAGGTAGATAAAAGGATAGTGTGGCAAACAAGTCCATATCTAAGAGAGGTTGTAAATAATAGAGAGAGCTATTGATAGCTCAAGGGAAAGAATGATCAATAGATAGATTAAAAATATATTTAGTATTCTCAAGTGTGGACCAATCAAATAAGAATAAGACTCTAATTGAGATTCCAAGAGAAAGAAAGAGAATAGAGGTGACCAAGTGAGGTCAATAAGGTAAGCTTTAAGAACTTGTCAAGACAGAGTGAATGAAAGAAATAAAAGAGTAAAGATGGGATTAATACAAGAATATTGCCATAAAAAGATGAAAAATAAAGTACAAAATGAAGAATTAGATATGGATAAGTAGATTGTTGAGTTGAGATAAGAGTTAACATGTATGGAAGAGAAATTGAGAGAAATGATAATGAGATGCAAAAATAATTTTAGTATCAATATAAATAAGAGAGTACATTGTGCATTCAAGGACAAGATGGAAGATAGAAAAGTCTAGAAGGTAGTTATTCATATTTGATATCAACTAGAGGAGATGATTGAAGTGTTTTAGAAATATGAGGACAAGGTAGATGGATGGTCAAGTGAATATACAAACATAAACTTATGTTATCCTATAAAAGGTGAATAGTTAAATCACATGGAAAGAATAGGTGTATAATTTTAAAAACTAATTAAAATCATACATAGGTAAGAGTTAATCTCAGAATAACATGAAAGGTCTAAAGAGATAAACCAATGTGTTGAATGTTTTGATTTTTATAATATACATAACAAATTATAGGAGGTCGATGAAGTAATGTCTAAAAAAGAGGATAATGTTATTGGTATAGCTTCTAGGGTGCTGATTGTAGGGAATAAGGAGTTGGTACAACAAGATGAAGAATTGAAGGAAAGCATTCAACCTAAAAAGACTGTTGTAGCCCAAGGATAATATGCCAAGTCATGACACAATCCTATTTTCTCATGTTAGTATATGAACTAATTGTTTATAATTTTTTATAAGCATTTGAAAATGATTTATAGTAATGAATATATAAAAGGTTTTGTGGGTAAAATGATTTATTTGAGTAATATTTTTGAAATTTAGGAAAGTAATGAGCTGATAAATGAACATCAGGTCTAAGTAAAGTAAGAAGTTAAATCACAAAACAATGATCAAGAAGTTAAGAGTCAAGAGGATGAGTCATGGGTAGAAGTTGTGAAGAATAAAATTAAATATGGGATTTATACAAACACCCCTTGAATATGGAGTAACAATACACCAATGAGTATGAGCAACAGGTTAAACATCTACAACAATGTAAAGCATGCAAAGAATAAGAGGAAGTGGCATACAAGTCATACAAGGTAACATGGATAAAACAAATAGAAATGGTGAAGGAGGTGAGGAAAGAGGATGTTAAGAGTCCTGCATAATAATTTCAACAAGAATCCAAAAAATAATTTTAATAATTTGTAGATATGGTAGGGTGGAATAAACCTTCAAAGCATGCTCAAGATAACAAGACCTATATTTTCCTTAACCCCATTATGTTATGTATAGTTATGTCATTCAAGAAGTTTATCAAGTGGAGGAATAAATTTGGGCCCAAATTTCATGCAAAAATCTATGAGAGATAAGTGGAATTAGATCAATAAGGAGGATTAATCATGTATACCAACAAGAGCATATGGGAAACATTATTTAGCTTAGTAGTATGATGTAGGGGCATTCTATAAAGACCCAAAAGTGGACTCATTTTTTTGTCTTAATATATTTTTATGAGTTCATAATAGATGTTAGAAGTCCTAATTTTTCCTTAGGTTAAGTTCAGATAGTCTTAAGATGCACAAAATTTTAATTCTGGCTTTTCTCACCAAAAAGCCTCTTTTGAAAATTTGAAATCTTGCAAGCCTTTGTAAGGAATATCATATGCTTGTAAAGGTGTTAAGGTGTCATAAAACATGTACAAGGGTTTTATACTCTATATATTGGTATTAAAATTTCATAAGTCTTATGTCATGGTTTCATATGGGTCATATTGTGTAAAATCATGAATAGTGCAATGTAAACAAAAGACTTCTTAGAGGGAAAGTTTCAAGATTCAGTTATGCAGCTTTACAAGAGTTTATTGAGTCAATTTTGGTAATTTAATCATGAAATTCCATTCATAGATGATATTTAATGTATATTTAAATATTCCTTGTTGAATAAGGATGTAAATAAACTTTGTTGAGTATGAATAATGTGTGTTATCAGTTTTTTATTTGTAATGAGTTGTATGTTAGAAGAGATCACAAGAAGTGCTTAGATAATAGAAGTGGCAAGTTACTTATTTCATGATTATTTTTATTTTTTATTATCATATGATATTCTCTATTTGATATATGGAATGTTAAGTAAGTTGATAATTAGTCACTTTTAAGAAGTATGTTAAACCTGCTAAACAAAATATGCATCACATAGTTTTGTACAAGTAAGGATCAGAGTATTTTATTCTTTAATAACTTAAAATATATGGAGGATAAGATATGGAACATGTATGAATAGTTAAGAGTAATATTTTAACAATTTATTGTTAGATAAGAGTTTTAAAGTTTCATTTTGAGCATTATTATTACTCATTAAAAGCACACAGTCCATAAATTCATAATTTTGTAGATTGAGTTCTTTGTATTGAATCTTGTTTTGATTAAAACATGATGGGAAGAGAATTATAATTACTATATAAGTAAGTGATACACCTATTAAAATTAAAATAATCTTTTGATAAATAAAGATAGAGAGAAACCATGCTTACCTTATTCCTAAAAAGTAGAACACAGTGTAAAAAGGACTAAGTTTTCCTTGTGAATTATCTAGGGGTTGTGAGAATTTTCTCATTGAAAGGAAAAGTCATGTTATCCCTATATATACTTGTTTAATTCATTATTTAAACCTTTTTGATCATTTTATGTAATAATATATAGTCTCAGCCTACATAGTCATCTAAAACCATAATTTTTAGGGTTTTGTCCATAGAGAGATTTAACCCTTAAAATTTCCTAAAAATTTGTATTTTAATGATTTTTAGGGAAATCTAAGAGAATAAAGTGGTTTCACATTTATACCCTCTATAATTCATATTATCCTACCCTATAAGTAGTCAACTAACCTAATAAACCTATTGCGATAAGGGCTAAAGAAGGAGATTAGATTTTTGGTGAAGAGTTAAGGTATCACTCTACCACCCATAAAACCTATTAACCTACAAATTCAGATATCATTGTGGTATCAAGAAAACAAGAAATTCATGTATCACTGAATAGCAAGATATGGTATTGAAATTTGTAATGTGGTAAAAGTTGTGCTCTAGAACTTATTAGAAGAGGATGTTATTTTAATGGAATAATTTGGTCATAACTATCCCCATCATCAAACTAAAAGGGTCACACCCACATCAAGAACTATTATATTACCAAAAGAATCAAAATAAGTTTCAAAGGAAGATAGAATCTTTGATATAATTAAATATTAACCCCTCTTAAGCCCTCTATATTTGGATAAGTTTGAAAGCATGATAAATCCATCATTATTTCAAATCAATGCAATTCATATAGTTTCATGATCCTAGACCCTAGATTATAAGACCCAAAATCCCAACAAAGACAAAATGAATATTATAAAATCTCATACTTCTACCAAAAATAGTCTTATAATTCCCATCCCAAGACATAAAATTTATATTTTAGTAAAAGCAAAAAGTAATACTACTTTGGAATTGATAAAAATATCTATTCTAAAGAAGATTCAACTCGTGATCAAGATATATTCATATGAACTTATACAAAACTCTCTACAACATCATGAGGCTATGATATAATCCTTACAAGCTATCAATATATAATAAAATAAATACCAAATCTATTAAATTTTATTGCATAACTTCATAAAATATAATCCATAACATATTGTGATTCTAAAATATCACCATTGCAGCCTGATGATCAAGATCCACCATTATTTATCATTGCCCAAATTGATTAGACCCAAATCAAACAAGTAATGATTGATAATGGAGCAAGCATAAATATTATCTCCTCTCATGCATTTAAGAAAATAAAATTACCTTAAACTATTGTATCTCAATCTCCATCTATTTTATGAACATTCAATGATAATTTAGCCCCTATGTTAGGAATAGTTATCTTTCCCATCGAAGTAGGCATGTGTACTCTCCTTAAGTTATTTTACATAATAGAAGGGTAATTTCAATATAAAATCCTATTGGGATGTATTTAGATATGTGTTATGCATTTCATCCCATCTATCTTGCACTAATGTATCAAATTTGATCATGATGGTAAAATCCATAATGTCTTAAATGATATCCATCCATTTAAAACTTGAAACCTTACCTTTTGACCAAATGATGTCTTAATTCTATTATAAAATGAAATCCCATCATCATCCAATGAAGCATCATCTATTATGACAATCCATGAATCAAGAATTTTTGGCAAGTATTTTATTGATTCTATGTTTCAACAGCTATAGATTGGAGAGTATTAGTTTCTGACACTCTGTTGTCCCCCAAAAATATCACTCATTTTTGGGACAACATTTGAACTATTTTGGTCTTACAGACCAAAATTATCTCTTCCCTTTTCAAAATTTGTCTTGGGCATTCAAATTCCTCAATTTTCAAGCCTCTCAAAAATCTATGGACTTTGTAGGCTTAAATCTACAGACTCTGCAGGCTTAAATCTATAGACTTTGGAAGAGAAAATATACGAACTCAGTAGGAAGAGAAAATCTATAGACTCTACAGGCCAAGTTTAATGGGCTTTACAAGTTGATTTCTATAGACTTGATTTCTACAGACTCTACAGGTAGGTTCATTTCTACAGGTTCAAAGGCTTATGTAGCTAGGTTCAACCAAAAGAATCAGTTTCTAACACTTGGTCATTTTTAGGATTGGTTCAGTGCCTTGGTTCAATAAAAAATGTCTATCGGCAAGCATTCAAGCAAAAGAGGCTTGAACCATTGAGCCGTTGAACCACTTTGGTTCAAAGGTTCAACGAGTTCAATCGGTTCAATGCTTTCAATTCAATCGGTTCATCTGCTTTGTTTCAACATTTTGATTCACCCTTTGGTTCAATCAAATGGTTTGTCAATCAGTTCAAGGCTTTATTTGAACCATTGAACCAAAGCTTAGTTTAATGGTTGGTTCAACATCTTTTGGTTCAAAAGAGCAGTTCAAATGCAAAAGTTCAAAGAGCCTCTAAAAGGACAAAGCATAATTATAGAGGGCACTTGGATGACAAAAGTACCCTTTGAAAGGGTCATTTTCAAAGAAGCCTCAAAAGGTAATTTTTTTTGGATTTATATTTAAGGTATTTGAAAAAGACTAAGGCAAGAAACAATTCCTTCATACTTTTTGTTCAAAGGAATTCCTTCGGACAAAAATCCTGAAAGAATTTGGAGAAGTTGTGGGCAGAAAGCCCAAAGAAATAACAAAGGCAAAAGTGATAGGAACATTTTTCATGGACTGTTTGTCCACGGGAAATTTCTGTAGAATTTTTGTTCATGGGAATTTGTCTAGGGAAAATGCCTACAAGAAACCCATGAAAGGCCATCGAAGGACCTTGAAGGGTAGGTGCCCTTACAGGGGACTACCGACTATCGAATAGGACACTTTCGCAAAGCTAAAGGGTCACCTTCGCTTCATGAAGATGTAAAATAAGAAGCCTAAAGGCCATTCAAAGACCACCTGAAGGGTAGATACCTTGCGGGGAGCTCTTCTCGACATAAAGCAGATCATTTCTTAAGGCTCGAAAGGGTATATTCTTTCCAAGAAAGTGCCAAATAGAAAAGTTGAAGGACCAAGGGGTGACACACCCGAAGATGTCAAATTCAACATAATGAACTAACTATTGAAAACATAGTGATGGGCACGTGAATGTCAATTTTAAAGCTCATAAAATAACCATTGATCCTTTGAATCTATAGACCCAAATGCATTCACAAACTTCAAGGCCAAGACAAGCAAAAAGTGAGGAAGGAATAAAATAGCAAATTGAATCCAAGACCTAATTCAATTAACCAGAAAAGGAGGAATGATGAAGGTAGGATCAGATCACTAGGTGGACATTGAAAGTTGCAAACTTTCAATAGCATGACTTGTTTCTCTGCATTGATAAAATCAAATGGGTAAATGCCCCTAAGTTCTAGCTTGTCTTCTTAACAAATTTTAATGCAACATGATGTGTTACTATTCTTGAGTCCTTCTTGATGAGGCTATATAAAGGACTCTCTTCTATTGTAAAGGGATCTCTTTTTGAAAATCAGAATGAAACTCTACCCAAATTGCAAGACACTTCTGAGACTTTGAGCTTAGTTTGTTGATCATATTTTGTTATTAGAATAAGAAAGCAAATGATTTTTTAGACTTTGTGCTATGATATCTTTGTTGTTGAGGAAACTGTTCTTATGTTTTTTTCCTTAATATATCTTTTGTTCCTTTAATTCAACAATCAAAACTAGTGACAACATTCAGGAAGGTTTCTTGAAGAGTCAACTATGGAGAGAATTTGTGCCCCCATAATTGCCTTTAGTGTGTTTCCTTTTCATTTCTATGTAAAGGACCTTAAGATGACTTTGTGCCCTCATTGTCCTTCATATCTTACTCTTGAGCAATTCAGGTGGAGACTTTGTGCTGCATCTCAATTTGCTAGTTACTACATCCTTTGCTACATTTTGTTGTTACTACTAAGAGTATTCTTGTGGTTTGCTGAATAGTAGATTTGAAAGAAGAGGAGTGATGTCTATCATTTCCCTTGAGTTTTTCCTTTGATTTACACACATCATTTCTGAAGAAAGAGAGATGGATGGTTTGTCCTACCCTTGAGTATTATATTCTATATATATATATATATATATATATATATATATATATATATATATATATATATATAGTTTATCTATAGGGAACCTCCCCTTGATGAGAGGAGAGATCAGTCCCCTTCTGATGTGGTGAACCTACACATTTGGATGACTAATCTTCTTAGTTTGGTTGATCAGACCTATTTTTTTTATCAGTACGTTGATCGACAAAATATTTAACCAACAGTTTTTGGCGACTCCACTAGGGAATATAACCCATTATTGTTATAGCCTATCCATTGTACTTCACTATGGAAGAGAGAATTGCTCCAGTGTTTTCCCATTGTTAAAATTTTCCTCTCAGCCTTGTGCAACAATTTTTGGTGACTTTGTTGGGGATATACATAATTTTGTGAAATTTTGAACCTCAAGTTTCAAATTGAAAAATCACTTGTGTCTTACCCATTATCATTATAACCCTTATCCATTACAAATTCTGGTGACTCTATTGCTTGTCTTACCCATTATCCATTTATAGCCTTACCATCTTCCTCCACCTCTATTATTTTATCTGGTCTGTAAAATTAGAGCTACTGGGAAAGAGTGCATAGTTTAAAGCCTCAAATGTTTAACTGAAGCAAGGTCAATTCTTTTTCCATTTTTGTTTCACAATCTGGCAGATTCAAGGTATACATGAAGCCAAAGGGCTAAAGGTATCATTGACCCTGTATTCGAGTTGGTACAATAAAGTGATTTTGATCTATTTCATTCACCATCTTGTCTCTAATGAGCCAAGAGTTTTCCTCCTACTAAAGTCAGATCTCCATTGCCAGATGAAGTATCTACTTCTACTATTGATAAATTTTTGCCAATAATTACCCCTCTGAGATTTGTTATCCCTCCTTTTCATAATCTTACAATGGTAGTTTAAGGCCCCTAGAGTAATGCTTTTGGTCCTCTCAATCTTACTCCACCTCTACATGAGTTTCCATGTAGTTCAAGAAAGAATTTCACCAAATTCTATGGTGATGGGAAAGTTCATCCTGATGAACACATTACAGCCTTTAGTATAGCTTGTGGATTAATCGGAGTAGAATTTGAAGATGTAGCAGTTAGGCTTTTTGTGGAGACACTACAAGGTGCTACTGTAGATTGGTTTTATCATCTACAGGCTCGATCAGTGACTAATTGGAATACTCTCAAAGATATGAAGCCAAATTCAAACATACAGAAGATGCACATGCACTTCTGGCTCAACTTACATAGATGAATAAAGAGCCTTATGAGCCTATGAGAGATTTCATATCCAAATTTGACAAACTAAAGAACAAAATTCTTGTAATTGCTCAACTTACAACTGAGAATCTCAAATTCTTCTTCATTAATTCTTAGTTACCTAAAGTCAATTTTATTTTGAGACGTGCTGGTCAAATAGATCTTGCTATCGCTCAACTTTTGGCCACTGAGGTAAAAGATGATCTCATCTTAGCAAGGAAGATAAGAAGAGATCCAAACAAAATTGACCTTCATCATCTTCTGAATATGCATCTACAGGCACCACTGATCCAATGGTGTAAAAGCTAGCAAAAGAAGTGCTAGCCTTGAAAAAGCAAATGGTGCAAGAATGTCTTCTACTCCATATAGAGATATGCCAAGAAGGACATTCCCAAATCAGTCATATCAGGGCAATGCTACCAAGAATCAAGGGCAACAAAATCACCTTCCTCCTTCACAAGGGAAACTTGCCCTGAAAGCTCCTCTAACCAATTCAGTAATGGGATATCTTGAAATAGAATCTGAGCTCTCTTTACAGCCTAAATTGAATCAAGAAAATGACGCTGATCTCCTTGAAAATGATCAAGAAGAATCAGTTGGTGACTTCCACATTGGTTTCCTAAATTATCAGGATGAACCTAGAAGCAAAGGAGAAGCTATTGATGGATCATATGTAGTGTTTACCAGGTCTAAGAACCAATCAATCTAGCAAGCTGATACAATGAAGATAGAGGAACAACCTCAACCAATAATTACAATTGCTAAGTGTGGAACCTATCTTCCTTTTCAATCAAAAGATCCAGTGATCACCCAAAATGTAAGTACATCAATTTCACCTTCACCTTCTACTCCCATTTCACAAACTAGCCCTCCTCCCATCCCTCTTAAAACCCAAAAGGTTGAAATGATTTTTTCTATTCCTAGTCTAATTCAACCATTTGCCATAACTAATCATGTCAAAAAGACAAAAATACAAATGTCTAAATTTGAATATTTACAAGCTAATCCTGATCAATTGGATAGGTTGGTCCAATGTGTTAAAAACCAAACCATCCCTGCAAGACAAGAGGTTAAGAAAATAATTCTTAATTCCCCAAAGAACATACCCATTCCAAATAATCTTGTCTTTACTCCTCCAACTGCCCCTGGGAAAATAGAACCTTTTTATGTTTCCTTGTTAATAAATGGTTATCAGCTCAATAATTACATCATTAATTTTGGGGCATCTAACAATATTATGCCTGCTAAAGTAGCTGAGTCTCTGGGTCTCACATTGACAAAAACATTTGGGAGATGTTTATCCATGGAGAACAAGCAAGTACCACTGCTGTGAAAAATTAAAGATGCCCAATTTGCATTGGTATCCTTTCTAGATAAGAGAATCAAGATGACTATCTTGGTGGCTAACATCCCAACATCCTATGGCATTTTGCTTGGATGAAATTTCTACAAGGATGTGGGAGGAGGACTAAACATGGACTTGTCTAAAGCAAGGATCCCTGTCTAAGGCATAATGAAGAGGTTGCTCCTTGAAAAGGAAGCAAAATATGTGGTCACCCAGACATCAGCCCCTGGAGCTCAAATTCTTTTTGAATCCACAAGTATGGGTAACTATTTTATATCTATAGATGAAGTGCATGAAACACCTGATATAATTCTTCAAAGTGTCAACTCATAAATCAATTCAACAAGAACAGTAGAAAAACTAGTAGGCTACAATAAAAACCAAGAAGGATCCTCCATCTCTAATGAAGGAAAGTCTAAAGAAAAGTTAGTATTAGATGAGATATGGACTTTGGAATTTGATGGTAGCTATTTCTCTACTGGTTCAGGAGCTAGGATTGTTTTGATATCTCCTGAAGGAGATATGTTCCCTTCATCTTACAAATTATAGTTTAACAACACTAACAATACAGCTGAATACGAATCTCTGTTGCTTGGTATGAAGGCTGCTCAAGAAAAAGGCATCAAGTTTCTTCATGCCAAAGGGGATGTTGAATTAGTGGTTTGTCAAGTGAGGAACTTATACCAAACCAAGAATGAAAGATTATGCCACTACCGTAACTTGGTTTGGGATCAAATTGAAAGCTTTGATGCTTTCAACATTTTTGCTATACCAAGAGAGTCTAATGATAGAGCTGATGCACTTGTTATTTTAGGAACTCTCTTAGTTCCTCATTCATATTTAAAAAAGATAGGTATACTATTGATCTGGTCTATAGACCAAGTGTTCCTAACAATGCTGATCATTGGAAAGTATTCAATGATGATCATCAAATCATTGCCTTCCTAGAATGAAAAGATAATTTTGAACAACTATGTTTTGAAGGCAGTGAATCTCAAAAGAATGAATCTATCTCTAAATCCAGTTCAGATATAAATGAAGAATTCTTATATTTGAAAGGAAAAAATATTCCTAAAGGCTTGGTTTCTCTTGAAAAGCTATTTGACAAGCATGATAGATTCATCAAACAACAACAAATAGACTCGATTTTCTCTCAGAGATTCAATCAAGTGAATTTGACTACTGAAGAAAATCCCAAGATGGTTAATATTGGTAAGTGTTGCACCCCTGAAGAAAGATTCAAGTTCACCTTTTTACTCTGTCAATACATGGATGTCTTAGCATATTCATATAAAGACCTGAAGTCTCTCAGACCTAATAAAATTTTCCATGACATTCCTCTCAAGGCTGACTCAATGCCCTACAAGCAAAAATCTAGATAGTATAATCCAAAAATATCAGGTATTATTCTGTCTAAGATACAAAAAATGTTAAATTCTAGAATCATCTTCCCAATCCATCATTCTACATGAATTGCAAACATAGTGCCTTTAAGGAAAAATAATGGTGAAATTCACATTTGTGTAGATTTTAGAAATCTGAATCAAGCATCTTTGAAGGATAATTATCCTTTGCCAATTATAGATAAAGTGCTTCAAACAGTGACAAGTTCAGAGATGTTATCAATGCTAGATGGCTTCTCAGGATATAATCAAGTTGAAGTTGGTGAAGCAAACCAACACAAGACTGCATTCACCACACTTTGGGGTACATTTGCATATAGAAGAATGCCTTTTGGTTTAATAAATGTTGGTGCTACCTTTTAGAGAGCAATGGATCTAGTTTTCAAAGATGAGATTGGTAAATTCATAGTGGTATACCTTGATGACTTGACTATCTTTTCAAAGCATCAATCTCATCATGTACGCCACTTACAACAAGTGATGGAGTGCTACCACCAAAATGGTATTTCCTTAAATCCTAAAAAGTCTATTTTTGGAGTAACAGAAGGGAAACTCCTTGGACAGATTGTGTCTAAAGAAGGCATAAATATTGACTCAGACAGAGTCAATTCTATTCAAGAACTTAATTTACCTACAAGTAAGAATGTTGTTCATTCCTTCTTCAGAAAGGTGAATTTCTTACAGAGATTCATCCCCAAATTTGCTGAGAAGACTAGACACATTATGAACATGATGAAAGGGAAGACCTTTTTCAGCTGGACTAAAGAAGGCAAATCAGCATTTGAAGATATCAAAACTACCATTGGTCACACCCCTACCTTGGTTTGCCTAGATTACAACAAAGATTTCATCATATACAGCTATGCATCTATGTTTATGCATCTGAACACACTCTTTCAGCAATTCTTGTTCAATAGGACCAGGAAGGTATGGAAACTCCTATCTCTTTCATGAGTTTCCCTCTCAAAACCCATGAGATGAAGTATTCAAATATAGAGAATCATGCTTATGCCTTGGTGAAAGCAGTCAAACATTTTCACTTCTATATTATAAATTCACACACTAATACCTTAGATCTTGACACTATAGTCAAGTCTATATTAACTCAGTAAGAGTTTCGTACGAAAAGAGGTAATTAGATTGCAAAGATCCAAGAGTTTGATCTAGACATCAAGCTGACAAAGCTGGTCAGGGGTAAAGGCCTATGCTAATTAATTACTAAAAATAAGCTAGAAGGCACACAACGTGAAGAAACTAAAGTGGAAGAGACACCAATAGTCCTTTGTCTCCACTACCAATGAGTTGTATTCAGGTATCGCTCATTTTCTTACCTATGGTGAATGTCCTGCTCATTTATCTTACAAAGAAAGGAGGATGATCAACAATAGTCCTTTTTGTCTCCACTGCTAATGAGTGGTATTCAAGTATCGCTCATTTCCTTACTTATGGTGAATGTCCTGCTCATTTGTCTTACAAAGAAAGGAGGATGATCAAGTTGAAATCTACCAATTTTATCCTTTGGGACAATGGCTTGTATAAGAGAAGCATTGATGGAGTATTCCTTCGTTGTGTAGACAAAGAGCAACAAAGCCAAATTTTGAAATCTTTCCACAATCTAGCCTATGGAGGACATTTTTTTGCTTCTATGACTACTCACAAGATTATGTGAGCCATTTATTACTGGCCAACTATTTTCCAAGATGCACATAAGTGGGTGAGAAAATGTGAACTCTGTCAGCAATTTGTTGGAAGACCCAAGTTACTTGTTATGCCTCTCAAGCTAGTGATCATAGAAGAAACTTTCCAACAATGGGGGATTGATTTTATTGGGACAATAAACCCATCTTCAAGTGTTGGACATGATTATGTCCTTACAGCAACTAACTATTTCACCAAGTGGGTAGAAGCAATCCCATCTAAGCATGCTACTTCAGAAGTTGTATGTAACTTCCTCAGAGAATATCATTTCTAGGTTTGGAGTTACAATCAAAATTGTTACTAATAATGTAGCTTGTTTCACCTCTCAAGAGATTACACAATTATATTTCTATTATGGAATTATACTCTCTCACTCTTTTAATTATTTTCCACAAGGGAATGGACAAGCTGAATCCAGTAATAAGAACCTGGTAACTATCATCAAAAAGCTAGCAGATGACAATCAAAGTACATGGCACAAAGCATTGGTTGATGCTCTATGGGTAGACAAAAACACACCAAAGAGGGAAATTGGTATGTCTCCTTTTCAACTTCTTTATGGTGTCAATGCTGAGATACCAATCACCTTAGAATTACAAGCCTCGAAATTGGCAAAGGCAATTGAAGATCAGACATATGAAAGTTCTCTTGATAAAAGAATCATGTGCTTGACTGAGTTGGAGGAATAGATAACCATGGTGGTGGATAAAATCATTGCTCATCAAAGTCTGGTAAAGAAACTCTTTGATCAAAAGGCCAAAAATCATGATTTCTAGATTGGGGATCAAGTCCTGTTGTGGGACAAAAGGAGAGAACCAAAGGGGATGCATGGAAAGTTTGACACCCTTTAGAGAGGCCCATTTACAATTCATTAGCACATTGGTGAAAAAAACTTTCTACTAAAATATCATGATTTCACACTATTTTCTTTGCCTCACAATGGGAAGCATCTGAAACACTTCAACTCTTGAATCAGATCATTACATTTATATATATGTATATTTATACAATTTTTAATTCTATTTTGTTTTGTTTGTTTCCATTTTTGATGCCTTTCATTTATGGGTAGCATGACTCCATAACCCAATGGTATACATGAAGACATTGGAGATTCTGGATTCTACTCCTTTCAATTCTTTTTGCAATTGACAAAAGATCCCCAACTGGAGCTAGCTATTGTTCCCCAAAAATATCACTCATTTTTGGGACAACATTTGAACTATTTTGGTCTTACAAACCAAAATTGTCTCTTCCCTTTTCAAAATATGTCTTGGGCATTCAAATTCATCAATTTTAAAGCTTCTCAAAAATCTACTAACTCTGCAAGCTTAAATCTATGGACTCTACAGGCTTAAATCTACAGACTCTACAAGAGAAAATCTACAGACTCAGCAAGAAGAGAAAATTTACGGACTATGCAGGCCAAGATCAATGTGATTTATAGGTTGATTTATACAGACTCTGTAGGTAGGTTCATTTCTATAGGTTTAAAGACTTTTGTAGGTGGGTTCAACCAAAAGAATCAGTTTCTAACACTTGGTCATTTTTAGGATTGGTTCAATGCCTTGGTTCAATCAAAAATGTCTATCAGCAAGCATTCAAGCAAAAGAGGCTTGAACCATTGAACCATTGAACCACCTTGGTTCAAAGGTTCAACAAGTTCAATTAGTTCAATGCTTTTAGTTTAATCAGTTTGTCTACTTTATTTCAATGTTTTGGTTCATCCTTTCGTTAAATCAAACAATTCATCAATCAATTCAAGGCTTTGTTTGAATCGTTGAACCAAAGCTTAGTTCAATGGTTGGTTCAATGTCTTTTGGCTCAAAGGATCAGTTCAAATTCAAAAGTTCAAAGAGCCTCTCAAAGGACAAAGTGCCCTTGTGGAGGGCACTTGGATGACAAAAGTACCCTTTGGAAGGGTCATTTGCAAAGAAGCCTCAAAAGGTAAATTCTCTCAGATTTCTATTTAAGGCATTTGAAAAAGACTAAGGCAAGAAGCAATTCCTTTAGACTTTTTGTCTAAAGTAATTCCTTCAAACAAAAAAGCTCAAAAGAATTTGGAGAGGATGCAAGCAGAAATCCTGAAGAAATAACCAAGGCAAAAGTGATATGAACATTTTTTGCAAACTGTTTGTCTGTGGGAAATTTCTGTGAACTTTTTGTCTATGGGAATTTATCTAGGGAAAATGCCTGCAAGAAACCCATGAAAGACCACTAAAGGACCCTAAAGGGTAGGTGCCCTTGCAGGGGACTCCTAGCTACCAAATAGAAGGACACTTTCCCAAAGTCGAAGGGTCACCTTCCCTTCAGGAAGATGTAAAACAAGAAGCCTGAAGGCCATTCAAAGACTGTTCAAAGGGTAGATACCTTGTGGGGAGATCTTCTCAACCCAAATCAGATCATTTATTAAGGCTTGAAAGGGTATATTCTTTCCAATAAAGTTCCAAACTAGAAAATCTGAAGATGGCCCAAGGGGTGATGCACCCAAATATGTCAAATTCAACATAGTGAACTAGCTATTGAAAACATAGTGATGGGTGCGCGAACATCAATTTTAAAGCTCATAAAATAGCCATTGATCCTTTGAATCTATAGACCCAAATGCATTCACAGACTTCAAGGCCAAGACCAACAAAAAGTGAGGAAGGAACAAAATAGTAAAATGAATCTAGGACCTAATTCAATTAACCAAAAAAGGAGGAATGATGAAGGTAGCATCAGATCGCCAGGTGAACATTGAAATTTGCAAACTTTCAATAGCATGACTTGTTTCTCTATATTGACAAAATCAAATGGGTAAATGCCCCTAAGGTCTAGCGTATCTTCTTAATATATTTCAATGCAACATGATGTGTTACTATTCCTAAGTCCTTCTTAAAGAGGCTATCTAACGGACTCTCTTCTATTGTAAAGGGATCTCTTTTTGACAATCCAAACGAAAGTCTACCCAAATTGAAAGACACTTCTGAGACTTTGAGCTTAGTTTGTTGATCATATTTTGTTATTGGAATAAGAAAGTAAATGATTTTTCAGACTTTGTGCTATGATATTTTTGTTGTTGAGGAAATTGTTCTTATGTCTTTCTCCTTCATATATCTTCTATTCCTTTAATTCAACAAGCAAAATTAGTGACAGTAGTCAGGAAGGTGTCTTGAAAAGTCAACTGTGGAGAGACTTTGTGACCCCATAATTGCCTTTAGTGTGTTTTCTTTTCATTTCTATGTAAAAGACCTTGGGATGACTTTGTGCCCTCATTGTCCTTCATATCTTACTCTTGAGCAATTCAGGTGGAGATTTTGTGCTGCATCTCAATTTGTTGGTTATTACATCCTTTGATACATTTTGCTGTTACTACCAAGAGTATTCTTGTGGTTTACTGAATAGTAATTTTGAAAGAAGAAGAGTGTTGTCTATCATTTCCCTTGAATTTTTCCTTTGATTTGCACACATCATCTCTAAAGAAAGAGAGATGGATGTTTTATCCTACCCTTGATTATTATTTTCTATATATATATATATATATATATATATATATATATAGGGAACCTCCCCTTGATGAGAGGAGAGATTAGTCCCCTTTTGATGTGGTGAACCTACACATTTGGATGAATAATCTTACTAATTTGGCTAATCAGACCTATTTTATTTATCAGTACATTGATTGACAAAATATTCAACCAACAAACTCAACACTCTCCCCACTACCTAAGAATATGGATTTCCTAAAAAGTAGGGAGCATATTATCCCAATCTTAGGGAACTCATTCATTTTAGTCCACCTTTCCTCTACACTCATTGAATCTATGGGGGGATTGATTAGCCTTCTTTAGGTCTTGGTAACCAAACCCATGTCAAATTTTTCACCTCAAACTTTTCATTCCTAGATAAACCCCACTTTAAAAAAACATGCCTATAATGGTGTGCTTAGAAGTGATTTGGCATAGGATGTTATGAACAAGGGTTTTACGAGGTCACATTAGGATATTCTAGGAAACTCAATGAAAAACATGGTTTAGGCTTTAACAAAAATCCCAAAACTACCCCAAAAGCTACTCTTCTACCTATTCTTGAAGAGGACATGTTTTCCTCACCATCCAAAACCCCTTTTGTTAGAGATGATGTTGTATTAATTCATCTAATTTTTTTTTATCCAATGTCATCACTATATAACCTCTTATATATCAGTGAAATTAGGAGGTTAGAACCATTCCTCTTTCCTACCCAAACATGATAGGGTAGGATTTTCCCACCATCCTTATTCTTTAGTGCTAAGATGATGAGTTGATCTTAACTCATTTAGACACAGAGAACTCCCATCTACATAATTCTCTTCCATTTAAAACTTTTAGTCTATTAAATGAAGCTAACATCAACATAAACAAAGGGTTTTATGAAAATCCATGAATTGTTAAGGTCATAAAATATTTAGATGCCTAGGAGCACCAAGATTTCCCTACATTTCTAGTAGATCATAGTGAATAATTCACTTCATCCTATAGTGGAATTCTTGGTATAGACCTTGCTATTGTCATCCATAACATTGTCACATTCCGTAAAACCAAACCTATAAAATAAAACATAAAAATATGCATCCTCACATTTCACTCTTGGTTAGGGAAGAATTTAAACATATTTTATACATTAACTTTATCCATCCATTTGACTATCCTTAATGGATATATAATATAATCCCTATCATAAAGCCCATAGGAGGATTGTGCCTATGTATTTATTTTTGTGACCTTAATCTCACTTGTCCTAAAGATGATTTCCCTCTCCATAATATTGACCAACTAGTGGATCTAATTGTTGGTCATGAAATTTTGTCACTTATGGATAGTTTCTCTAGATACAATTATATCCTTATCACACCAGAAGATCAACATAAGACTTCATTTATTACTCCCTAGGGGATCTTATGTTATTGGGTTATGTATTTCAACTTAAAGAATGATGGGGCCACCTATCAAATGTCCATGAATTATATATTCCATGATATAATCCATAAAATTGTTAAATATTATGTGGATGATCTTCTTAGTAAGTCAAAACTACAAAAAAACCATCTTTTGGAGCTTCGATTAATCTTCACTCACCTAATTGAGTTTTATGTCTATCTCAATTCTAAGAAATGTATTTTTTGGGTTTTGAGAGGTAATATATTAGGTTTTATCATTTATATTTGGGGGATATAAGTAATCCCCACTAATATCAAAGCCATTATCAAAATGCCATCTGCATATAATCTTTAGCAGCTCCATAGTTTGCAAGTAAAATTGTATTATATTCATCATGTTATCTCCTAGTTATTTTATCGATGTCAACCATTCCATCACCTCCTAAGGAAATATACCTTATTCAATTAGGACTATATATTACAAGGCTTTTAATTCCATTAAAATATATCTTCTCTCACAACCAATTCTCATCCCTCTAAAGGAAGGGTAACCTTCTTGTATATTTCAGCCACAAACCATGCCCTAGGAACCATGATTTCCCATCATGATGAGAGAAATAAAGAGAAGGTGATTTCTAATATAATTCACACTTTTTTTGAATACAAGGCACACTATATGCATACAAATAAATTATGACTAGCTCTTATTTTTTTATCTTCTAAGCTTTGTCATTATTTTCTCAATCAGAAAACATATGTGACCATAATTATAGATCCACTACAATTTATGAATTAAAATCCTTATAAAAATCAATAATGGCCAAATGGATTATGTTTTTGGCATTATTTGATCTTGATTTTATCCACCAAAAATTAGTTAAAGGTTAAATCATTGTTGATCATCTTACTGAAGCACCTCTTGATGATAATCAACCATTCAATTATTAATTCTCAGATGAGTCCATAGCTTCCACATATAAATTAGATCTATAATATCAAATGAATCTATTATTATATGTATACAAGTATAATCATGGTGAGGGAACTATAATTATCCTAATCCCTCTAGAAGGGACATCTATACCTTTATCTTTTGAGCCTGAATTTGACTACACCAATAATACAGAATAGTATGAGGCTTTGATCATAGTCTCTAAACTAATTTATCATTATGTATTAAACTCTTAATATCTATGGTGATTCCAATAAAATATAATAAAATAAGCCATCCAATAAAATCTTTAAGTCCATGTACCTTTAAAATATGAATTTCCTACATTGGAGCAAGTTCTTCAAGAAATTGAGTAGTTGAAAAGGAAGTTGTAGGGTCAAATTGGAAATGGTTTGGATACATTAGATACAATAGATTCATAGTTTCATCCACTTATATACACCAATATTATAAAAAATATTTCCCAACATCCTATAGCTAAAACACCACAAGTAGTCTCCATAGCTACTCAAAAATAATTGTATAATCCCTCATTTTCCATATCCTTCAACATGATGGAAAATATATACAAATGGTTTTTAGAAATTTATGAAGTTGAAAGAAGAGAATTTGAAATTGAAGAAAGAATCCAAAGTCAGAGAAGAAAACATCACCAAACTATAAATTAAGATTGAGGGCATGGCTAATATTACATAGGCACTTCCTGATTTCATGCCTCTTTCCAAGGTATATTTAGTTTACATAGAAGAATAATGTCATAAATTTAGGTTTATGAGAATTTATTGTGATTTATATTGTGAATTATTGGACCCACTATCTTTCCTTCAAATATATAGTGAAATTTCAATTGAACTTCGAACTCAATTATCTAAATTTTACATAAATGACTATTTTATGCCCCATAGTAGAGAATGGAATCCCAATTTGTATGTATGATATGTCCTTTTAAATTAATTTTCAACATATTTGCTTAATGAGTAGAGAAGAGGCCAAGAAATAGAAAATTATAGAGAAAAAGAGGATGAAATTAAACTGATGATAAGAAGTGAATCAAAACAACTTGAGTTTGTAATGAAATATTGGGACCATATCATGAAAAGGAAAAATCTCCAATCTTGGTTTATGAAGAATAATGAGCAACCCAAGATTTTTACTTAAGATTGATAACTTCCATTGGCCCAACAACATAATAATCCTATTTATAATAATGGAAATAAATCACTCCTAAGTTTAATAAAAAGGAACCATATTTCCCTTACAATAAGAAGATAACTTCTGATATAATATAGAGATATATCATGATTACATGTGAATTATAAAAGAAACTCTTGGCCATAACATTTTAGCCTCCCTTATTCTGGTATCCTATACTAGATTGGAGAGGAAAGATTACATTGAATAAAGAAAGAGAAGTCAAAATATGGTAGGAATATTAATAAAGGAAAGGTTTTTATGGAAATTTGCCTAGTGGTGTTGTCGACCTTATGGATTATAGAGCCATGTGTGGATTTGAAATGAACATGTTGGTTGCTCATGGATGGGCACCATCTTATGTTGGGGGGTATGATGAGCCACATAAATGGCATGCTTTGTGTACCCCCTTACCTACATATAACTTTCCATCTATCCATGACTTTAAATTATCTCCTATATATCTTTGTCATAAATAGTCATAATACATGAATATAAATATATATATATATATATATATATATATATATATATATGGGTTATTAGATTCTTGTCTTGTAAAATAGAGTATAAATAGTTATCTTTTGTTTTAATGTTTTTTTTCTCTCTAAATGTGTTAAATAGGTTTTAAACAATAGGTACATTCCTAGAAATAGTTGACAGTACATCCTAAATCACAAAGGAATATGTGACATAGAGTTCTACAACCATTTATCCACATACATCAAAAATATATTCTAAAGAGATAATTATTATATAATAGACCTGGAATCAGTTGTAACAACCATGTATTGACAAAGTTAGTGAAACCAAAGTAAGGATATTCAACTAGACTCAAACTGACCAAACAAACTAGACTTGTGATATAGCTAAGTAGTCTATCTAGGGAATGCAATATTTTAGATAACTATAACCACATATATTATTTATTAAATAATAGAGTTGTTGAAACTTGTCACTAATTAGTAAGATATTAATTGAGAAAAAACATTTTCAAGAGAGCAACAATATTGCAATTTCTACATCATTCTTTAGTTGCTACATGTTGTATTTATAAAAGTAACAATTTATTATAAAAGAAATTCTATGTTAAGAGAAGGATCAAATTTCAATCCTTAATTAGTGAGGGCCCCCTTTGGATTTCTTGATACAAAGATCTACCTTGTTAGTTAGATAAGTATTTTTTTTACTATTATATTATCAATTTGATTTATATATGATTAATGGTTTTTATTTTAATTATGGGATTAAATTTAGAAAGATTCCAGAATACATATTCATCTTCTATTATTTCATTCATTTTAAGTTTTTTTTTTCTTTTCTTCAATTTATTCCTTTACTAAAATACTTAAAAATTGATTAGCATAAGCATCAAATTAGGAAACCAAGTGTACACATATTGTGGAGTCATCCTATCAAGCCTAAATGCCCTTGAGTTTGACAATTAATGAAAAATAAGGTCCAAGTTGTTAATATATACCATTACTCACAAGATTTCAAGTGAAATATGTCAAAAGGTGATTTATATACTCATCAAATGAAACTTTCACATTATTCCTTGAATTTGTTTGTAGTTTTTTTGAGGATGTTTTCAAAATTCATCTCGTTGACTAATTATATTTTATGAGTGATCACATTAGTGACCCTTATGTCCCTAAAAATATCTAAGGCCTCACTTTCATGATTATCAAAAATTCCCAGTAGAGTCTTCATATGGTTATGTCAATTGAGGGAAGCATCCCTTCTTGTAATTACGTAGTTAAATCACCAAGATGCATCCATGTTAGTCATTAAGTTAAATTGGTTGAATACACTTGGTTTAGAAAATTGAACTAAGAAATTAAATATTTTCTTTGATTCTCTCATTTGGTGTAAAAACTTGTTCACATTTATTTTATTAGATTGGATTCTTTCCTTGGAAATTGGTATGATATTCAAAATGTTTTACAACTTAATAGCAACACTTTTCACATCATTGATTAATTATAGAGGAACATGTATAGTTTATCTATGATAGAGTCTTTTATATGTTTCTTATTTGATATTTTACATTTACATCATGGTTACACCATTAGAATCCACAAAAGTAGATAAATATTCATTATATTTAGTGGGATCATTAGGATTCTTCTTAGGATTCTTAAATAAGGGGAATATATTCTCCCTTTGTTCAAATTCCACTTCTTCCTTGTTATTCAAATTCAAATCCTTCCTCTTCCTCACCCTATGTATAGTCCTAGACTTCTTGTCAAATTGGGTAGATATTATAGGTAACTCTATGAGAACCAAATTCTATGTCTCATCCTTTAAACTCTATATCTATTTTACTCATTAGGGAATAATGAGTTCCCCTATTTATTATTTTAGACATTGATCTTCAAATACAAAAGTTGGAGTCATAAGAGGGGGTGTTATTGGTGGTGGTGCCAATGATGCACTTATCTGGATTGGGAACTTGAGAGGTGGGTAAACAACTATCTAAAATGGTGATGGTTAACTTATTATAGTATCCTCAGCTACAAACTTGTTTAATCCTAGGATATTCTCAATAGTCATAGTCTTTAATGGAATAAGTGATGACTGGGGCATTGGTAGATCTAATTGAGTTGACTATTTCTCAAGAACTAGTGAGCTTTTAGGGTTATATGTGGAAACCTTAAACTTACTTTGAAAATGAACCCATTTATTTCGGATAATTATTTTAATTTAAGGAGAAATATTGGGTGAAATAATATAACTAGATAGAATAATACATGAGATAACTAGAGCCAAGTCCAAAGCTAGATTGTTTACTATGGAATAAAATGAATCAAGGGAAGAAATATCCTCACTTATGTTTTGAATTTTTTCATCTATGAAGAGTTTCTGATCCAAAGACCTAGATGGGGTTCCAATACTACATATTCATCCCTTGGAGGTACCTATTCACTCATTTTTTACCATGTCCCCTTCATTGTTTCTACATCTTCTTCTTCCTTGTCACTTAAATACTTAACTAATGATATTATTTGCTTAGGTTCCTATTTATATACTTATTCCTCTTATTCCTCCTCATCAAACTAATATTATATATTGGGAATACACAATGATGTTTTTTATTTCAATTTGTTTACATTGGAGGAGGTGGGAATATATTTTGGCTTGATCTTAGTAAATGACTATTGGGAGAGTGAAAGGTGGAGGATATGGTGAAACAACTAAAGGAACAACTATGGTTCAAATAATAATTGTAGGTGGTGATGAAGGGATGGTTGGTATGATAATAGTGTTGGGAAAATAAGTGATTAGAGTTGGAATGGTATGGATAATTTGGGGAGAAGTCTTTTCACTAATGATTGTGGATGTTGGTGAAATTATCCAAGGAGACTTGTGAGAATTAGGAGCAATATAAATAAAAAAGAATGAAACCTATATAAACTCAAAGAGGATTATTGGGTAACCATAATAAATTGTGGTAGATATTTCATAATAATAATGGTATTAATTTATCCATAGAAAGGAGGTGTAGACTTATCCTTTTTTATAGTTGTTCCCAGAATTGTAAAAATAGCATCTAAAGATGAAGTAGGCAACCATCGACCTAGGAGACCTTTTAGAATTTACTTCCTTATTTTAGTGATAGATTCACTATAGATTATTTATTCCCCTTATTTTAAGTCTATTTTTTCCCCTATAAGAGAGGAGGTTTTATCTCTCACCTATGAATCTTGTGATTAGGTTGGATACTATTTATGGACCCATTCCCTCTGTGCCTTTTCTTCTATAACTTTAGGATCATATTGAATGGCCTAATCCCAAATCATAGACATAAATTTTTTACTCATAATGTTCCATAACTCCATTCCATTTTATGCATTCATAAAGATAGAATCATGGTCATATTCCTAGTGACCATATGAAAATTTCACATTTTTCTTCTCCTTAATGTATTGGAGGTATCCCCTTATACTCTTCCTAGGATCTCATTCATTAAATTGTGTTACCTTTACTTTTTATTATTTCCTAACCTTTCTATCCTAGATCATATGTGACCTAATCACATATTTTAGTTAGCCAATGCTTAAATGAGTTTAAAAGTAATAATCTAAGTGTTTTTGGACTAACTTTTCATCAATGTTGCTATAAATTTAAAATGATATGTATTAATTTTTTATTTCATCTGGGACATGGTACAAAAATAAAAATGGAAATGTTTGTGTGCCTTCTATCTTAATGATAATGATGTTGGTGTAATAGTAGTAGTCCCCCATTTTCTCAAGGCTCCTTCTTAGGTTATCAAACAACCTGGGCATCAAAGTGACATGAATTTATTGAAACACTAAGGGACATACCTCATCAAATATTATTTTAATTTCATTTTTTTACCTATATATGAACATAAAATAATGATATTCTTTAATCCTACTTGATAGGTATTTGTTGATGGTTTTCATATTTGCCTTTGGATCTTAAAAGTAATGCCTTATATTAAATTTAGTAAATAAGATATCATATATAAATTTCCCTAAAATAGACTCTAATTATGATAAAACATTTATATCTTCAACCTAACACATATTATCTCTCCCAGGGTGACTATTTTGTCATATTTTAGAGTAATGTCTAACAATGAGATCCACTTGAATTATACATATATAGTGCTAAGAAAACCCTATAATTAGTTTAGAAGAGCCATAGTTATCATAATTCATGGTCTAAAATTGATAATAAAAAAGGATGAAATACCTCCCTTTAGGTTTGACATCTAGGCTTGAACCGACCATTGTTTCAACTTTCCATCTATTGTATTTTACTTGAGCCAAACATTGGTTGAGACTTGGTTATATATAGTCTCAAGAGATAGAAGAATAAGATACCTCATAATACCCTACCATAAATATAAGTATCCATATTTTTAATTTTCCTATTGTATATATAATCCTTATAAAATGTTACATTGTAAAATAAACCTCTAAGTAGATCTATAAAAATCATTGCCTCTAGTTTTTCCACTACTTGGTAGAGGCCTTGTGGTTTAATGGTAAAAAAGTCAACTATATATTGATTATAAAATATAAAATATTATTATTATGCAACATACAACACCAAATATTCCACTTCATCCCAAAACACCAAGTAGTGAAGGAATTTTAAATCTAGGTCACTCTTATCGAACATAATATCAAACAATTTTTCACCTAAAGCACAAGAATATGCAGAAGGAGATTGAGGATGAACCTACATTGAAGAGGAGGCCATTATTTCCACTTAATTATATAATTATTATTATATATTTATTAGGTCACTCTAGAAAGCTCAATTTATAAAATTAGGGATTCTCAAAGCCCTCTATGCTTGAATATTGGAATTGTGTATGTCCTCAAGGGATTCAAGTAATTAAATACTAGTAGGTGGAATGATATCAGAGGCTTGGAGGCTCAAATACTCAAGGCCATGGTACTATTAAATCCTTTACTTTGATTTTATAGTTCTGAAGTAGCATTTAGATGAAAAGGTGCCAAGTGTCACCTATTCAGTGCTTGGAAACTTGAAACTATTAGACTATGACTCATCAAACTATGTTAATGCTTATAAGGTTTTAGTTGATGAAAAATATGCCAAGTTTTGAATTTTTAGAACCTCCAAATCTAAAAACCATTAGACTCCTATATTTTTGACTTATTATCTTATTGACAATTTTTATAAAGTCTCCATATTCCTAGGTTCATGAGAATGGAACACATGGCTTGTTTTTAGATCTTAGGGATTCAAAGGACTTCAAATTTCCTTTTAAATTTAAAAGATCCATGTAACACCATAATTCCATATGTAAATGTTTTAAAATATTTGGATTTGTTTGAAGACTTAGAAAATTTTGAGAAAGACAAAGGCTCTAGGAAACTCAATAGTTCCACCTATCACAAAATGTGATGCCCAACATGGATAATTAGCATGTCCTAGTCGGTAGTCATATGATCACATAAAACACATAGGAAAACTAGGAAAACACTATTATAATAATTATTAAATAAATATGAGGATCAATTTTGAAAATAACTTATGAAAATCCAATGTTCAAAATAACTTAAAATGTTCATTCAATATTTTATTTTCATGATTTGAGTTTCTATAAATTTAGACTCATACAAATAACCTTAGGTTTCGTATTAAGAACATAATATTATGGAATTATAAGGTGTTCACGGTCCCCCAAATAGAGGTTTCCAATAATTATGGGTCCCCATTTTAAATTATAAAAAGGGGTGTGTTAGGGCACACCAAATACCAAACATATTTTTTAACTAGAAATTATATTCAATAACTTGATTTCATGGATATTTAAGACCTCATTCGTTATCATATTATACATTAATTTATCTTAATATTTGAGTAAATAGGATAATCAAAATAATGTTATATACTTATCAATGATGTCATGGAGGTGTATAGGTGAGTGGATGAAGTGCCTTAATAGTCCAAGTGACAATGACCAAGTGTGCAATATGATTGTCCTAGTATGTTTCAAGGAGGCTTGGTTGATATGCAATATGCTTGTCCTAGTATGTTTCAAGGAGGTGTTTAGATATGAGAATGGTGAGTTTAGGGTATTAAAGTTTTTATATTATATGTCAAGGATTATTTGAGTGCTTGTGTACATGACTGGAATTCATCCAGTTCTTCATTATATTCATCTAGGCATAATTGGCTCTATGATAGATAAATATGAGGAAGTATTTTAATGTTATTATATCTCAAACATGTGAGGGTTTTAGGATCATATTGATATATTTTTTGATTCTTCTATGTGAGGATATAATATGGTACTAATTTTAGATCATGTGATTTAGCATAGTAAAACATATGTGGGTGAAAATTTAGTCCCTCAAACAGAAGTGAACTAAGTTTCAACACTTAGCCAAATTTGTAAAGAAGATCTAACAGTCTGCATTTCATCACATCAAAGAACAACAACATGAAATTAATTTTATCTCAAATACATTATTTGTCTAAGTTAAATTAAGATTCATGTAATTAATTTGATGATGGAATATCTTGCACACATGAAGGTTCCAAGAATAGCTCGAGATATAGACGGTTTCCTCTATGTGAAGAGAACATATGGTTCATGTTTTGGATCATGAGATTGAGTGAAGCAAATGATAAACTATGAAAATTTAGCCTTATAATCACAATACAATGGTTATTGTACTTGTTCATTTATGCATGATGTTAAATAATAGGACCAAATGAAGATCCAATGGTTTGCAAGAGTTCATACATGTAGATAAATGGTGCATGAAGAGTCAAAGAGGGCAAAATGATAGTTGTTTAATGATGTTAAAGACTAAGGTACTTACAAAATATCAATAGAGCATGTTTATTCTAAGATGTAAAAATGTAACGAGATGGTGAAAAGTGTTCAAAGTTTAATGTAGATTTGAGATAAAGATCAATCTTCTTGTAAGATCTAATGATGGGTGGGTGTTCATACAAATAAAGATCAATGGCGCATATTGAGTCAATGAGATAAAAGTTATATATGTTTTACATTGTTAAATACTAATCTTCTTAAAATAATATTGATGGTGCATGGTTAATCTAAGTAGTGAGGACACAAGATGATAGCATAGTGTCTGAGGTTTAACTATGACCATTGGCATTTGAAAATTAAGAAAAGAAAGACTAGTTTTTAGTGTTTCTGTCATAACTTTTGACCCAAGATGAATTTGTTGATGGTGTAAAAATAAAAGTTGAAGAATAATCCATGGAAAATATAGTGAATGTGATTAGGAGGTATAAATGTATGTATAAACAAAAATATTAATCTCCAAATCTGACTATGTGATTGACTTTGTTTTGTAAGTGACCTGAGAAGGTTGTTTAATCCTATTTTGTTTTTATTTTGATGTCTCATGATGAATTAGATATTATAAAGTGTTATAGACTAATTTTTTATGATCTATGTGTTATTTGGAATCTTATTGAATTTATATTCAATATGGAAAATGATTAAGAAGTTGATTTTGTGTTTTTTCATAGTGTTCATGTGTACAAGGTCTATGTTTGATTTGAATTAGCATACACAGAGGTAAGTAGAGATTACTATAATCATTTGAAGATGTCTAAGGGGTCATGAAGAGGGGACACATGCATGATTAAGTGGTCTTATGTTATTCTTTTCTTAATAAGGGATACAAGGGCCTAGTTGATAGGTGTATCTACTTAAGGGTGAGCCATGGATGTTATGGCCGACCTTTGAGGATGGTATTAAGTTGTGTCTCAATATGTGAGAAACCCTAAGGGATAAGTCATGTCTAATGTCTGACCAAGATAGTGATGTTCATGAATGATCTATAAATAGTAAAAAAAAATGTGATGGTTTCTAGACTTGTGAGAGGCTTTGGTGAGCATAGATAGCATTGGTGCAAAAGAAAGAAAAGAGGGTGTGTTCCTAATGGATGGATTAGTGAGAATATTAGTTTTATGACTATGTGTATCACTTATAGGTCATGTTTTTTATGTCATGATATTTATTTTTTAGGTTGAGGATGAGTGAAGAGGTCTAGAGTGATCAAAAATGATGTTTTGTATGACTTAAGAGTGAGAAAAGGATAGATGGTTTCTATGTGATCTTGGTGGCTGATTTGAGAGATAGATCAGAGTGTGGACAATGTGTCTAACCATTTGATAATTTTATTTATGTGGTGATATATTTGGTTCTAAGAAGTAAAGAGTGATCCAAAAGGTGGATTTAGATGCATTGAGTGTGTAGAGTTGAAGAGAGATGATATACTTTGTATCTCCATCAGATTGGTGGGCAATCAGTGCTCAAGAGATATTTTATTCATATGTGTTGTTTTGGTTTCTCAACATCGAGGGGGTTATAGTCTCCTTGTAAGGTGAAACTTGCTAAAAGGTTTAGTTATTGTGGTTGATTAGCTAGATAGGTATTGTAGCACCTTATGGGATTGTAGTCTCAGCAAATAAGGGATGATAGTTCCTTAATAAGTTGTAACTTGTCTAAATTAGTTTTTGTTATTATAGGATAGTATTCTAGTTATATGTTCTAGTGGATTTTCTCCCCCAAGAGCATTACCCACATATGTCATGTCTTATGTGCTTGATATTGCATTATTTTTCTTATTCATTGATATGAATGATGTGTATGATTCATGAATGCATATGATAATTGATTAAGATTTTTAAATGATTGAAATTGAAGTTACATTATCTAGGCTCAATGATTCACCCTCTCTCTTAGTGATTATACCTCTAATTATTGGTCCTGAGTAGGTCCTTTGGTAAAGGCTTGACAAATTGAAGGTGATCCAAGGTACAATATGGGTATCATCAAGGAAGTTTCTCTACTAAGAAATCACCAATTGTCAATGTATCAAATTATTCTTTTTGGAGTATAAGGATCAATACCTACATCATGTCCCTAGGGTTTGACATTTGGCAATCTATTGTGGATGGTTATTCTACACTTACTATTCCTTCATCTATTGTTATAGATAAGAAGTTGTTTGAAAACAATTCTAAGGGAATGAATGTTATCACTTATGATATTTTAGAGATTGAATACACCAAAGTAATACATTTTACATCTACCAAGGAAATGTGGGATAAATTTAAGACTATTTACGAAGGAGACTCAAAATTTAAGTTGGAAAAGTTATAAACTCACTGAAGATAATTTGAGAGTCTCAATATTAAGGAAATTTATGAAATAGACTCAAAAGATAAGTTTGAAAAGTTATAGACTCACTAAAGATAATTTGAGATTCTCAAGATTAAGGAAGAATATTTTATGTCATCTTTTATATAGAGAGTTGATTAGATTTTGAACATCATTATAAGTCTTGGAGAGAACCCCAAAGAGGCTACTATAGCTTGAAATGTATCAAGGTATCTTTCTATTAAGTTTGATTCAAAAGTTTTTATTGTAGAAAAAAGTCATGATCTTCCTAAGTTGAAGATGGATGAATTACATGGCATCATTACTACCTATGAGATGATAATAAATGATGATATACCACTGATGAAGGAAGTGTCATACAAGATAGATATGCATCCTAAAAATAAGTTTCAAGGTAATAAACCCAAGGAGGATGACATTTATGATATTGATGAGGATAAACTAATTACTTTGTTTACAAGGAAATTAAAAATATGTTCAAGCAAGTATAAGGGTAAACTACCATTAAAATGCTTCAATTGTGGAGAGGCAAGACATTTTTCTAGTAAGTTACCTCATAAGCATAAGAATAATGATGATGAAGACCAAGATGAAGACCAAGATGAAGAAAAGAAAACATATAGGTCTGATAAGAGGAAGAAAGGATTTAGAATGTATGACAATGATAAGAAGTCCTTCAAGAACAAGAAGAGTCTCTACACCAATAAAGATTGTAGATCATCAAATGAGAGTGAAGATAGTGACTCAGAGTATGATAATGAATATGATGGTCCTATTGAATATGAATCCCTTTTCATGGTTGAAGAAGCAAGTTGCTCAATCAAAAGGAGTCTACTTAGAGTGATTCAGATGTTGATAGAGATGAGGTGGAGTATGAGAATTAATTAATGAATTACCTTGAAGAACTAAATATTGAGAAGAATATTAATAAGAATATGAAGTCTCAAATCAATTACTATGAGGATCAATTCAGTGTATGAAGTAAGAATGAATGAAGACACCAAGGAGCAAGAAGATATGGTCAAGCATCTTAGTTGTCAATTAGAAATTCAAACTACAAACCTAAAAGCTAAATAAGATGAATGTTTAAGGTATGTAATTGAAAATGAGTCATTAAAATATAAGTTAGAGAAGACATATAGTAATTTGAAGTCATTTGTGAGATTAGAAAATATTTCAAACAATCTAGACAATATTTTGAATGATCAAAAGCATGAAAGTAATAAAACTAGTCTTGGATACAAAGAAGAACTAGATAATGTAAATTAAGACAAGACGAAGGATAATGTGAATAATAATAATCTAAATTTGAAGACAAATCATCAGACAAGGAATGAAGGTGTTGTTAGATTGAAGACAAATCAAATTAGATAACCAAATGCCATGAGGTATGAAAGTTTCAATGGTTATTGTTACACATGTAAATATTTTGGGCATAGAGTTAGAGAATGCAAGAGACTTTTTAGAAATGAGTTTTCATGGACTTATGATGAGGGTCATCAGTCCAAAGGTGTGAACAAAGTTAAGTGTTTCAACTATCTTGATGAGGGACACTTTGCTAAGCAGTTTCCAAATAAGGTAAGGCAAGGTGAGTCCTCTTCAAAAGAAAAAGTTTGTTTTAGTTGTTATGACATAAGACACTTTACAAGATTTTTACCATATCAGGTAGGGTAAGATGAGTTAACTTCAAAAATAATGGTTTGATAAACTATGAGAAGATTGGTCACATTAATAGATTCTGTAGGCAAAGGCCATCAAGTCAAAATGAGTTCAATTGGGATTTTAGAGTGTAAATAAGAAGCAAGTTAAGTCACAAAATCCAAAGGTGGTATGTATGAGTCATGATGCATCTATTGGTATATGTAATATGTTTTTTTATGGTGGCTAATGATATAGAGTTTAAATATTATCAAGGCCTCTTGTTGTTTGTTGATGTTGTGGATAAAGAGACCGAACTCAAGGAGAGGACCAAGGTACTAGTTAAGGCTAGTTCTGAGGTGAGTATGGATCCAAGAAAACATCTTATTATTGTTAAGAAATTTTCATGTAAATAACATTATTTTTTAGTGCCTAGTGATGAGGTTTTGAATTGGAAGGAGGATTCTTTAGATGAAAAGGTATATCATGAATATTTGTTGTCTCCATGTATTATCAATTCAACTTATAAGATAAGGAGAATGTTGTAGTTATTGAAAATGTTGCTTCTCTTAAGAATAAGAATAAGAAGAAGAAATACAAGTATAAGATGGACAAGGTGAAAAGGATTATGAGGATTTGTTGGAAACTCTTGGTTTCACATTGTTCTAAGGCACTGTGAGTTAGGGTGTCTCTATTTAGGCTTCAAAGAGACACATAAAAATCAAAAGGAAGCATGGTGGATCCTAGTTAATCTTTGGTCTATGTTACATGACAATAATATCATTTAAAAATATGTTTGTCTAATGGGGAGTAATGACTCTTATAAATTTTCTCCAATATGTTGTGATCAAATGAGGTTGTGTGTGCAAAGTCTATAGGTTAGGTATGAAGATATCCAAGTGTCATTACAAGTTTTCAAGGTGTATTAATGTCATATAAAGGTGTGATTAATTTATTCAGTCGTGTTTTAGGTGATTTCAATCTTTGAAGATCTTTTGTTTGTAATTAGAGATTTTTTGTTTACTCTCAAGTTTCCTAGTTTTTGCTTAAGGGTATGCAGGTCAAAAACTAAGGGTTATAGGATGTATGGGTTCTCAAAGATGTGGAATCTCAAATTTGGTCTAAAAGTGTGTGATGGTTGTCTCTAGGTGTGAAAGGATTTTAAGGAGGGTGTTGACTAGAAAGAAGTTTGTTAACCTTATTTGTTTTAAGATTCTAGGGTTTTGGAATCCACTAAAAAAGTGGTTCAAATTATGAGTTGAGATCTAAGGATTTTTAATAGGATTGATGGGCCAAATGGGTTGTCAAATCAAGCTTCATAAAAATTGAAGGCTTGTGTATTTCAAGTTATTCAAGTTTTTGTCAAGATGAATCCCTAATTGGTTAGTATGTTTATGAAGGAAGTATGTCTTAGAGGATGATATATGTAATGAAAATTGGTGTGATTGAGGGGGAAGATGATATTTCTCGATATATGAAGTTTAATGCCTTGAATGTGTGTCTATTGAAATTTATGGGCTCTACAGGTTTTAGGTAGGGCTACAAGGAGTCTAGATAGGCCTAGTAATGAAGATGTGATATTTTTACTTAGTTTCTCCAAAAGAGAAAGGCATGAGTGTTTCAAGGAGATTTATCAAGTTTTTTGAGATCATGTGTTATATTTGGTGTGTGGCATGAATTTCTATTGATGATCCTTGAGCTAGCTTAAGAGAGAAGGCTAGTAAGCCTATGTGGTGATTCTTCATGGTGTGTGGAGATCTAAAGATGCTCAAGAGGTACAATGTCTTAGATATATTAGGGGGAGTCCCTCTCATATGTTTATTATATTTTCAAGTCCTTAGTATTAGTTGGTTTCCACTTTGTCATTGTGTCAAAGGGGGAGAAAATTCTTATTATGGGAGTGCTTAAAGAGAGAGAAGGAAGGTGAGATGTATATTATTATATTATGGTTGTTGACATACATGACAAAAGGGGAGATTATTGGAGAGTTTAAAATAATGTTATGGTGATGTCATGGAGGTTTCCAAGTGAGTGGATGAAGTTCCTTGATAGTCAAAGTGATAATGACCAAGTGTGCAATGTGCTTGTCTTAGTATGCTTCAAGGAGGCTTCATTAATATTTAGTTTTGGCATGGTTAGAGATGTTTAGAGATAAGAATGGTGAGTTTAGGATGTGAAAGATGTCATATTAGAAGTTGAGAATGATTGGATTTCTTATGTGCACAAGTGGAATTCATCTAGTTTTTCATTATTTTCATCTAGGCATAATTGGCTTTGTGATAGATAAATATGAGAAGGCATTTTCATGTTATTATATCTCATTCATGTGAGTGTTATTTTTGGGGATCAACCAACAATGGATTACACTTGTGAAAGTAATAAACGCGGAAATAAATCAGATAGATAAGTAACTGAAATGATAAATAGCACAGAGCAAGATATACAAGAAAACACCCTGAAAACTTGTATTAAAACTCTTTACAATAGGAATACAATTGAAGAAACTTCATTCTTCCACACCTCTCTCAGATGCACACAAGATCTCTCACTAGATCTCTATTCCTCAAGAGTTCTCTCTCAAGTACACTCAAATCCAACAACCTGGATTGATGCAACTCAGTACTATCCTTCAAACATTCACAATGTTCTACTCTTACAGTTTAACTCTCATACTATTCCACTATCTAAGCTAAGAAGATCTTTCCTACATATAGAAATAGGAAACTTGAGCATGATCTTACAACAAACAGTTAAGCCTCTTCAACAAGGGCTCTAAAAATAATATTGCTAATAATAGAGACGCGAGCTTGAGTCTACAACTCAAACTCATCATGCAAACACTCACTTCTGTCCTCAAAAATCGCTTTCTGGACACACAGGTAACCGACGTCGGTTCCTGCCTGTTCACCTGTGACCGTTGCCAGTCGACCCTACTGCCGACATTAGCGCCTCTGTAACTGCAACTGACCGACGTCGGTCGCTCCTGACTTACACCGGCGTCTGTGTAGACCCAAACCTATTTTGTATGCTCCTTGGTGAAGCTTTTAGCTCCACACCCTAACAATCTCCCACTTGGAGATAAACCAGCTGCACCAGTACCTGTACAGCAACATCTTCTAGCTCCTCCATCTTCAACTCAATCATGAAGACCAATAGAAGTTGAATGAAGATTCAACTTCTCCTTAGTAACCGGCTTTGTTAGCATATCAATAGGATTCTTGTCTATATGGATCTTCTCCAGCTTCAACTCACCATCTTCCAATACCTACCATATGAAGTGGTACCTTAGCTGTATGTGCTTGGTTCTTGAGTGAAAAGCTGAGTTCTTAGCCAAATGGATTGCACTCTGACTGTCACTATACAATCTGCAACTCCCATGCTCCCTTCCAAGCTCTTCCATGAACCGTGTCATCCATATCATCTCCTTGCTAGCTTTTGTAGCTGCAATATACTCTACTTCTGTAGTTGACAAGGCTACAACCTTCTGCAACTTAGATATCCAACTAACTGTCGTTCCACCTACAGTAAAAACATAACCTGTGGTGCTCCTCCTGCCATCCAAATCACCTGCCATATCTGAATCTACATAGCCATGTACAGAAGTATCTGAACCTCCATAGCACAAGTGTCTACTACTGGTTCCTCTCAGATATCTAAGGATCCATTGAACTACTTTCCAATGTTCCTTTCCTAGATTGGCCATATACTTACTTACTACTCCCACTGCTTGGGCAATATCCGGTCTAGTACACACCATTGCATACATCAAACTTCCTACCGTGGAAGAATATGGAACCTTACTCATGTACTCTACCTCATCATGTGAATTAGGACATTGTTCTTTACTCAACTTAAAATGTCCAGCCAAAGGTGTGCTTACCGGTTTAGCATCCTACATATTGAACCGTTTCAACACCTTGTCCACATAATCGTTCTGAGACAATATCAACCTGTGATTTTTCATGTCTCTCTTAATGCTCATACCAAGGATTTTCTTAGCTGCTCCCAAATCCTTCATAGCAAATGTTTGAGCTAATTTCACCTTAAGCTCAGAGATATCCTGCATGTGAGATCCTGCAACCAGTATATCATCTACATACAACAATAGAATAATATATCTACCGTTATCAAATCTCTTAAAATATATACAATGGTCAGATTGACATCTACTGTAGCCATGCTCAGTCATAAACCTATCAAATTTTAAATACCATTGCCTAGGAGCTTGCTTGAGGCCATACAAGCTTTTCTTCAACCTGCACACTAACTTCTCCTTACCCTTGACCTCAAAACCTTCTGGCTGTTCCATGTATATTTCCTCATCCAAGTCTCCATGAAGAAACGTTGTCTTAACATCTAGCTGCTCAAGATGCAAATCCTCAAAAGCAACCAAAGACAATACAACCCTTATAGAAGTCATCTTAACAACAGGAGAAAAAATCTCACCAAAGTCGATACCTGGCTTTTGTGCAAATCCTTTCACTACCAATCTGGCCTTATATCTCATCTGTCCATCCTCACCTTCTTTCAACCTGTAGGTTCATCTGTTCTTCAATGTTCTCTTACCAGCTGGCAATTCAACCAAATCCCATGTTTGGTTCTCTCTTAAGGACTCCATCTCCTCAACCATGCCACGCTCCCACTTACTCCTGGACTCCACCTATAATGTTTCTTTAAAACTCTCTGGTTCTCCACCATCGGTTAGTAATAAATAATATAAGGAAGGAGAATATCTAATTGGAGGCTTACTTATCCTTTCAGACCTCCTGATGGGTGTCTTGGACTCGTTCTCAACACGCTGTCCACCCAAATTTTTTGACAGTGACCGACCTCGGCCACCTGTAGACCTGTTACTAGCCAATGCCAGTTCTTCCTTGCCGACGCCGATGCCTGGTCTGCTGACGTCAATCTCTGTATGACCGACATCAGTTTTTGTACTGCTGACGCCGGTTCCTAACCTGCCGACGTCGGTCTCTGTGTTTTCCTGTAAGTGATTATTTCTTTTTCCCGCGAGCTCATTTTGGACCATAACTTCGTCCAACTCTCCATTGCTCTACCTAGATTGATCTAGCTTCCTCATCTGATCACTGTACATCACTCTTTCATTGAAAACAACATCACGGCTCCTAATTACCTTGTTAGTTCCTAGATTCCAAAATCTGAAACCAAAATCATCTGAGCCATAGCCAATAAACGTGCACCTCATAGATTTAGCATCAAGCTTCTTTCTATTTTCCTTATCTATGTGCATAAAGGCTTCACAACCAAAAAATTTGAGATATGAGAGATCTACCTTTTTACCTGTCCATGCCTCTTCTAGAATTCCACCATCCAGAGCTGTAGAGGGTCCTCTGTTAATCAGGTACACTGCGGTGTCAACTACTTCTACCCAAAACTCTAAGGGCAACCCTGCATGCAATCTCATACATCTTACATGCTCCATGATAGTTCTGTTCATCCTTTTAGCAATACCATTCTGTTGAGGTGTCCTTGGAACCGTCCTTTGCCTTCGGATTCCATGAGTGTAACAATACCAGTTAAACTTAAGACTGCAGAACTCACCACCATTATCAGATCTCAAGCACTTTAATCTTCTACCTATTTCATTCTCAACCATAGCCTTCCAAATCTTAAAAGTCTCAAAAACATCAGATTTCTTTTTAATACAGTAGATCCATACCTTTCTTGTGGCGTCATCTATGAATGTAACATAGTACCGTGATCCGCCAATAGAGGCTACCTGAGCCGGTCCCCACACGTCTGTGTGAACAAGCTGCAACTTTTGCCTTTTCTTAGTAGACCCAGTCTTTAGAAAACTAACCCTTTTCTATTTTCCAAATACACAATGCTCACAAAATTCTAGATCCATACTTTTCAAATCTGAAAGCATACCTTTAGACTTAAGAATTGACATCCCCTTCTCACTCATGTGGCCAAGCCTTGAATGCCACAATTTAGCATCCACATCTGAAGTAGATAAAACGGAAGGAGATTTATTAGTAACACAATTACACAAATAGAGAGTACCTTCTCTCTTACCTCTAGCCATAACAAGTGCACCCTTGGTCACCTTCCAAGAATCTGCTGTGAGAGTTACTGTACAACCCTCATCACCTAGCTTACCTGCAGAAATCAAATTTCTCTTCAAACTAGGAACATGCATCACATCTCTCAACACCCATGTGTTTCCATTCTGCATCTTTAGCTACACTTTACCTTTGCCAATAATCTTACAAGGCTCATCATCCCCTAAGTACACTATTCCAAAATCTCCATGGATATAGTCACTGAAATATTCTCTGTTAGGGGTAGCATGGAAAGATGCACCATAATCTAATACCCAAGATTCTATATTATTATGAAAAGAGAAAATAAGAGCATCCTGTGCAATACCTGCAACCTTTGTCTCTTCCTTTCCTTCATGCTAATTCTCCTCCTTAGGCTTTGACCAACAATCTCTGCTTATGTGCCCCAGCTTTCCACAGTTCCAGCATTGTGGCCTTCTGCCATTCCTGGATTTGGATCTGCCTCTTCCCTTAGACTTAGATCTTGATCTCCTCTTGCTCTTTTCTTTTTTCCTTCCCCTGCTCTCGAGATTTAAAGCATTCCCAGATGTCTCTTCTATGCTTTTCCTGCGAATTTCCTCATTCAAGATAACACTAACCACATCCTCTACTTTTAAAATATTCAAAGTAGAAGCAGTATTAGAAACTGCCATTACCAAGCCATGCCAGCTTTCAGGCAAAGAACATAATATTAAAAGAGCTTCTATTTCATCTTCAAATACAATATTGACTGAACTTAACTGATTAACAATACCATGGAAATCATTCAGGTGATTAGAAATAGATCCACCTTCTTGCATATGCAAATTAAATAACTGCTTCATTAAATATACCTTATTTGAAGCTAAGGGTTTTTCATACAAATTTGCTAGCATAGTCATTAACTCTACCGTAGTTTTTTCCTGTGATAGATTAGATATCACAGTGGAGGCCAGACTCAGTCTTATAGACCCAAGAGCCTTTCTGTCAAGAACTTCCCATTCTTCATCCTCCATGTCCTTGGGCTTCTTTGTTAACCCACCTAACGGTAAGTAAAGATCCTTCTGATACAGATAGTCCTCTATCTGCATTCTCCAGTGTTGATAGTTCTTGCCATTAAACTTTTCCATTCTCAACTTACTTTCTTCTGCCATTGCTTCTCCCACTCAAACAGAAATCCCTACAGAAACCCCTGTGAGCAACCTGTAATCCAAACACACTACACAGATCTGAACCACCTGTTAGTGAACCTGAGCTCTGATACCACTTGTTGGGGATCAACCAACAATGGATTACACTTGTGAAAGCAATAAACATGGAAATAAATCAGATAGATAAGTAACTGAAATGATAAATAGCACAGAACAAGATATACAAGAAAACACCCTGAAAACTTGTATTAAAACTCTTTACAATAGGAATACAATTGAAGAAACTTCGTTCTTCCACACCTCTCTCAGATGCACACAAGATCTCTCACTAGATCTCTATTCCTCAAGATCTCTCTCTCAAGTACACTCAAATCCAACAACCTGGATTGATGTAACTCAGTACTATCCTTCAAACATTCACAATGTTCTACTCTTACAGTTCAACTCTCATACTATTCCACTATCTAAGCTAAGAAGATCTTTCCTACATATAGAAATAGGAAACTTGAGCATGCTCTTACAACAAATAGTTAAGCCTCTTCAACAAGGGCTCTAAAAATAATATTGCTAATAATAGAGACGTGAGCTTGAGTCTACAACTCAAACTCATCATGCAAACACTCGCTTCTGTCCTCGGAAATCGCTTTTTGGACACATAGGTAACCGACGTTGGTTCCTGCCTATTCGCCTATGACCGTCGCCGACCGACCCTACTACCGACGTCGGCACCTCTGTAACTACAACTGACCGATGTCGGTCGCTCCTGACCGACGTCGGTCGCTCCTGACTGACGCCGGCGTCTGTGTAGACCCGAACCTGTTTTGTATGCTCCTTGGTGAAGCTTTTAGCTCCACACCCTAACAGTTATAGGATCAAATTGATATATTTTTGGATTATTCTATGTGAGGATATCATATGGTAAAAATTTTAGATCATGTGGCTTAGCTCAACAAAAATATGTGGGTGCAAATTTGGTCCCTTAGATAAAAGTGCACTATGTTTCAACACTTGAAAATTTTGTAAAGAAGATATAACAGTCTGCATTTCATCACATCAAATATCGATGACATGAAATGAATCTGATCTCAAAGACATTTTTTATCTAATTTAAATTAATATCCAAGTAAGTAGCTTGATGATGTCATATCTCGCATGCATGAAGGTTCTAGGAATAGCTTGAGGCATGGATGGTTTCCTCTATGTGAGGAGAACATATGGTTCAAGTTTTAGATCATGAAATTGAGAAAAAAAATATATAATTATGCAATGTTGGCCTTCTATAAATATTTTAATGGTTCCCATACTTGGTCATTGGTGCATGATGTTAAATATCAGGACCAAAAATAAAGATCCAAAAATTCATAGGAGTTCATATATGCATATCAATAGTGTGTGAAGAGTCAAAGAGGTCAAAATAATAGTTATTTAATAATGTTAAAGACTGAGATACTTATATAAGATTGATAGATAAATTTTATTCCAAGATGTCAAGATGTAGTGTGATGGTGACAAGTTTTTGAATTTTAATGTAAAGATAAGGTAAAGATCAGTTTTCTTCTAAGATCTAATAGTGAGCGGGTGTTCATACAAATAAATATCAATGGTGAATATTGTGTCAATGAGATCAAAGTGACATATATTTAGAATTATTTAATACCAATATCCTTAAAATAATATTGATAGTGTATTATTGATCTAAAAATTGAGGACACAAGATGATATTATAGTGTCTGAGGTTTAACTATGACCATTGGCATTTGAAAATTAATGAAGGAAAAAATAGTGCTCAGTGTTTATGCCATAAGATTTCATTCAAGATGAATTTATTGATGGTGTAAAAATAAAATTTGAATAATACTCCATGGTTCATCCATAAAATGTGATTAGGAGGTCTGAGTGTATGCATAGATAAAAATATTGATCTCTAAATTTGACTGTGTGATTCACTATGTTCTTCAAGTGACCTAAGAAGGTTGTTCAATCTTGTTTTGTTATTGTTTAGATGTATCATGATTAACTATATATTGGAAAGTGTTTTATACTAATTTTGGATGATATATGTGTTACTTATAAGCTTTTCAAATTGATATTTAGTATGAAAAATGCTTGAGAATTTGACTAAGTTCATTCATAGTGTTTCTATATACAAGGTCTATGTTTGAGTTGATTGAGCATACATAGAGGTGATAAAATATGACTATAATAATTTTAGGATGCCAAAGGGGTCATGAGGAGTTGACACACGAATTTGGAAGTGGTTTTATGTTCTTATTTTGTTTGATGAAGTGATAAACAGGTGAATAGGTCTCCATGAGACTTATAAGGGCTACAAGGGCCTAATTGATAGGTGTAGATGCTTAAATGTAACCCATGGATGTTATGGTTAGATTTTGAGGATGGTATTTAGTTTTACCTCAATGTGAGAGAATAGTTAAAGGCTAAGGAATGTTTAAGGCTATCTAAGATAGTGATGTTCATGAATTCTCTATAAATAGTAAAACTAGGTGTGATGGTTTCTAGACTTGTGACATGCTTTGGTGAGCATATATAGTGTTAGTGTGAAGGAAAGAAGAGAGGGTTTGTGACCAATTGATGGATTAATGATAAAATTAGTTTTAGGACTATGTTTATGACCTTTAGGTCATGTTTCTGATGTCAAAATAGTGCTCTTGTAGGTTGAGGATGAGCGAAGAGGTCTAGAGTGATCCAAAAGGATGTTTTGGATGTCTTTTGAGTGAGAAAAGGATATATGGTGTCTATGTAAGATTTTTGGATGATCTAAGATATATATTAGAGTGTGGACTATGTGTATGACCATTTGGTCATGTTATTGATGTGGTGATAGAGTTGTTTCTAAGGAATGAAGAGTAATCCAAAAGGTTGCTTTGGATACATTGATTGTGTAGAGTTTAAGATAGTTGATAAACTTTGTATCTCCATTATGTGTTATTTTTTATACTCAACATATAGGGGTTGTAGCCTCCTTACAAGGTAAAACTTCTTAAAAATCTAGTTGATGTATTTGTTGATCTAGACAGATGTTATATCACCTTATGGGGTTATATTATCGCTAAATAAGGGACGGTACTTCCTTGATCAGTTGTAGCTAATGTAAATTAGTTATTTTTATTATAGGATAGTATTTATATTATATTTTTTAGTGGATTTTCTTCCCCAAGATGGTTTCCCACATATATCATGTGTTGTGTGTTTGATCTTACAATATTTCTCTTATTCATTTCTATGAATGATATGTATGCTTCATGAAAGATTGTGATAATTGATTAAGATATTAGAAGCATTTAAATTGAATTTGGATTATTTAGGTTCATTTATTCACCCACCCTCTCATTAATTGTACCTCTAACAAATTAAGTTAATGACAATCCTCAAAACATCAAAATAAATTCAAATATAAGTAGCAAAATTACACAGCTAGCCTTTCTAAACACACTCAAGTATTTAAAATAATCAAATCTAAATCAATAAGTAAATTATGTAATCAATATAGTGTATCCATAGTGTCACATAATTAAAATCTAAGATAATAAAATCATACTATTGATTTAACAAATGGTAATAAATAAATAAATTTTTATAAACATTGTCCATTCATATCCTATTAAACCATTATAATCACCACAATTGAATGAAATGATTCAAATTAAAACCTCCCATGAATAAATAAATAGTTCTATAATATAAATAAGTATTTAGTTTAAAATATGTATAGATAGGGTTAAGAATATAGAAATAGTTAAAGCACAATGGTGATAAACTAATCTATAGTCTACCTATTAGTTGTATACTCAGATAAATGAATATTACAAATTATAATATTGATATATGATAGACACATAAATTAATATATTTTAAATATTTTTAATTGATTAGAATACCATATATATAATAATTATCTAGGTTTACTATGTATAATTATATTTGGAATGGAAACAAGTAAAAAATATGTAGGATCAATATTTGAGATCAATCATTAGATTATAAAAAGTATACTTCTATAGCCATAGAGACTTCCATAATTTTTGGACATTAGCATGGATGTTAGTGTCTATATTTGACACATGTTTATGATATTAAATAATCACTAGATATTGATACAACCAACTTTGTTATTTTAAGTTTTATATGACCTTTATACTAGTACATTTAGATCTATGATATAGGTTTTCACTCTTTAGTAATTAATACAACCTATCTCTTCACCCTTCTTCTCCCTTGGAATGAGTTTGATAAAATGGTTTAGTGGGCACATGGTGTTGTGCTGACCTCAAAGATCTCTTTGTCAATGAGAGTTTCTTTCATAACCAATACTCCAAGGAGGGCCTTAGACTTATGTAATTTTTCCCCATGTGTGGGAATGTCTATGTACACAGGTGAAATATGCTATATGAAGATTCATATAATGAACTAGATTATGATTTTATGAATATTTATCATGGGACAAACATAAAATGATTCATATCTATAATATGATTGTTTATATGCTTGATATGAAAATATAGATAAATAAAGTAAAATATATCAATTGTGTGGTTGAATGATTAAGATTTAGTAGATGTTTGATTGGTATTTACTATATGAACAATGATAATTCTGACTTATATTTATATGACAAATTTTGGAAATATCTCATGTTAGGGTTAAATAATACAAATAGTTTGACCCAAAGGTTTTGAATAGTTTTTAATTTGTATGAATTTTGGAAACTAGACACTAGATAAGGATATGGAAACTATCATTAGCAAAAGTGTCCCTAGGGTTGGTAGTGTCCAGAACAATAGAAAGTAGGCATGAATATGAAACTAACACTAAATTATTGTATTAGCTTTTAATTTTTTTTTACAATACACAAGATCTAGGTCATCAAAATAATATGGATCCAACTAAGAGATAAAAATTTAGGCACAATGAGATGGTGAATGTGAGCCTTTTGGTATAAGAGTGGTATAAAACTAAAGCGTATATCCCTAATTGATATTTTTCAAATGTACAAGATTGATATGTTATAAATATCCAATTTTAGTATCTACATCCCCCGCTTTAATCTAGTGATGTATAATGATGAAATTACTAGTTTAAATGAAATAAATACACACTTGGGTGTGTAAAACACACCTTTAATTTGATTGATCTAAATTTAAGTCCTTTGGTAGTGTAAAACTTGTAAAAAATAACATTTTATAATGTAAATTAGTGAATAAAATCTAAAATTTTAAATACTTTAAATTCTTGAAAAGAAAGAGAGTAAGTATGGAGTACACATGTGTGTTGATACAACCATGTTTCCCCTTGATGTTTTATTTTACTACATATGCTTCCTTATGAATCATTGGATTTTTAAGAGGTTTAAATAGGAACCTTGGAAATTGAAGAGGATATTATAAGGTATTATTCTCCTAATCTAGTACAAGGATGAATTTTGATATGATAATTAAGATCATTATATCTTAATCACAAAATTCAAGTGTGAATATGTAATCTAGTGAGGGTGAGTGAATTAAAAAAATAATCATATAAATATATTGATATTAGATGATTTAATCATATAAACCTATAAATTTGGTTAGGATCAATAATTTAATTACTTCATCCCATCAAATGAACCAACTAATGTTTCTTGAAAGGATTGATAATAGTACATTCTAGTGTAATCAATACATCCTAATGAATAGTATAACTGGTAAGTTTTAATTTTTTTGGTGAAATAACATGGAATATTAACCTATAATATGTATTATTTGGAGTATATGTGTCATAAATCTAAAAAAATATGTTTCAAAATCTATGTACAGTTGGTGCAATTTATAGAAATTTGACCCAAGTGTATGTTTGAATCATGAAATTAAACTGGAGATTATGTAAATGTCAAGGTCATGTCTTGATGACATTCCCTCACTAAAATACAAAGATAATAAATATGTGTGTAAGTGTGGAGGTTGTACCTTTATGACATTCCCCCATAGAAATTTAGAAACTATGAAAAATGTGGAGTTCACATTTCTATGACATGGCTCCAATGATATACCCTCATTTTGAGGTAAGGGAGATATAAAGTGGTACATAAATTAAATCACAATGATACAATAACTATATAATCTTTTTATGAAACATGTAGCATATAGGATAATGTTTCAAATTTCATATATCAATGAATTTCTTAGGATGTGATCACATCAAGTCCTAAGATGCATGATATGGATCATGGAAAGAAATAGAGAGTAATAATACAAACTTAGAAAATAATTAAGAACACACACAAGATCACTCAATGTAAGAAAAATTAATGGTCCAAGGAGGCATAATACAAGGGTCATGTTCAAATGTGACATATAATGACATATCTAAATTCCAAACCCTCATAGAATGACATATTCAATTATCCAATAAACATACAATGGCACATGGGCCAACAAGCAAGGAACGTAGTCAAATTCTCCACAAGCAAGACAATAAAAAGAAATAAAATAAAATAAATGATGTCAAAAAAATATATGAAAGATAAGCAACCAACATAAGCATATCATAGTATTCCTTGAAAATATGTGTTATCAAAAAATGTTATATAACATAGCATATCAAGTACACCATGAAAAATATGAGCATAGATATAGACATGTGTAAGCATTAGAATATATTATCAAACATGTTAATGTATAAATGATCATAAAATGTATACAACCTATATCAATAATGATCAAATAAGTAAATTTCCTCAACGTAATATATGATGTGGGTGGAGGATAGGTACAACACATCATGTGAATGGATATATCATGTGTTTGGATATGCTTGTATAACAATAAAATATGCATGAAACATATGTTTATATATAATGAAATGATATTATATATACTAACATAAATAAAAATTAGATTCCAAGGAGATAATAAGACATTGGAATATTGAATATTTTTGAACTATTTGATTTTTTAAATATTTTCTTGAATATTTGATTTTTAAGGTTTTTAAAATATGAAATTTTTTAATTTTTTGGATATTAAAAAAGAAAAGGATAGCCTATGATCCAATCTAAGGTATTCTCATAGGAAAATCCAAACTCAAAAAATGGTATATCAAACTAGTGGTATTGTTAAGGAGCATGAATAGATGTCATATCTCAATTTTTAGAATTGATGGTACTATGTGAATGCATAATAGGACAATGTGGCCATGAATAAACAATAGGAGTAGGGGTTCATGTCACCCATCATTTTTTTCTCTATTATTTACTTTGAGTTTAAAAAATTGAAACATGTTTAGTCACTCTATATAACTGAATATGTTGGGTAGGAGTAGATGAATATTTTGTAGAATATAATGTATATATCTAGTGAAAATACATCTCAAGTATGGGACACCTAAGCAAGGGGATCATATATTTATTACCGTTTGATGAAGGATTAACCTGAGTAAGTTTGATAATTATTTGTATCATAATATTTTTTTCTTGTTCAAGTGGATGTTCATATGGAATTCTATAAATTATGATTACCCTATTGATATGAATGTATTTAATACACCTATGTACTATAGAATATGTTATATAGAGTTTATGTATCCAAGTTTAGTCTAATAACACATCAAAACTCATTCATATGGTATAACTAGAAAGGTGGTAACCACATGTGTTGGAGCAACCTATAAAGCTAAATAAATCTCTTTAAGAATGTGTTTTTACATCTCATTTAATGATTTGACCATTTTGGTTTAAGGGTATAAATCATCATGTGTATATCCAGAATGTGTAAGTAATGTCATGGTACATAAATTCTTAATATCACCATTTTTTATCATAACATTATGTGAAGGCTGATGGTTAAGGTATGCTCAAATAAATAATGAACACATTCTAAGTCATTATCCACTATTTCACTATCATCAAATATAATAGAAGGTCTCTGAACCATATGAGATATTATGCATGTATAAGTTCCAATAATACCATATAATGGGTGGTCATAATGTGATGTAGTAGGGTGTACATTATATGCCATTTTCACTTATGAATATTTCTTAGAATTATCATGTAAAAGACTTTTATATATCTTATGATTCTGGTGAATACTGGGTTGTGAAGCTAAATATTTTAGAAGATCATCAAAGGAAATATTTTTTTCATCAATAAGATATTTGATTTATTACCCTAAATTTTTATCTTGAGTTTTTGGGAGTAATGACTTAGGTCACCTAAGTCTCATGTTCAATCATTGACTTACCTAGGATGCATGAAGTGGGACCTTTGCACACCACATACACTCTGAAGTGGCTATGGGGACACATTGAGGTAGTGTTTAAAATATTACATGAAATCCATGTAGATCATAGTAGGTAATTAAACTACAAATAATTTGGTGGAAATTATAGACCTAGGCCCAACCCCATTAATCTTTAGATATAGATTAAATTTTAGAATAGGAATAATCAACATATTTTTTGATGAGAGTAGAAGGAGCAAAAAGAGTGGAAAAGAGAAAAAAATTAAATTTTTGATTTAGGATTTGAGTGCATAAATTAGGAACCAATTGAAGGAAACATATAACCCACTAAGAGATGGGGACAAATTAGAAAAGGATGGGGTTAACATCAATCTGATTGATCAAGTCCCTAATAAGGCCCCAAAAAATATAGAAACCCCCCATAAAAACTATCATAGGTATACTATTTCAAGGAAAGATACATGTGAATCAAGATCTCTCTAAGGATTCAATTGATCCTACCATAAAAAACAATAGGCCTATATAAACATCTCAGACATCATTATGTAAAAATATGACATAAATATAAGAAAATCCTTCATATCCAAAGTCTATGGCTTTCAAAATATCAATTAATTTTAAAAATGTGTAAACCAAAGGTGGATACCTAAGTGTCAACTAGAGTTATTCACCATATTAAGGAATTTATTCCTCATCAAATTCAACAATCAGGAAGATTGTTTCAGACTTCTCATTAAAGGACTCTGATTCATGGGTAGATAAAATGTGAGCACTAGGAAATGGAAAGTGGGAACTAAGATAAATATTTATACCCTTTATTACATCCCCATGTGGGTGTTTCTCCCAAATTTGTCTTTAATTCTTTAAACTAGAGGTAAGCATGGGCATTATTAATGTATTGGGACAAACCATCACTATTGACACAATTACTAGATCTAAGAAGAGAATGGTAATAGTTCAGTTCATGTGTTCATTCCTATGGATAGGCCTCTCTTTAAAAAAATAAAAATAAAATCTAAGTATGGTGAGTGGTCTCAACCCATCAAGTTTGACAATTCTTAAATTTACAAAAAATGTAATATTTTGATCGATATAACAAAGGATTACTTATGGCCTAGCCTACCCCATCCCAAAAATAGTCTAGACTAAGAAATCCTCTTCTTCCCATCCACCTACTTCTCTAGACAAAGGTCTTACAACCCATACCATGGATACCCAACCTATCACAAATGCACCACCAACCACCTGTATCCCCTCACATACATTTTCATCCCCATTTGAGGTTCCCCCAAGAACACCCATTGTTTAACCTACTGATACCCTTTATTCCTCTAATGGAAAGGTGAATTACGTCATTTATAACCCTATAAACATGGGTGCTAAATCATTATAAATATTAATAATTAAACCTACCCCACTTCATGATTCATTGTTATTATATGACTAGGGAAGCCTTGAATTGGTCAACCCTATCCCCATTAAAGGTGGTGGTATATAACATAGTGGTTAACCCAAGATTAATTAGTCCCCCTTGTGCATGTTGGAAAAGGTATTTTTCTTGGCCAACCTATCCCCTCCTAGGGGGAATTTTATCTCCAATCCCTAAAGACTCAAAAATCAAGGATAGAATTAAAGACTTTGGACAATGTTCTAATTCCTCTATCCCTAAGCTAGGCACCAATATAGAAGAATACTAGTGGTCATCGATTAAATATAAAAAGATAAGAACAAAAAATGAGGTGGGAAAAGTACCCAAATGTTTAGGGAGAGTGTCCAACCTCTCAAAAAAGGGAAACTACAAATGAAATAGTGAAAGAGAACCATAAAACCCTTAAGGGACATTTCACAAAATTCAAAAAATGAAACTCATTTCATGGAATATAAGGGGGTTAAATAACCCTAATAAATAGAGGTTCCTCAAAACATGATAAAGAAACACAACCCTCTTATAGGTATGTTACAAGAAATAAAAATGTTTGAGACTACTCTTAACAAGTGTAGTGATAAATTATGGTTTAAAGCTGACATCATAAGTGTGAGCTCATCTAGGGATTTAGGAGGACTAATGGTTCTTTACAATTCCTAGTGCCTTTATGGATAATTATTGACTAGTAACAATAAAATCATAGCTATCTTGTTCAAAGATATAACTATCAAGGAAGTGTGGATCGTTTCCAACATTTATGCTCCTTATACCAGATAAGGGTGGAAAAACTATGAGAAGAACTATTTATTTTTAAGGATATCTACTAAAACTAAAAATGGGTCATGGTGGGAGACTTTAACTCACCCTTAAACCCATTAAAAAGGAAAGGTGGGATAGAAGACTTCACTAAAACTATGGCTGACCTGTACAACTTCATCATTAGATCTAGTCTGGTAGATGTTAACCTTAAAGGAAACCTTTCACCTAGACCAATATAAGGATGGGAGAGGACCTAATTTAGGTAATTCTAGATTAATTTTTCATATCCCTAAACTAGGATATACACTTCTCCATCTCCCTCTCATCCTTAACAAGAATTAGGTGAGATCATAACCCAATCATCTTTAAAGGATAAAGGATTTATAAACCACAAAACTTGCCTTTTAGATTTGAGAGCATGTGGTTTCACCACCTAGACCTTCAATACTCAATAAAATATAGGTGGAGGTAACCCATTGAGGGCATAGACATGTTCATCATGGATATAAAATTCAAGCATTTTTAAGCTAGACTAAAAATGTGGAACAAAAGAGTGTTCTAGAATATCTTCACCCAAAAGAATTCCTTGGTGAAAAAAATACACACCCTTGAGGAGCAAATGGAGATCCATATATTATATGAAAACTTATCCAATTTTGAAATGGAATTTATAATATCCTTCCGTAACCTATAAGCTAAAGAGGAATCATTTTGGAAGAAAAATTCTTGATGCACTTTGTTGAAGGAATGAGATAACAACATAAAATTCCTCTACCAATCAACCTCTATAAATAGAAGCTCAAATAGCATTTCTAAATTTCTCATTAAATATGGAACATAAAGTAAATAAAAACTAGGTATCAATGAATGTATCAGTCTACACTTCAAAAATTTGATGAAGGAAATAAACTCTATTGACTTTCAGATGGAGGCAAGTTTTCTATAAAACCTTCCCTCAGTCATCTCCATGGTAGAAATTTGATAAATCCACAAAGCCCCTTCTCTATAGGAGGTTATAAGTGTGGTCTTATCCATGGATGGAAATAAGGCACCAGGCCTAGATGTCTTCTACCCTATATTCTTCCAAAGGTTCTAGGATATTGTACATGTAGAAGTGGAGGCTATAGTCTATGAATGATTTAGGTTGGGAACTATCATAAAGGAGTTAAATAATACATTCTTACTCCTCATACCCAATAAACGAGGATCAAAACAATTAAATCATTTCAAACCCATAAGTTTATACTCTACTATTTACAAGATCTATACAAAAAACTTGGTCATTCACCTGTAACCTATGATCAAGAAGATCATTTATGAATATTAAATATCCTTTGTGGGATGTAGAGGTATCACTGATGGCATCATAATCATCCATAAAACCCTTCACTTGGTGGAAAAATATAATATGAAGGCATGTTCCTCAAACTTAACATGAACAAATCCTTCAATAGAGTGTCCTTGAGATTCTTGGACAAGGTGCTAAAAAAGATTATTTTTTAGATCTTAGGGGCTTAATTCATAGTTACACATCCACCCACATGTAATTGATCTTGATCAATGGGGTTCCTATACTTTTTTAATTTTATATATGAGGTATCAAAAAATACAAACCCTTATCACCATATTTATTCATCTTGATGGAAAAACATCTAGGTAGAAGATTACAAGTGTCAAAGGACCAAATTAAGGGGATAAATATGGCCCAAAATAATATCTTATTTACTCATAAGTAATTCATATATGATACCTTACTCCTTAGAGAGTCATCTATGGTGAACAAAAAGCTCCATCCTATTGGATTATAAATGGGCTTTAGGTTACTGCATCAACTTTAGTAAAAGCTCCATCCTCTTCCTAAATACCCTACCTTCCCTCAAAAAAATGATTTTAAGTATAATGGGATGCAAGATTATAAACCTCTCCTCAACTTATCTTGGCATGTTTTTATTCAAAATAAAAATTAAAACTAAATTATATAGGTTTTTGTTGGACATAATCTATTAAAAACTATCCAGTTAGAAGGACACACTACTTACACAAGCGAGTAAACTCTAACTTCTCAAAATTTCATTGCAAAAAATACTAGTTTACTTCATGATATTTTTCCACATTATTATCTATATCATGAATATAATAGAATAAATTGATTTCCTATGTAAAGGCATGGAAGAAAAATTTAGATTCCCATTGGTAACTTGGTAAAAATCCTATCTACCCAAGGCCTTTAGAGGATTCAAAGTAAGATAACTCAAAAACATCATCCAATATCTCAAAACCAAATTTTGTTGTGGAGTAATGAAATAAGATAACCAATGGACTTAGATCATCAAATCCAAGTACCTTAAGGGTAGGGAGGAAGATAACCTCATTCAGGAAGAGAGCCCCTTAGATGGATTCACCTTCTAAAAATCCATCTCAAGCTCAACATATCTACTTAGGAAGGGAAAATCTATGTAGGAAATAAATAAAATATAGACATATTGGAATATCTATGGATATCACTTTATCTTCTATCCTCATTTCTCATTTGGAAGAACCTAAGTGAGACCTTTAAGACCTTCATAAGCCATAAGGTTAAGGACTACTAGTCACTTTCAAAAGGGATAACAAGGTGTAATTTTGTAACCATAGTTAAAAATAATGTAAAATTTATCTAGGAAGTCCAAAATATAAATATCCAACTTTATCAAATTTACATTTTTGAATTCCCTAAGAAAGACTGCCTTCTTTGGCTAGTGAAAGATATTGGGGAGTACTCAGTGAAGTATGGATTCCTGATCAACTTTGAATAGGTGGATGATTGAAAATACTAAATAAATATGTGAATCAATAATATAAATAAATATGTGAATCAATAATCTTGCCTCTAAGATAAACATATTTTTTTTCTTACAACCCAAGATAAAATACTCATTATGGATAATCTAAACAAGCATATAATGATCATCCCTAATAGGTGTGTATCTAAAAATCTAACCTAGAATTCCTTGATTTATATTTCAAGAAAAAAATCTTGAATCATCTCCTTCAACTCTTAAATATTTCTTAGGTTAAGACCATCTCCATTCTTGATCTCATCATCTAATGGAAACCCTGTGGAAGCTTCCCTCATTATCCTTTCTATAGTCCTTACCCCTTCCCATTTTTTTCTAGAAAATTTGGACTATTAGGAACACCCATCTACTTAAACACAAAAAATTCAACCCCTTGAGTTATTTCCACTAGTTTTTGGCTTTCATTACTGAGAAATATATAGTGATGATCCCCAATGACACAATAGTTACCCCTAAAAATGAACAAGTCATTATCAATAAATGGAACCTTAGCCTCAAGCCTCAGGAAATGGTCTTGTCCCCCTCTAGGATGGTTATATATAAAATTTAATGGATCATCTAATGGAAATATAAGAAGCACAAGAGGTAGTGGATTCATCAGAGATGAGTATCAAGTCACAATAGTTGCCTACATGGGCCTAATAAGTGTACAAACAAACTATGTAGCTGAGGGAAAATATTATCTTTATGGCATCCATTTGGTATTCTAACTTAACATCTTCATGTTGGAAATTGAATGATATTAAATAAACATCCTTAATTTCCTTATGGGAAAAGTGAAACCCTCCCATTATATTAACCAACTTATTTCCAATGCCATTGGTATATTTTAGAATACTAGTGAATGTTCATTCACCCACATCTGTTGGGAGGGAAACACCATAGAGGATGGTTTGGCAAACATTTGCATCACTAGCTTAGATTTCATCACATGGATTGGTCCTAGAAACATCCCCCCATATATCATCCTTGATTATCATGATTTATAAAAATCCCCTATTTAGCTAAGTGTTCAAATCACACGTGCAATCAAATTCACATCTAATCAAAGATCACCCCATGCTAAGTGTCATTATAGTGACACACATTTAAAATTTTGGGATGGTAGACATCACTCTAAAAATCATCATAATTATAGTAGTTGGATATATCAAAATTGTAATGGTTTGACCTTTCACTCTACACTTTGCATTTCACACTACTCAAGGATGAATGACAAAGACATGGGAGGTGATAGGGACAAGTGTGAGCCAATATCCTATGTTGAGTTATAATTGAATCACAAGGTATAGAGAAAGATTAGAAAATGGGGGTCCATTGAATTCATGCTATGCATTGAAGTCAATGATGAAATTATTGGTAAGGATTTTTCCATGGGGTGGAAGTAAAGGCAAGTCATGTTCAAGGGCACCAGAGTCAACATCATAGAGGAGTTAGTATGGGACATCATAGGTACATAATGTGAGGGCACCAAGCCTTCAAAGACAAGATGGGAAAATAAGAGCTAATGTATAATTTATTTGAAATAGACTCAACCTTCTAAACTAAAAATAAGGGATACCTCAGAGCCAATATTCTAAGGCATTGGATGGACATCTATTTCCATGTAATGAAATATTTAAATTTAGAGGGAAAATTTACTCCAATATTTTCCCATCACTTATTTTTAATAGAACACTTAGAGGGCCAATATATTAGCCTACCTTACTACCTACTCATATCCCTTTAATGATCCATCATGGCCTTCAAAGAAAAAACCTCCTATGACCTAATACACTAGAGGTTAATCTTCATCTACACAAAAAATGCAAATCATTGAGGGGAATTGATATCACCCTAGGTGAAATTAGTAAGGAAAAAGTCTTAGGGGACATCCCAAAAAACTTTATTGATGACTAGGAGGAAGATACATATTCACCTTCCCCCGACTATATCTCCCCACCCCTTCCCTATGCTAGAAAAGAAATATTTTTGACTCACTATAAAAAGAAAAAATTGATAATAAGGTTAACATAGGTTTGGATTTTTCTCAGGGTATAAAAACCCTAATTTTGAAATTCATGAGATGAAGGTGGCTAAAGTTAAGAGGTAAGGTGATGATAAAGAATCATTTTATCTCCCTGAAGGAATCATGTAGAAGTTGTTGGACTTCCATGATAATCTACAGAGCATGGAATGATAGATCATCCCTATAATAGAATAGTGGAATAACCTCAAATTGGATTCAGATAGGCTAAGGGAAGTTTGTGGAAATCCAAATATGGATGAAGGTAATAGGTACATGATAGAAAACACACCAAGTAAAAAATTTAAGGAAACCATAAATATCACCATAGTAAAATCCATTATAAGTGTTAAAAATAAAGAGGAGACAAGACTTGATAAATATAAGGGGAAAAATAAATATAAATTAAGAATGGTATAAGGCCCTAACATCTAAACCAAAATAAAATATATTAGTATCAAGAAAAAATTTAGAGATAACAAGAAGGATTCAATGCCTGCTAAGAAACAAGATGATTCTGATGTGCCCTTAGAATAAATATAGTGTGAGTCCTTATTTTTGAGTCATGCTTTTTTTGGTAT
>JARHVA010004205.1:415000-440000 GCA_037957365.1 Torreya grandis
GATATTAAGACATGGTTAAACCAAAGAGTATGTAATCTTGTAGAAGAAGAATCAAAATAGACTAGTCTTTTTTATATATGAAATCATTTGAGAGAATATTTATGTAGAGATTTATGAAATATTTTGGTGTGAGTTAGTTGAATTGATAGATAATTGGTTAACACATTCAGAATACTATTATTTTAGCCTAAGAACTAAATAAATGATCATCTAGACTAAAGAAAGGATAGATTGGTTGAAAAAATTAGAAACTTGTGGGATAAGAGCAATAGATTATTAGGTTTCTAATACTATACATGGATCCATAATTGAGTTTGTAGTACAAGGATACATAGATTTTTAATCTATAAAAGACTTGTTTGTTAGAGGAACTAGAGGGAAATTTTTGTAGTAACTACCTCTGCTAGTGAATATGTTTGATATGGATAAGGCCATGGTGCCTACTATAGCCAATATGGAGTAGTCACTTTGGACATATGAGGGTGTGTGCAACATGATAGTGAATGATTATTAGATTAGTAGATAAGGCTTGAACCTAAATCCATAATGGAGAGATGAGGGAAGAAGAATCATAATAAAAGTCTATATTTAGAATGTGAACTACGACAATAGAATAAATGAAATAAATAGAAGAATACCTAGGTAGCTACAAGTAGAGGTAAGAATAGTAGTAGAATAGGTGATGAATGAGTATGAATATGTGATGAGAGAGATCAAAGAGGTAAATAATTAAGTATGAATAAATAATATGACAAATGTCAATAGACAGAAAGAAGTGATGAAGAATGAGAGGAAGAGGAGATGTTTGAAGAAGAAGGTGAGAGTAGTGTAAGAGTAGAGAAGTTAGATGATAGATGTAGTGCATAGCTACAAGAATGGGTATTGTAATAAGAAGGACATGAAGAATTATTCAAATAATAAAAACATAGTCATGGATTAATTGTAATTTCGAGTATAGAATAAGAAGTCATATGAAAGAATCATTCACTAAAAGAGCATACATCCCCATATCCCAATTCATTGTATTCTAGTATAATTTTTAACTAGACATACATGAAGATAGTAGTTGGGAAGGTCCATTTTCAAAATAAGTGAATCATTGGGTTACTAAAATTGAAATAAAATAAATTTGAAGGGCTTTTAAGACTATAAGGTTTGTTGAAATCAAGCAAAAAAAAGAAGAAAAAACTAAAAAATAGATTGTGTAGGTTGACTCTCCTAGTGCATAGATAAATATTCATATTATGCAAGTAAGATCACATAGAACATATATTCCTCCCATAAAAATTATGCAATATATCCCCTCGATACCCATTTACATAATGGGTGTTGTAGGAAGATTTAAAAATTTGAAAACATATGATGGGTCTACAGACCCTTAAGAGTAATTACCAACCTATGAAATGTGATGGAAATCCAGAGGAATTACTGATGAAAATATCAAAATGTGTGAGTTATTATGGTAATTAACTAGAATATAACTTGAGTTTATATACCTTAGAGAAATTTAGCAGACAAATCTACAACAAGTTAAGGAATGGTTCATCATAGAGTTCAAGATAAATAAATTTAGAAGTTAGATTATTCAAGTTTTTAAAGAGATAAGGTAGAAGTCAAGAGAATTAGTTTGAGACTATGATCATAGGTTCTTTGATGTTATGAATAAGGTGAAACTTTCCTTAATAGAAAAAGATAAATCTACATTATTTCTCAAAGTACTACATTCTATAATCACATTTACTACTACATAGACTCAATATGCTACTAAAATAGATGTTAGAGTTATTGCCCTATGAGTAGAGAAAATTGAAGAGTATGGGGAAGATCCTATCATAAATTATAAGATTTAAAATACATTTATAGATTTATTGAAGATAATAGAGAGATATCATGAGGCTGATAAACCTAAGTTAAACATATGGTATATGGAGTGTGGAAATGAAGGATATCATAGGAATGATTGTCATAAAATAAAGATAGAGTTTTGTGAAAATTTTCAATTAGTAGGGAACATAAAAATGTAGTGCCATCTCCTATAATATTATTTTAAGAACCCACAAAATTTATATTAAAACTTTTATAAGTTGCACAATCATAATGAAAATAACTATAGATATTTGTAGGAGCTCAAAGAAGGCATCACTAAAAATGTATTCACCATTTATACACAAGTGTCCTTGATGAAGCAAATGATTCTAGGCCCAGAGGTCAATAAAGTTTATGTGAACTAACTAGGTCCATTTTGGATTCATTGTTTTCCATAGTACTAACATCAAGGTATATTTGGTTGGACCACTCTTTCACCAAGTTAGGCAATGCAATACCAGTATACAGCACCCTAGAGCCCAGTAATGATATAGCATCAAAAAATGAGTTGGATTCCACAAATTACACAAAAATAATATATAATTAGAGATAATACCTAGAAATACCAATATTTTAATACAATGAAACAACAAGGATGGTATAGAGGAGGTTATTAGTCGAATATAGGAAGATCTAAGGGAGGATAAAGAAGAGGTTACCAAGGTAGAAGAGGGAATAATTATCAAGGGTATCCTTTGTAATTTTATTTGTGTGGAGAGTATAATTACATGTAATGGAATTCACCTTTGAATCCTAAAAGATATTCTTACTATTCATAATGCAAAATATATGACCAAAACAAGATAAAAGACTATCTTGTTTTTGAAAAGTAAAGAAAGGACAATGCCATCAGGAATATGAATATGGTGAATGCGTAACCTAAGGAGGATGACTTCTTGAATGATGTTACATAACACCAAAATACATAAATAGGTTTTCCTCCTCTTAAAATGCCTCAATATTAGGGAATCCATAAATCAAAATAGGACAAATACCCAGACCCAACTATAGGAAAGGGGCTCATATATGAAGTTGCTTAGATGCTGAAAAATATTCAATATCAAAACAATATTGAAGAATATGCTGAAATAATATATGCGTAAATGTATGGATATATCATGCATATTATGTGTCAATATGGAGTTGTCATTATGTTGACATATTTACTAAATATTTTAATCACACTACACAATGAATACATCTCTTAGAATATCACAAACATGCTACATAATCTACTAGAGTGTGTGTAGTGAGGATAATAGAAGACATAAAAGCTTGTTTGGTATGTCAAAACCAATAGTACATGGTATTTATATACACTAATCAAAATTAAGGTTATAGGATATGAAATTATAAATGTTGTCTTTGATTTTGGTAGCACAGTCAACATGATTCCTAGGCCTACATGTGAGGCTATTGGATGACTAGTTATAAGTTTCAACCTAATAAATTTAAGATTAGCTGACTATGGAAGAGTTTATCACATTGGTAGATTATAAGATGTTGAGATAATATTCATATAGTTGACCCTACAATGTTAATTTTAAGTCATTTATATGAAGATAACAACAACACATTACCCTACACTGATTAGAAATAAATGGGCATATGATGCTCAAATGACTATCAATACTATGAAAAATTAACTAGAAGTACATCAAGGAGATAATGTTTTCATCATTACTTTGAATAAGGTGCATAAACCTTACATCATTCCAATTGAACTAGGATCTCCATATGTCATGCAAGAAACTAGATGGATGAAGGTAAACTCTAAAGTAAACCCATAAGCTCTATGTGTATCCAAGTGAAACTTCTTATATGAGCATACTAAACCTTAAGTACTATATTTAATCGCTCCATAGTTGAATATATCTAAATAATGAAGGCCTAAACTAGTAATTACTCAACCATGGGAAACCTAGTTTGTCATAAAGGATTGTGAATACATGTATGATAAATCCTTTACTCATTCAAAAGTTGACTTTCTATATCAACTAGATGATCATATGCAGGATTATATAGATCCAACTAGAGAAGGCAATTTTCCTTGGTAAATAGATTAATCTATCAATAGAGGCTAAAACACACACTTGTTATACTAGGCTCATGGTGATAATGAAATTTAGCCTATGAGAATGGTCTTTGTACATGAGAGGTAACTTCCTATTACTATACAATTGAGGATATAAATCAATTAATTTTGTGCTTACAATTTCATGTACCTATCATTAGCTAGTGGGTTAGTGCTTTGAATTATGATTTGAAGGGATTTATAATGACATGGGGTAATTCATAAAAATGATTAGCTCAAGTGTGATGATGCATGAAAACTCATGATTATTAGGTTCTAACAACCATAAGTCATCAAAATAAATTGGACTTTCTTCCAAGAAGTTGAGTATCCTGAAATCCATATTCACAAACGTGTTTAATTTTGTATGAAGAACATGTGGCCCTAAAATAATAGGTTCACATCTTTCATTATACATTGGCTCCTTTACCATGAACATGGTAATGTATTAAGAACATGGGAAAGAGATAAAACATTAGGCTTAAGTTCAAAGAAACTTTATATAGACATTGTTTTATAAGATAAGAAGCCTATATTTCATAATACACTACTAAAAACCAAAGTTTTCCTATGCCATGGGAACACATAATATTTAAGAACTATGACAAAATCCACTACATATAATAATGTAGCTTGTGATCTAAATATGGAATTACTAATATATAAAGCTTCCAAGAAATAAGAACAATCTCTTACATAAGCATGCCACTGAATAGAAGATGAAGAAGAAGACATTGAAAATTTAGGTACTAATGGTGATATCAATTTTACTAATTTATTTGAATCTAAATAGCCAATAAAACTAGTAAAGGACCCCAACGTAGAACCTACTAAAGAAGACAAGTTGTACAATATACAAATTCTAGAATAAGAAGGACAATGTATGATATAATAATCTCTTGATGATGAAAAATTTAATATTTACTAGTAACCCATTAAAAAACATGTGTCAAACATCAAAATTGAGAAGGTTCCTAAATTGATCTATATAGGTGATTACTGATAAAATCTAAAGTTTCCAAAGCATTGCAACTCTTGAAATATTAACAAGATGTGTTTCCTACTAAAATTTTAAAGGTCAATGGAGTTGATCCATCTCTTGATGAAATACATATTGAACTAAAAGAATGTGCATGACACATAAATAAATGTCCATACAATTTTAATCCAAACATGGAGTTGAAATTGAAGGCTAAAATAGATAGAATGCAAGATGCAATTATAATCTATCCTATAAAAATTGTAGATTGGGTTAGTCCTATGGTAGTGAAACCTATGAAAATAGGTGAGATCAAAGTATTTGGGGTTATAAAATTCTAAATTATGCATGTGTGAATGATCCATTCCTAATTCCCTTTCCAGATGAAGTTTTGGAATTTGTCACATGCCATGAAGTTTACTCTTTCATCAATGGCTTTAGTGGTTATCATCAAATACCCATCATAGAATACGATAGAGCTAAAATGATTTTTTCCATGGAATGGAGATCCTTTGCATACAAGGTAATGAATTTTATCCTCAAGAATGCACCTATGGTTATTTATTTCATAGTGGTGATTATGTTTAGACAATTCATTCATGAATTTTTGGAAGTCTATCTTAATGATTGGATAGTCTTTTATTTTTTTAAAGAACATTTTTCTAAGTTATGCCTCATATTAAAATGTTGTTGAGCTCTAAAAATTTCTCTAAATTTTAATAATTTTTTATTCTTTACACCTTTTAGTGTCCTACTAGGTAATGTAATGTGTATTGAAGGCATTTTGGTAGACTAGGCCAAAATTGCAGTCATTCTCAGTATGCCTTGACTAGTCAGCTCCATGGAAGTGCGATATTTTTTTGGTGATATAGGGTACTATAAGAATATTAGAAAGGGATATGTATAAATTTAATTTCCATTAGAATAATTACTATATAAAATATTAAATTTTATCTAGACTTTAGAGTGTTAAGTAGCCTTTATTGAACTAAAGCAAAGATTGGTCACTATGCCTATCCTTATCTTTCTAGATTGGAACAAGACCTTTCATGTGTACAATGATGCTTTGGGTATCATAGTTGGTGTTGTGCTTGTGAAACTAGGAGATTATGGAATCGACCATCCCATTGATTTTACAATTTTAAATTTGTTTGATGTAAAAAAGAACTACATGACAAATAAAATAGAAGCAATGGATATAGTGTCCATAATACACAAATTTTGACACTATCTTATTGTGACACCATTTGAAGTTTTCACATATCATCAAGATCTGTGTTACCTGGTCAATAATCCAATGCTATGAGGACACATATTTAAGTGGTTTATGATATTTTATGAATTTTAATTTTTCATTAATGCAAGCCAAGTATAGAGAACATGGTGATGGATCATCTTAGTCACATTCCCAATGGTAAAGAACTAGAAGAATTATTGGAAGATTCTCTTGATTCTCATCAATATACCACAATTTTTTTATCCCTAATTTTATTTAATCAATAATTAACTTCCTTGAATAAGAAGTATTGCCTATGCACTACCAATAAAGAGACAAGAAGTAGTTTGTCACCAAATATTTGTTGTACACTATCATCAACTAGATTTTGTATCATTTAGGGAAGGATGAAGTATTACTTAGGGTAGTTGTGAAACATGAACGACCACAAATTTTATAGGAGACACACCAAATAATCATAAGAGGAAATTTTTCCAAATAAGCTACTACGATGAAGTTGTTACATAGTTGGTTATGGTGGTCAAATATTTTTTAGGATCCACATAGAGTACCACAACACATTGATGTATGTCAATACATGGGTAAACTAATACAAAGAGATGAAATTCCCTTACAACATTTTTTAGATGAACAACATTTTTAATAATTTGGTATTGACTTTATCAAACCCATCAAACCATTGAGTAAATATAGTAAAGTAAGGTATATTATCACTGTGATCGATTACTTTACCAAATGGGTTGAAGATCCTATGACACCTAATTATGGTGTAAAGGATGTAATAAAGTTTATCTATGAGAATATTATTACAAGATTTGGATGCCCCATAATTTTTTTTAATGATTTAAGGACATGATTCTTGAATAACACCATTAATTATATTACTAAATAATTCACGATTTCACATCATAAAATTACTATTTACCACCATAAAACTAATGGACAAGATAAGGATTCTAACAAAGTATTAGGCAAAATGTTGACAAAGATCTATAATGTCAAGAAATATGATTGGGAAAATTTCATTCTTATCATTATATGGGCATATCACACATAATATTAGACGGATACATGTTTTAATCCATTCCAATTGGTCTATAAGCTTGAATAAATTATGCCAATGGAATATTTGGTACCTTGTCTATGCATTACAATGTTCATGAGACTAGGGGATCATGAGTCTCTCACAAATAAGCTTCTTGAACTAAATAGGATGGAGGAGTATAGATGTAGAGAATCTGGGATGTAGGAAGTTCATAAGCAGAGCCATAACACATGGCATGATAAGAATCAACACCACAAGGAATTTCATAAATATCAACCAATTTTTTTATATGATAGTCCTTTTAGATTTTATGTAAAGGGCCTTATGTTATACATGAAATATCATATCAAAAAACCATTATTTTGAGAGATCTATAGGGAATAATTTTTATAGGGTGGGTGAATGGCTTTAGGCTTAAAACCTACTACTAATAGTCTTAATTGTTTTCCTTGTACTAAGTGAGTGGGTGTTGAGTAGCACCAAATAGATTAGAATTTCCCATTTTTGCATGTTTTGTGTGTTTATTTTTCTATTTGTGTGTATTTTTAGATGATATCTTCACTACCATTTAAGAACCAAGATACCAAGTATAGCATGCACCAACCATATCTATAAGAATTCATGTGCACCATTTTGGATGCCAATAAGAGTGAACAAAAGTAATTAAGTCCTAAAAAGGTATGAATAAGTCACATAAATAAGATCTTCATCGTATAATGGTCATCCACTAGAACTTAATGCCATATCCAAGGTTCAATTGACTTAATCTTCAACAAATTGGTTGCTAGTCAAAATCATCCACTCACACTCTTATACAGATAATAAAGAGCATAATGATGTATCTCCACACATGTGATACTGACTATCTTAATTGCTAGATCAGATAAGATTTGCCACATCAACCATTACATTCATGTCAAATGGACAACTAATCATGACACTTACATGAAAACCAATAGGAATAAAATATATAAAGACCTAAGATAAAGAACCAATATGAATTTCATTCTTGTACATATTTATGTGACCTATATTTTAAATAATTGATCTAGTTTTATTACTCAAAGAGATAATAACATTGCAATTTCATCACTTCAGCAATCATGGATACTTCAAAACTCATTAGGCATTTGGGAAATGCATAAAAATAATAAATGGGAATCGATATAATACTAAACTAGACCAAATTCAATGATTTAGACCCATTTGATTTAATTTGAGTAGTACTGTGAAGTTATTTAGTCCAAACCTTGCTGACACTATATAAACACTCACTCTCGCATCCTCCCACTACTTCCACAATATAGATTTCAAGTGCCTAATTTGAATTTATAATTTTAGTGACTTAAGAGAGATTTTATAAGTATTTATCAGTTGATATAATGATGGCAACATCTACCTTGGCCCAGAAATCACTATTATCATCAACCTAGAAGCCATGGCCTAATCTTTGGGCATGGCTATGTATGGAGATTCCCTCGCTCCATATAGGTCAAAGATTTATATATTCAAGGATCCAGAAGGATCCCAATTGAGTAAATTCATGATGGGATAGTGCACATCATCATTTAATGAATCATAAGGAGGTTCTTGTAGAAGACTAAGTCTGTGAAACAAATTACAAAAAGAATCATGGACATTACCCATTGCAAGATCCACCATAATGAGTAATTCAAATAGATAGATTAATTAATTTAGGATCTACTCATAAACATTGATAAGTGCCACACATTGGTAAAGTAGACATTTTAATACTAGTTCATCACTTCTATTCTATGCTTTACATAATGGAAGTGTCTAGAGGGAGGTGCACCTTAACATAGATTATTGGCTAGCACCATAATCACCAAACCTCATCTAGACACCTAAGTTTAGAGCCCTAAAACATGAGGGAAAATTCAAATTAGAATGGGAAGAGTCCTTGTATTTTATTGCTACACATCTTTGGGTGTCACTAGATGTAATGTAATATTTAGGCTAACACATTATTGTCACCTTACTACCGAAAGGTGCCTTCATACACATCTATAAGTTGATGAGGTTTTCATTTTCACCTCTTCCATTATTTATCACCATGGACATGGCATAGGAAAAAATTTCTAAATAAAAACCCTTCACAACTAGGCATACAACACCACTATAGGCCATACCACCTGGCACAATCAACCCTATAGTGAAACAACTAGAAGAAGCCACCAGTTCACAGCCATAGAATAGAAATTAAAATTTTTCCATCAAGCATAAATATGTAACTTCTCTATTGAAGTGTAAGACACATATCACAATGACTTGGATAGATGATACCAAGGTACCCCAGATTGCAAGCTCATGTGACATTCTAAAAATGGGGATGGATGAATAAGAAGTCTACCATGTAATGATTGTAGACATGGTTGAAGACTTCTATGATAGAGAGAAGGATAAGTAATTCTTCTTTTAGAAGGCTATGTGCATGGTCCAAGTGAATAAAAGGGTTCATTCAAATATATGGGTGGACCTACCACCATGTCTATCAAATATTGTCATTAATAATATAAAATAAGAATCAAAGTAACTACAGAAAAGGATTGACTTTTTTTATCAATAACCTATTCGTACCTTCATAGTTAAGGATGTCTTTGCACCCATTTTATAAACCCCTATAAATTCACTCATACATAGACCATGAACTAGGCATGAGATTATGATCTATCCTACACTTGAAGATGACATATTAGTTGACCAACCACCACATAGGAAGCATAACCTTCTCTAGCCTCTACATCATTACCACCCAAATGCAAGTTGGTCACTCTTAGATGAAAGAAAGCACAAGTTTCTAGCTCTGTGCTCCAGCCAATCAACTCACCCTCATAAACACAACCCTAAGAGGTTAAAGATCTCATACTTAAGTAACCCATTGTAGAAGAATAATAGGCCTCAAGGGAATAAATAACTCACATATAAGAATAATGATTTAGAAAGGATGAAAAAAATGTCAAAATGAGTAGTCTTAATAAAAATAACAAGTAAGTAATCAAGTTGAAGAATTTGAGGCCACATAAAAGTCCAAAGATGTAGAGGCTAACCAATAAAAAGCCATCAAGGTGGCTAAGAAGGCATAGGAAGTTGTTAATGTAGCCAAGTAATCATAGGATGTGTAATCACATAAGAAAAAAAAAATTAAGATCGTTTCTAAGGATAAGGTATAAGAAGAAGAAAAAGAGAGACAAGATACAACAACATAGGCACAATAAGCCATGGAATATGCCATGCATGCATAACATCAAGTAGAGAAAATGGAAAAGAAGAAGAAGAAGAAGAAGAAGGAAGAAGAAGAAGATGAAGCCTTGGACCAATAGTGGGCACAGACATAAGCATAAGCACATGTTATGAATAAATAAGACAAGGCTACATTCCTAGTAGAAAAAAATAAATAAGAAGAAGAATATGCACATGCAAATAAGTTGTATCTAGAAAAAGCATGGGAAACACAATAAACTACATAAGAAGAGATAAATAAGAGAGAAAACGAGGAGGTTAAAATAAAATAGGATGAAGACTTTATGTAATAACTCAAACTTGTAGTAGAGGCTATAACATAATAATAGTAGGGACCTAAGCAACAACATGTAAAAGTAACATATCAAAAATAATAAGAAGACCCAAAAATAGTTATAATAGGTCCTCAAATCCTAGAACTACCCTTAAGAGGAGTTTAGCTTTGGGATGTCCTGACTATTAGTCCTTAACACACCATATTATCTCTCCCACTTGTAAAAATTCCATGACTAGACCCTTCAATGATTGAAATCACATTGGTTTCACTCCCACTCAAGTAGAAAGTATCATTAGATGTCTCTAGGCTCCCACTAAAGAAAAAAATTGATGGTGTAGTAGCATTTCAAGAGCCCATTACATAGAAGACCACCTCTTTAGAGTAGGAAAGGAATTAATATAAGTTAGAGAATTTCAATCTAAAGGCTCACCTCCATGAAGCTACCAAGATTATTTAGGATTCCTATCTAGAGTTGGTAACTTGAATAATCAAGAACCAAGTCATGTCTGACCAATATAGACTTAAGACTTTGGTCTTTGAGTTAACCAAGGACTAGTATGTAGCCTAAAAACTACATGTAGTTGGCACATTGGGCCAAGATGCGAAGACTTAGGCTATGAGTCTCATTAATTTACTAGAGGATTATTAAGGCATGATTATCATGGATTCCCTACAAGCAAAACATGTCATGCACAACTTACTAGACTAATAGTAGTAACTAGATGATTTTTTATCTAGTTTGAGTGCAAACCTCATCATGACCACAAATACTAAGGTAATTATGGGAAGCCACACTACCTTTGTAAAAAAGAATGATAGATCACTTCAAGAGTTTTTTTATATTAGGGATAATGTGTGTGACAACATCATCAACTCAAAGAGTTAGCTTTTATGTATTTCCTTCATCAATCTCCAAGATCAATGACACAGACAAACTAGAGTAGATGAGTGGTGAGAATAAAACTAGGGTCACCAATACTAAAGAATCCATGAGAATAATTGATGACATATATCTCAAGTAGATCCTTGGTTATCATTCTCCCTTATTCACCCTATTATATATGATCCAAGAAGTCATCCTAGACTAACATGCTTACAAGATTTATCTATCACCCTTTTGCAGAGATATTGCCTAAATTATCAACACACCTATGTAAAATATGATTTTAGACCTCTAAAAAATAATTTCTCAAGATAACAATGTGTTGTCTAAGGCTAAGGACTCTTATGGCCAATCATCATCTACATCCATGCCACCTCCATCAAGATAAATAATATACAAAGTATGAATTTTGTAAAAAATTGTATAGAATTTTATATTGGAGACAACTTAGTAAGACAATTGTGGCTAGGATGGTTTAAAATCTATAAAGGGTGGCCACCTAGTTATGCCAACCTATTTAAAACCTAAAAGGATGGTAGGTTGTTATGCTACTTAGTTGAAAACTTGAAAGGTCATCTAAGTAGTACCTAGTAGGTGAAAATCAGAAATGGTTCTTTGAATGATTACTGTGACTGTTATTGTTCTAACCACTTATTTAACCCTCTACTCACTTATGTAATTTCAAAAATTATATGATTTTGTCTTAAGATGAGATGACATTTTAAGTTTAAGAAAGTGTTGGGAGAAGAAATTGGATTGTGAAGCTTCATAGGATATTTTTTGATACTCATGCATTATATACTAATTTTGTCATGTGTGTGTGTGTGTGTGTGTGTGTGTGTGTGTGTGTGTGTGTGTGTGTGTGTGTGTGTGTGTGTGTGTCTATTTTGTCCTATATCCATAGTTTTTAGTAGGTTATAATATGAAAAAACTCTAATTTTGACACCATGTATGAGAAGAATATGAATATTCATAATCTACAAACATCTATATATACTTATATTTGTAAGAAGAATAAAGTTACACTTTTGAAGAGATCAATAGAGACTATCTAGTTATGGTTACATGTGATTTATTAATTTGTTATTTTCATGCATTCTCACGTGTAATTTTTTTTACTTATATCTAATTTAATCCAAATACTCTATTTATGTTAATGAATTATTTGTTTTTCTTACTTCTTAATTAATTCACAATAATTCATCCTTTTTATGTTTTTGTTATCCAACCTTTTGTATGAATATGATGCACTATCCTATGCAATAAATTATAACATATTTATTGTCATCCTTAGAAAGTTTTGATGCTTTTAGAATCTCTGATAACATATTCATTGATAGGTTCCTTGATTCACTATATGATCTATGCTATTTGAACATATGACATATATTTAGTGATGTTATTAGAGAAATATGATATAAATTAATCCATTTTACATTTAAATGATTTCATTGATTATATTTTTATATCATAATACCATTATAAAGCATAGTCCTTTAGGACCCTTGAAATAAAATTGTTTAAAAGTTTATCATTGGAAGAATAATCAATGCATGAAACATGGAAATATCAAATATGTTATTAAGGATCACCCTTTACATAATAAAATGTGAACTTGGGTGAAAAAATCAAGTTGGAAAAGTGTGAAAATATATTCTATGTGGAAGAGTATTATTCAACACATCTTTTGAATCAATATCATGAGGATAATTTAATGTCTTCTGTTCAATATTGGTAACATTATCTTCCAAATTTTTTATAACTTGAAGGATATCATTCATTATAGATACATTTGGATTAAGAGAAGATAGTTGATAAATTACCAAATGGGATGCGAACATGGTTTGGGTTTAAATAGGCCATAAAACTAGAAATTGGGTTGAAGTGTTAATGGTTCTCATGGTGGATGTAGTAATAATATCTTATCGCTCATAAAAAAATGGTTTGAAAACATAATTTTTGCCCTGAATAGATGTAGGAATTGATGATGTGATAAGTGAAATGGATACGTTAGTTGGGACTTTTTATTATTTAGTTTCTAATATTTTTTTGATTATATCATCCATATCATTAGGATTTTGATGAATACATTCCTGAAACATAACAATAGCTTGCACTTGTTCTTGATATATTTGGTCAATTTAATTATTTGAATTGGGATTATTATTTTCATGATTATAACCATATTATATGATAACTTCTTAAGAATTTTTTTATTTTAATTATTATCAGTATAATTGGTTATAATATTTGATACTTCATTAGTTTGATCCATGTTAGCTGGTGTTATTCCCTAAACACACACCCCATTTTTGAAATCAAATATGAACCCACTAAATTATTTGAATATACTTAATCAAGGTCCTAAAATTCTTAGATATACATGATATTGATTTGGCATGCATAAATATAAGGTTGCCCTTAATGTATAAATTTTAAAAATAATTCAAAACTATGAAAATCAAAGTTTTGGTGTTAATTTTATTTCACTTTGAACCTTGGACTTTCATAATGTCTCTTGGGAATTGAATTTATAATTTTTATGGACTAATAGAGCTAATGTGTCATGTTTTAGTGTCTCTATGATTTTGTAAATGTGCACATTAATATTTTCAAATATTTACAAAATATCAACATCTAGGCCATATATTTATTATGTTCTACAAAGTTCCTAGAGATCCAAAGTCAGAACAAGTGGTAGGATCATGTTATGTGGAGACCTTTAGCCCTAAAAATATGTTAAATATTTTAAATTTTTATGATAGATGACACTATAATGTTGTTTAAAATACACCATAGTTTAATAAAAATTCCATACCTTATCAAAAATTGCGTTACTTTAGGCTATCTACATGGCAAGACCATGTTAACTAGTATGAAGTTTATTTTACAAAAAAAATCTATGTCATCTGTGTTCTTGAGTCCCTAATATAATTCCACATGGATAAATCCCATTGAAATAAAACATCAAAGTTAAAATTAAAGCTTAATTTCCCTATGGACTCGTAGTCTAATTGTTTTAGGGTTTTGTCTTTGAGGTCTTCACAGTTGGCATAATTATATTAACCTAAAGATTCAAAGGGAATGTATCAAGTTAATGGAATTATGTCACTATGGTATCAAGACTCTAACTCTTCACAACTCTAATGTCATACCACTTGTCAAATTTAAAGTATTTTTGGCCGTGAGTCTAAGTTTTTGTAGCCTTGAGACCACTCCACATGGATTAATTTTGTTAATGTACATAGATATGGCATATACAGTAATATCATGAGTCTAAAGACCCCAATTGAATGCTAAAAAAATGTTTCATTATTAAAGAGATGTATGGATAAATTATACATGAATTCAACAACTAAGTGAAAGGTAGGTAAGAAAAAAATTCCAATCTATCTTAACTAGGATGAATAAACACATATAAATGGATGAAAAGTTACCATTTGGTAAACAAAAACTTTCCAAATCTAATTGGCACATTTAAATATAAATAGGAATAAAAACTAAGGATGATATTCAAATTGATGTCACATGAATTATGCATTAAAGGTTTATTTATTGGTAAACTATGTAAAATTTAAACAAAGGTAAGTCACTTTACCATTAATTAGACATTATAATTCTGATATCTCAAATGACCAAAATACCTAGTTTTTTAGAGAATATTATGAGTGTTTAGATAGTTTATAAAGGAGATTAATAGTCCTGGACTACTAAAATGGATTCCCCAATACCACCATGGATCTAAGCTCCAAATTTATATTTCATTACTAAAAACACGAATACATAGACACTACATTAGATAAAAGTTCCCTAAATTTCAAGTTTCCTTATTATTCAGCCATATGTAATGTAGTAAAGTCAATATCATTTTAATATTGACAATATTATATATCCTAAGAGGATAAGTAGTACATTGATAAATTGATGGCAATAAAAACCATGGGGATCCATCAAACAACTATGAATCCAAAGGTAATGCCCTATATCAATCTATTTAATGATTTTTTATTTAATGGTAATTAATATAGGGACTGTATGAATCTTGGAAAATGAAAAAACATATTTTAATATGTTTTTAGATGATTGCTTAAGAGGTACCTTAGGATTTTAGAGCTTGGGGTTTCCTAGTACCCAGTCTCAACTATCATATAGATTGAGAAAAATAATGCAAAAGACAAATTGAAATAGTGGATATTAAAGGACCAGAGGTTAAACCTCAATGGAATTATTTTCTCTAATAGTATAATCAAATTCATTCCCAATATTAGAATAACCATGGCCCTTCTGAATAAATTGTATGGTCTTTCTAGCATTACTTATGTACAGGTGGAATGGGTCCCATTGTTGGACATTCTCTTGACTTCTAAAAAATTGTTACCCTAGGAGAGATCATCAATGTCATATTGAAGTCACATATTTTCAAACATGAGAAAAGGCTAGCTAATAATTTTTTTATATGATATCATATCTATTAGATGAAATCCTAGAGATGGTTTATAGAGCCCATGAATAACTATGGTAGTCATTTGTAGAATATGTGGATAATAGAATCTATGAGGACTATTCTTTCATGTTTTTACATAGATTCAAGAAAGAGGTTATAGGGATTTATGAAAAAAATTATCCTCAAGTCTACCAAGCTATTCATGGCACTCAAATTCCCAAAATATCTAATAGTTTGAGAAGAAGCATATCCAAAATAGGGGACTACTAATACTATCTAGATTATACTAAAATCATAATTTAAGGAATAAGGTCACCCCCTCTATTTTTACCATGCCACATTAAATACAAGGTGTATGAATAATATATTTCCACAAATTATATATAAATTTAGATGAGGATTTTAGCCTCAAGCATTAGGTTTATTTCTACAAGACCCCACTAAGCATCGAACAAGTCTAGTTTCTAGTTAGGGAATAATTCAACCAATTGCGAAAGGTTCAATCCCATTATAATTTATAGGTGGCCTAATTCATAAAATGGGATCAAAAAATAAAAATAATAAATTATCTAAAACTTCTCAAAGATAATAAGGGGTAAACATTAGATATGGCCACCAAGAGTATGAACATGATATTATCCTTTTGAATTAATTAGATGATTTTTAAGTTTGGACCCACATGAAGGACAAATAAATGTCAATTATTTTTTTCCCAAGCCATTAAATATGACCATAGATTACTATAGAGTATTAAAATGATATGGTAATGTATGAATAACAACCCTAAAGTCATAAATGGATTCCAATATAGCCACATGACCCAACACAACAAAACCAACCTTTTATTTCTATAGAAAAAGAGACCAATTTATTAAAGGGAGATTCCAACAATCAAAAGGAGGAAAACCTCTAGATTAGGATGGAAATTCTCAAAGATTTACTTAGTCCTCATCTACTCTCTACTCATTTAGTTACTAATATCAAGGTCACAACTAGTATATGAGATAACTTCACCTCTTTGGGATAGATAAATGATCACATTCTCTTGGTCATCTCTCTCTCCACTTACAATAGTTACACATGTAAGTATATTATATTTTTCACAAGGTTAATTCTTATATCTTTCATCAAATCCTCCTTACCCTTAAAAATGACAATGAAGTCCATCTCCATCCATAACCACTAGTGAGGATACATCTCCTTAAATTCTCCTTACTATCTCAATCACATCTTTATCCATTATTCACTCCATAACTATTGTTACACTTCTAATTCCTTCACCACCATCTATAGTGGTAGTCCCTAATACTTTGGTTAATTCACTAGTTTCACCTTCTTCCTCACCTCTTATTCCCGCCATAGATCCCTTCTAAAGGAAATCCAGAGTCATCCCTACCTTCTTCAATGGCCAACAATTGGAGGAAAAACCACCATTGTCTTTTGAAACTCCAAGGGGATCACTTGATGAGGAAGCAAAGGAAGAAGATCATTGACATAATATCAATAGTGGATTATCCTATAGATAAGGAGTAAGGAAATGTAGGAACAATGAAGGTACCTAAGTAAAGGTTAAGGGAGTAAGGATCCTAAGATGAAATAAAAGAGGAGGTAGAGATAGAACATGCAAAAGTAATGATCCTAGGAAGCTTTCAATAAGAAGAAATTCCAATTGGAGCACAAGATTAGTAAATACTCACTAAAGAAGAAAGATATAATATAAATAAGGTAGTTTCTTCTCTTGATTCTTCTATTACTATTGTACATACTTAAGTTATAATTTTTTTACCTGCCATTCTAAGACCACCATCATATAGTTAAATTAATTATTCTATTATTTAAATATTATCCAAAATAATGGATGTAAATAAGAGAGTCTAGTTTGAAAATTTGGTTTATATTTCTATGTTAGATCCAAAAATGACACTAGCCCCATTGAAATATTTATATCAATTAGAGCTAAAATTACCACAATTAGTAGCTTTATAGTCAACCATAATGATAGTTGTAAAAACACAAGGATTAACTAAGTATGTGGTTGAAGTAACCCCTCAAATTCATAATGAATTATTCAACCACCTTTCTAATTCCCAATCCAAATAAGTGATTCATTAACACCTTCAAAAATAAACCCCCTTATAATGATAACTCCACTCCTTATTTATTGAGACCCAAGATAACCTAAGGAAGAAGGGGAACTTATTATTCCCTAAAGGGTCAAAGATCTACAAGGACGAAAAGATGATAGACAAAAATTAGTGCTCAATGAGCTTCCCATAGTATCTATCTAATTTGATAAACAAAGGGGTATAATTTCAAGGGTGAGAAATATGAAAAAGGTGAAAAAAGTAAAATGGAGGAGATAGAGTTTAAACAAAGAGAAAACTTGTTTCCCTTGTAAAAAAGGCTAAAAAGAATCTGAATGACCCTATAAAATACATAGAGGATTTCTAATATTTTGTGGATAAATGTAGGGAGAATATGAAGGAGATGTATATGAGTAATGAGGAATCACAATAGTAGATACTATAAATACAAACCATCCACACCCCATAGGAAATTTTAGATATCGTCTATGGTGTATCCATAATGTTGTACAACATTTTGAATAATATTGGATCTTCTATGGGTAAAAATCAACCTAAAAGGATGAAGGTGATAAAATTATGGCACAAGTTGAAATAATTTTAAAATATGATTACCTTCATATTTTAGTGTGTGAAGATTAGTGCATCGAATCACCTGAACTTGATGTCTACCTAAGATGTTACATGGGCCATAATTTACGTAATTGAAAAAAAGGATGGTTCCCTTAACTAGTACACACAATTGAATGTTTTCATAGGGAATTTTATAAGCCATGAAAATGAGGCCTTAGAAATTATGAGAGATACAAGGATCATAGATGTGATAACCTCTACTAGAAAATTAGTAAATAGGCCCAATTTTGAAACACTCTTTAAAATAGTTATAGATATATTCAAGGAAAAAGTTGAGGGAACCATTTATAAAACTAATGATGAGATTATATAGATTATAAATTTTTACAAGGATAGATTTATGATGGTTGAATCCATTGGATAAGAATTTGAGAGCTCAAAATTAGAGCATACAAGTTTAGTTGGCAAGGCTATTAAAGTATAGAATACCTCCTTACTCAATTTTGATGTTATTAATAAATAATTTGACATAAAACATGCATTATTATAAAATAAAATTAGAGCCATAAAGGGAATATAAGGGTCAATAAAAATCACACAGTCAACTATAAATATTGTCACACCATCACATAGTCACTAATTTCCTAGATATGTAGTAATGCATACTCTAATATGATTAGTTTTAATCCATCAAGGTGATAAAATAGATACTTATATTTCAAGAACTATCACTCAACCATTTTAATCTTATAGAGGTGACACATAAGCACTACCTTAAGTTTGTATATACATTTCCATGTTTAAATTAAGATGGGACTGATAGATCTAAAGTTATTTATCATGTGTGTGTGTGTGTGTGTGTGTGTCTATATATATATATATATATATGTTGTATTTTGGTCAATGAATCTTATCTATGTATACACTTTTATACATGCATGTTATGCATGATTTTTACACATATTTATATTATTAGAGGTTTAAATTTAGACTTCACTTGGAGGAAGAGTCACCCCTCCCTAAGTATATATATGTGCATCCTCCCGATCCCAAAAGGAGGTGAATTTTAGCTATTAAGATAAATAAGAAATTTTGTGGATTTATCTATAATTGGTCTTGATGTACAAATCTTGTTCTTCTCCAATCATGTGAATTTTGAAAGGAATTCGATAAAACTAGTATCTTAGTCTTTTGGTTGTGCATGATTATTAATTTATTATAATTATTCATTTTATGTTATTGTTAATTTCAATTCTTTTGTGTAATAATCATAATCTCCCTTTGTATTTGTACAATTACAATCTCATACATAAAACCTTTGATTATATATGTTAGAGTTTATTATATTATATTTCCCTTGTAATATTAACTATTTATAGTTGTTTTTATGATTGTATTATCTTGAAACAAACATTGGCTCCTAATTACTTGTCTAATCCTTAGTTCAAAAGCTAGCTTAGAAAGGTTTCATCTTGTTTTATCCATAAACTTTATTTCATGTCCTAACTTTCTCTATTTTTTTAGTTTATTTTGATTAGGCATAATTTAGGTTATATTCATCACCAATCCATCCATATAAATTAGATATATATATTCATATCATATCCAAACCATATTAACTATCCAACTACTCCATTCATCATTATTCCACCAATACATTGTTTACAAAACCCAATGCCACACAACTCATGCCTTAGAGTGAATATTTTCAATGATCCTAAAACATTAGAGGCTATCTATTAAGTTTAACCTATGTGAATAAAATACACATCAACATGAATATATCTAGTGCTAAAAGGATAGGAAAAAAATTATCTCCTCAAAAAATGTCACTTGAGTTGTAATGGATATACCAAAAAAATCAACAAGGTCTACCTCATATACTAACTTGATATGCCAGACTTTGTAAACCCATTAAAAATTTAGGTCACATAAAAGGGTTTTGAGAGGACCCCATTCCCAATTATATCCAAAAAAATAGACAACCATGTCTTCCTATATGCCTAATGACCCAAGATTGGCTAACAAAATCTACTATTTCCATCCCTAGAGAAGTTCTTGATCTAAATTGAAACCCCAAAAAATATCTTCCTTTATTTTATAATTCATGAGATAAGACTGCCATATAACATGTAAATGATTTCAAGAGTACTTTAGGAATATCAAATGTAGTCTAGGAGGATGTGAAATTAAGACTCTTTCCATTCTAATTGTAAGATGTTTCATATTATTAGTTTATAAATGTCCTATAAGGTTTGATTATAACTTGGAATCTATGTCAAAACTTTTTTTGGGGATAGTTTCAACAAGTCACTAGCCCAAGTGGCATATACCAAAACATTAATATCACAAGGATAGAACTAAATGAAACATTTTATACCTTTAATACAAGATTTAAAATAATGTATAGCCAACTTGAAGCATAGTTCAATCATAATTATACCATAATCATAATTTAAGGAATAAAAACACCCATCTATTTTTACCATGTGACATTTCATACAATGTGGATAAACAATACATTCAAAAATTTATACAACAATGTATATGATGATTTTGGCCTCAAGCATCAGGTTTAATTTTTACAATACCACACTAAGTATTGGGCAAGTCCAGTTTGTAGTGAGGGAATAATTCAATCAAGTGGGAAAGGTTCAATCCCATTACAATGTAAAGGTATCCGAACTCATAAAATGGGATCCAAAAGGAAAAATAATAAATTGTATTAAACTCCTCAAAGAGAAGAAAAGGTGACCATTAGATATGTCCACCAACAATATGCACATGATACTATCCTTTTGAATGCATTAGATGATTAAAAAGTTTGGACCCACATGAGAGATAAATATGTCACTTATTTTTTCCTAGGTCATTAAATATGACCATAAATTACCAAATAGTAATAAAATGAGATGATAAGTTAGGTAGAACAAACCTAGAGTCATCAATAGACACCAAAATATGTACATAAATAAAGACAATAAGACCAACCTTATATTTATTTAGAAGGATAGACCATAATCATAATTGAAGTAACATGGGTAGCTCATCTATTTTAATCACACCACATTGCTTACAAGGTTATACAATTATCTAGATTATACCATAATCATAATTGAAGGAACAAGGGTACCCCCTCTATTTTTACCATGACCTATTCCATACAAGGTGGAATAACAAGATTTTTCCACAAGTTATACAACAATTTAGATGAGGAGCTTGGCCTTAAGCATTAGATTTATTTATACAAGACCCCAATAATCATATGGCTAATCCAATTTGTAGTGAGGGCACAATTTAATCAAGTGGGAAACATTCAATTCCATTATAATTTATAGGTGTCACAATTCATTAAATGGGATCCCAAAGGAAAAAAAAGAAACTATATTCAACTCCTCAAATAAAATAAATGGCTACCATTATATATGGCCATCAAGAGTATGAACATGATATTATCCTTTTGAATGTATCAAATTATTTTTATGTTTGGACCCACATTAGGGACAAATAGATGTCAATGATTTCTACCCATGCCATTAAATATGACCAAATATTACCAAATAGTATTAAAACATATGGTAAGGTAAGAATAACAACCCTACAGTCATCAATGGCTTCTAACATAGCCACATGACCCAACACAATAAGATCGGCATTTTTATTTATATAGAATGAGAGAGAAATTTATTAAATGGAGAGTCCAATAGTCAAAGGGAGGAAAACCTATATATTAGGATGAAAATTTTTAGGGGCCTCTTGAGTCCTCATCTACCCTCAACCAATTTAATTTATATTATCAAGGTCACAACCAGTATAGTTGAAAGGACTTCACCTCCTTAGGATAGATAAATTATCACATTCTCTTGGGCATATCTCTCTCCACTTAAAATAGCTACACAAGTAAGTCTACTAAAGTTTTTTCAAGTTTCTTTCTTATCTCTTCCATCTAGTGCTCCTTCTCATAAAAAATCACAATTAATTCCATCTCCATCCATCAACACTCATGAGGATACATTTCCTCAAATTATCCCTAATATCTCAGTCACCTCTCCACCCATTATTCCCTCCACCATTATTATTCCACTTCTCATTCCTTCACCACCATCTATAGTGGTAGTCCCTAATAATACGGTCCCTTCACTAGTTTCACATTCTCCCTTACATCCTATTCCCCCACATACCCTTACTAAAATAAATGCAAATTCATCCCTACCTTCTTCAAAGTCCAACAACTGGAGGAAAGAACATCATTAGGTCTTGAAACACCATGGGGATCCCTTGATGAGGAATCAAAGGAAGAAGATCATGGATATAATATAAATAGTGGATTATCTTATAGATAATAAGGAAGGAAATGTATAAAAAATGAAGGGACTTGAGTAAAGGTTAATGGAGTAATATCCAAAGATGAAAAAAAAATGAGGTAAATATAGAATAGGCTGAAACAATGATCCTTAGAAGATTTAAAGAAGAAGAAACACTAACTAGATAATTAGACTAGCATATCCTCACTGAAGAGGAAAGACATAATATAAATAAGGTAATTTCTTATCTTGATTATTCTATTACTATTTTACATACTAAAGTTACAAATTTTACACTTGACATTCCAAGGCCACCATCTTATAGTTCAATTTATTGTTTTATTCTTTTAACATCAACCCAAATAATGGATCCAAAAAAAAGAGTCTATTTTAAAAAAATTATTTCAATTTCTATTTTTTATCCAAAAAAGGCTTCTAGTCCCCTTGAAATCTTTTGATCAATTGGAGCTAAAATTACCATAATCAACACCTTTACAATCAGCCATAATGATAGTTATAAAAACTCAAGGCTTGACTAAGTATGTGGTTGAAGTCACCCCTTAGAGGAAAATATCATATTGGAAAAGAATTATTCAACCACCTTTCAAATTCACTATCAAAATAAGTGATTAATTAACACCTATAATAATAATCTCCTCTCCAATGATCAATCCAAACCCTATTTATGAAGGCCCAATCCAACTTGAGGAAGAAAGGGAACTTATTGTTCCATAATGGGTCAAAGAGTTACAATGATGAAAAGATGATAAATAAAACTTAGTCCTCACCAAGCTTCTCATAGTCTCTAGCTGATTTGATAAATAAAGGGGTAAAATTCAAAGGGTGAGAAATATGAAAGAGGTGAATAAAATTACAAGGGACAAGATAATTTAAACAAAGAGAAAACTTGTTTCCCTTGGAAAAAAGTCAAAAAAGTATTTGAAGGAGCCTATAAACTAAACATAGGAGTTATAATATTTTGTGGATACAATAATAGATACTATGAATACAAACCATCTAAACCCATTAGGAAAATGCAGATAGTGTATAGAGTGTATCTAGAAGGTTGTACAACATTCTGAATAATATTCAAGCTTTTAGGGGTGAAAATCCACCTAAAAGGGTGAAGGTGATAAAATTATGGCACAAGTTGAAATAATTAAAAAAGAGGACTACCTTCATAGTTTAGTCTATGATAAGTAGTGAATTCAATCATCTAAACTTAATGTCTACCCAAGAGATTGCATGGGCCTTAAGTTATGTAATTATAAAAATGGATGGTTCCATTAACGGGCACACACAATTGAAGGCTTCAATAGGGCATTCTATAGGCCATGAAAATGAGGCCTTAATAATTTTGAGAGATATGAGGGTCGCATATGTGATAAACTCTACTACAAAATTATTAAATAGGTCCAATTTTGAAACACTCTTTAAAATAGTTGAAGATAGATATAAGGAGGAAGTTGAGGGAACCATCTATAAAGCTAATGATGATATTATATAGATAATAAATTTTTTTAAATATAGATTAACAATGGTTAAATCCCTTAGATCAAAATTTGAGAGATAAAAAGTGGAACATATAAGGTTTGTTACCAAGGCTATCAAAGTATTGAAGCCCTAGTTACTCAAATTTTATATTATTACTAGAGAGTTTGACACAACACATGCATTGTTACAAAAAAAAAATGAGCCATAAAGGGAATATCAAGGTTAGTACCAATCACATAGTCAAATATAAGTATATCCACACTATCACATGGTCACTAATTATATATATATGAAACCCTAGTTACTCAAATTTTATATTATTAATAGAGGGTTTGACACAACACATGCATTGTTACAAAAAAAATGAGCCATAGAGGGAATATCAAGGTTAGTACCAATCACATAGTCAACTATATGTATTTCCACACCATCACATGGTCACTAATTATATATATATATATATATATATATATATATAT